>OX365958.1:11660000-11982500 GCA_947247005.1 Spisula solida | reverse complement strand
AGACACGAATGTTGTATTCTAAGTTTGCCGGATATCACCGAGAAGATACGAATGTTGTATTCTACGTTTGCCAGATATCACCGAGAGGACACGAATGTTGTAGTCAAAGTTTGCCGGATATCACCGAGAAGACACGAATGTTGTATTCTAAGTTTGCCGGATATCACCGAGAAGATACGAATGTTGTATGACGAGTTTGCCGGAAATCGCCGTGAAGATACGATTGTTGTATTCTAAGTTTGCCAGATATCACCGAGAAGATACGAATGTTGTATTCTAAGTTTGCCGGATATCACCGAGAATATACGAATGTTGTATTCCAAGTTTGCCGGATATCACCGAGAAGATACGAATGTTGTATTCTAAGTTTGCCGGATATCACCGAGAGGACACGAATGTTGTATTCTATGTTTGCCGGATATCACCGAGAAGATACGAATGTTGTATGCTAAGTTTGCCGGATATCACCGAGAAGATACGAATGCTGTATGCTAAGTTTGCCGGAAATCACCAACAAAAGGATACGATTGTTGTATACCGGACTTTGTCGGACACTACCGAAAAAATACAACTACCTGAAATATGTGCACGTAGGTCAGTTTACTACTTTGTTTGTTTAGCAAAGTTACGTCTGCGAAATTCAGAAAATGCTAGAAATATATTTTAGCAGATAACATGATTAGACCATGCCAACTTGTTTGTCTGTTATGGGTTTTTGATGCCAGAAAAATCATGATATAACTGATTATGTTGTAATGTTGATGATATTCATTTTGTCTACCAACTCCGTAATCTACAATCTGCAGTAAATTTTTACCTTGTGGCCAAACTAAATAAACTGCTAGAATATCCCGCGCTTTTAAAACCTTCCTTACTTTTTTACATCATATCTTTTAAAATTCAGTAGTCAGTTGAAATGTTTCAAAACTACCAAAAGCGATGTAATTGATCAAAATCCAAAACCAAAGCGCTGAAAGCCGTGAAGTTATTCGAATGAATGCCATTCTGATCATCTCGGCCTTTATGCACTGCAACGAACGGAAATGGCCGACTTTTCACGATTGGAATAAATGCATGCATAGGATGTACAAGTCAAATAGTTTTCTGCGGTCAGATAATTTACTAGTATTGTTTAGGATGTGTTTTTCTGCAGTTTGGATGTTGATTGAATTCTGGTATATGTTTAAATATATTAGTCCAAATCATTTAGATACGTGTAATGTCGGATACTACCGTCCGATTAATCTAACCTAACCAACTATATGTAACAGTTTCTATGGAGTGGTACTCGGTGTTATGGATTTTCCGCGTACCGTTTGTCGTAGTGTAGGTAGATTGATTATGCAATGATACCATGGTCTCGATATAAGTAGAAATAATGGGTCATTACCACACTATGTGATTACGAAAAAGTTCGTGCAGATGAAAAAAAGTAAGCAAGTACTGGAAATAAGTTTTAAATATTTATTGGGATATCCAACAGTCCTCTAGATTTAGAAATAGGAAGTAGCTCTTTAGTATGTTGAACTTGATGAGCTATTTTCCATGACCGGTTAACATGCTTCGTTTGTATCGCTCGAAGTTACGCAATTGCTGAATGACCGGTTTACTTCCTCTACGATGGCGCCGTCTATTGGCGGCGTAGGAAGAAAGGTAGTTTATGGCAGTAAAACGGGGTGCGATTGTTGATACGGGTGTTAAAATAACCAGTCGTTCTTTGAACAACTAAAAACTAATACAAGAAACGCCCATTTTGTAGAGATTTGAATAACAATGTTGCAATTAAATAATAATGACCTACGCAATAGTTAGAACATATGTGTATTAGTAAACTTTTAATGTTTAAAAAGTACGGAGGTATTTCTATACACGTACAGTACAACCTCTGTAGAGCAACACCCTTTGGGAGCTGCAAATATTAGCCGTTGTTTAGAGGTTGTAGCTCTACATAGGTTAAATTTATAGTAAATACAGGCTTAGGTACTTTTTAAGGTGCTGTTATAGAGAGGTTGTTGCTCTACAGAGGGCTGCTCTGGAGAGGTTGTACTGTGCACGTACTATACAGCCATCTGTTTCATGTGTTTTGTTCAGTCACAATGGGTGTTATTCTTACATGCCCTTGGTGATCAATGCTCAATGGTCTTCTTCAAAATAATGTTCAATTATGCATTTAGGACGAATTGTTACAATGTATTTCGTTGGATACAATTCAGGTACCAGAGTAACAATACCACGCAGCTGGGTCGTTTTTCCCAACACCCTGTAAAACCTGTATGCGTTCGTACTACATACGGTATCAAGCCTATTCTTTCCCAAGGTTTCACAGAGTGTTGGACAAAACGACAGAGCTGCTGAAAAAGATCTTATATTTCGCGGAAAGCAAATAATGTAACCCATTGCGTGGCATATATTTCATAGAAAACGGTATAGAAATAAAATACTTATGGCTATTTTTGTTTTTGAAGCAAAGCAAATTTTGGCTGGGACCCGTAGCCCAAAGTCACGTGGTATTGCTACACTGAAATACAACGTATTTCTAGTGAATGGATGTGTTCTGATATGGCCGTATGGTGCTGTTTCTTAAGACCTACTTGCCTGGTACCTGGTTATGAAGAATAAGGGTCGGGATATACTGCGCATGATCAGTTTGTTGTCTCATAAGTCAAGTAGTTGGGTATTTTTATTAGGGAGGACACAATAATCAACAAGTCGATCGAATTCACCCTTTTACTTTTATATCTCTCATATACATTTACATCTACGAATTTACGATCGAATTCAGTTTTTTACTTTTATTTCTCAAAAATATTTACATCAACGAATTTAAGACCCTCACGATAAGTATTGCATTATTTCTAAAGTCCATCAAATTTACATCAACTAATATCACCTGTGTCACAATTTGACAGAAGAGTAGTTGTCAATGCAGAAGAGTAGTTGTCAATGTAGTTTAAAATATGTGTAGCTGTTTGGTGCTGTCTTGAATCTCTAATTATGTTTGCGTATACTCATATTTCTAAAACCACAATTCCTTGTAATCGACGATTCCCCTAAAATTCCATACGCATACTAGCTGTAATACAATAACTCAGACTATGACCGCCTTATTTACATAAATGTTCTTTTAGAATAACATTAGAGCGTGCACGTTTTATTTAATCATTTGAGACAATGACTTTATAATATTCCATACACGTTTAGTTGTATGCTGCTCTAGCATTCTGCTGAATATCGTTTTGTAATCCTGACCACAATACCACAAATTCTGGAAATAGAAAACACACAGTAAGTCAATGTTTTTGTTTAATTACGTTAATAAACTCATTTTATTCATGGAGTACAGGTAACTGTATCATTGATAAAAAGTAAAAAAATATGTATAAATTTTACAAAAAAAATATTTTCTTTTTTACTACATGTATTTATCAATGATACAGTTACCTGTGAGATTAGCCTAAGTCAAGGCAATATCCACTCACTTGCCGAATAAACTTTCGCATCTATACGTCACTTAACTACTATTCTCTATTTTATGATTTGTCTCAATAAACCCACATGTAACTGTACCATTGATAAAGAGTAGAAAAGTTTCTTTTATAAAATATATTTTTTGTTCACTCTTTATTAATGATACAGTTACCTGCGAATAAACCATCTACCTATTTCAACTGTTATTTTAAAAATCAAGCAGTATATTTTTCTGCCGGTTGGAACTTACAACCTCCTCCGCAATACGTATAGTTTGAAGAATCTTGATTTCAGCAAAGTATCTCAGTTTGACTAGAGCAACATTGCTTGTGTATCGCACCCGGATTGTCCCCGGATGACGGTCTAGTGCTTTTAAAACCCACCGAGCCGACCGGGTGAACCTGTAAATCTTAGTGAAACAGTGCTAGGTCGTTAAAGCAATTCTACATCAGCGATGTCCTCACGATCGATTTCTTCCGATACCACCCGATTCATCGCATAATATAATATAAGTGACTCATGACTTCCCCGAAGCTTCCCCTAGCTTCCTTCCACGAGGAACCTGTTCCCGATATCCTGATAGCTCATTAATTCTAAAAAAAATGCTCATTGGGACCTTGGCTAAAAGTGGCTCTACTTATAACCACAGGGTATTGACGCATATTATTTTATGCGTGTGCGACCGCCTTATATCTCATATATAGTGCGCCCAGGATAATGTGATATTTACAAACATTAATCGGTTTGATCAACTGGGGCAAAATTGGTTTAACAAATCACTTAAAAAACAGATAAGGTCATTATTGTACTTCAAACATCACTGATAATGGTGCACATAATTGTAATCCACCTTTGTGGAATATACCAAATTTTCCAGCCTTTCACATTATCCTGGGCGCACTATACGAGATATAAGGCGGTCGCACACGCATAAAATCATATGCGTCAATACCCTGTGCTTATAACATCTACTTACGTATAATAGAAAGTGGGTATCTCATAAGTCTTACTATAGTTGGACTTAGACTTAGAATTAAAGACATGAACTTTACCTTCATAATCCAATCTACCGTCGTTATTTTTATCAACTTGTGCTATAATGGAGTCCAGTGTATCAGCGGGAAAATCACCTCCTGTCAAAGTCAGCACTTCACTGGAAACATCAAGTACATATATCATAATGATTCATTCAAAGTTGTGTAATTTGTGTAGGAAATAGGTACAGAGCTACATAGAGAAACTCGGGTCACTGTCCGGTGAGAACAATGTTATCAGGCGATGTGATATCGTCCGGGTGGCGAGCCTTGGCGTGTCACCCCGGGCGATATCGCCGAGTCTGATAACATTGTTCGATCCGGACAGCGATCCGAGTTTCTATTTATCATGCAACCAGCATCACGGAACAAGTAAGGGGCGTAATTCCTCATTTTTTTAAAGTTACAACCGATTTGTGGGTTTTAGTAGATCCAGTAATCCCGCTCCGCCCTTTTTAATCATTAAAATTTACTTAATATGTTCTAACTATAACATAAGTAGTTTCTGATATGACATCCGTCAGTTGTTCAGGCACCTGTCAAAGCTCGACCTTCTTTAAACTCGCAATAGGACGAATACGTTTACTTTTATGGAATTTTTTGTCCATGGTGGTTTTATTAGTGTAGAAACAGTCAATGAAATGTTTCATATAAATTATTGGTTTCAACAAAATTAATGATAGATTATTCATTTTCTACAAATACATAATTTTAACAGGGTTTATAAAGTCCTATATAATAAATGCAAAGCGGGTGCAATATGCTTTGTCTTGTGGCTTTCTAATATTTCAGCCATTACCTATATGGCCACCGATTTCAAACTAAACAGTCCCTTGTTTTCATTGATATAGATTTATAGTTTAGTAAATGAGTGGACTTGACTGTGTTTAAATCATGTTATGCGTCTTCTTTATTTGGCACAAGCTCATCCCTAGTTACTTACTGTAGTTCTGCCTTCTCAACGTAACCATTCTGATCCTTATCAAACATACGGAAAGCTTGCTTGATCTCTTCTTGTCGTTCGTCTTTTGAGATCGATCTGCTGAGTTGTTTCAACATATATTTTCTGAACTCCTTGTACTCAATTCTCCCGTCACCTGAAGCATCATTATAGTACTGTAAAATCACATATTTTCGTGGGTATGAACTGAGATTCTGATAAAAAAGCAATTTTTGTGGGATCGTAAACTCGTGGATTACGACACATGAAATGGTAAAAAGATTATATTAAGTCAGACAGGGAAGGCAGCACTCAACTTAACCAGCCGAGCACAGAAAACAATAAAAACACACAAAGCACAATGCCCAACTAAACAAGCGCAGATCCGCCCAAGTCCAAGCTGTCGAAAAGTATAATAAATTATAACTAGCTGAATGACCCAGTAGAAAAGATTCAGCAAACAAACCCATGTTCGGTATTTGCGAGTTCGATTAATCGTGGGGATTAGATTTCGTGGTCAAGTTTAACAACGGAAATCAACGAAAAGTCAACTCCCTCGAAAAATGTTTTAAAGTATGTTTCTCTTTCTGGTTTTGTCACTCCTTACGTAAATGGACAACCAATCGGGAACAAAATGACTAATCAATCCGTGTGCTTTTATTGACTGGTTCTTAGACAAGTACATGTATTCCATAATTATTCGTCCTTTCAAGCTGGGGGAACGTTTTAAGCAAATTTAAAACTTGCCACCTTATAGAATGGACAAAAACGCTCGTACGGAGACTTTGCGCTGGTATGCAAATTTAGTTAGGAGGTATTGTGTTCCTTATCAGGGAACCTTTGATGACGTCACATAAAGTGACGTATATTTGGTCTCGACTTGGTCAAGGATACCGAAGATACTGAAAGTCTTATGCTAACGTTTTGTATTTTGAAATTCTGCAAGTAGACCAAATAATGAGGATTTGGCAAGTTTACATCGACACAAGTCTTTTAATTGGTTATTAAATTGTGAAATATTGTGCAAATGTATTGTTTAGAGTTTAAACCCATAACGACATGTCTTTATAATGTGTTCGTCAGCAGTGGCATTTTTACTTTACCATTTTTATCTATGTCTTTCATTGCGTCTCGAACCTCATCCTTAGTCATTTTAACACTACCACATGTGAGAACTTCTTCTAATTCATCTATGGTTATACACTTGTCTCCATTTGTATCAAACAATCCGAACATATGTTGCAGATCTGAAACAATATACAATACGATACGATACGATACGATACGATACGGTACAATGTGATACAATACAATACAATGTATACAATACGATACTAAACGATGCGATACGATACAATGTGATACAATACAATACAATGTAATACAATACAATACAATACAATACGATACGATGCGATGCGATACGATACAATGTGATACAATACAATGTAATACAATGTAATACAATACGATACGATACGATGTAATACTATATGATACAATTCGATACGATACAATGTGATACGATACGATACAATACAATAATATATAATTCAATTCTAGTACAATACAATACTAGTACAATACAATACAATATAATACAATACAATACAATACAAATATACTTGCAGGCTATGCTGAAACTGTACTCAGGAAATATGAAACATTATAATAATAGTAGATAGTTAGTTATAATGCGATCTCCTATATAGGTTAATATGTTAACGAACGTGTGCATTAAAACCTCACGTATAGACCACCTCAATGATAAGACCACTCCAGAATTAAAGGGACTGCCTCACGTATTGATGTATTGCCAAAATAAAATTAAATTGTCAAATATTCATGTAATTTTGGTATAGTTTCCTGTATATGCCATAAACAACCACATTGGCATAAAAAATAACTAGGAAAACATCGGCATTCTGTAGTAATTTAGCATTTTATACCAAAAATTGTATAGGGTATTTATACCCTATAAGGGTATTTATACCCTATAGAATTAGCACGACTATCACTTAAATTGACTTAAATTTGTTACCAATCGATGAAAACGAATTTTAAAACCAACCGAATACCTCACAGATGTTTCAGCTTTACTTTGTTGAAGTTACAGTTTGATCATGTGTGAATTACATAATTCACAAAACCTTTTGGAAGGAAACTCTGCGATATTTTCGAACAGATAAATACAGAGTGCCAAATATCAAGAGTGATGTAAATCGCTTATATGCCATAAATCTTTCATAAAGCAACCACCAGTGGCTTTCTATTAAATAAATACTTGGTT
Organism: Spisula solida; assembly: GCA_947247005.1. Lineage (NCBI taxonomy): Eukaryota > Metazoa > Mollusca > Bivalvia > Venerida > Mactridae > Spisula > Spisula solida. The sequence continues at coordinate 11,974,768 of OX365958.1, read as the reverse complement.
AGGTAGGAAAATTACGTCATACCAAAAATTTAGCCCGGTCTGTGAGGCAGCACCTTTAAGATCAAAACTATCATGATTTTTTTTATTATTTGATCTTTATTTAACCTCAATTACAAGACCAACTCAACAATGAGACTATTTTCAATGGTGTTCGCTGTTGTTTCTAATATGGGAGGTTGGGCAAGATTGTCCAAACAAAATGGCTTTCTTTTGTATCAATGTTCAAGTACTTACCCTTCTCAAATTCTGTCGTAGCTGAAGATTTGCTTCGCCCTGCTCCCTAAAATACAAAATGTAACATAATCGATGGAAACATATATAGACATCTACTGTAAGTCAATGCAAGAGATCATGAATATGTTTAAAGAAAAAAAAATAGGACTCGTGTTAAAGGGACTGTCTCACATATTGGTGTATTGCAAAAATAAAATAAAATTGTCAAATATTCGCGTAATTTTGGTATAGTTGCCTGTATATGCCATAAACAACTACACTGACATCTAAAATAACTTGAGAAACTTCGGTATTTTGTAGTTATTTAGTATTTTTACATCAAAAATTCTATAGGGTAATAATACCCTATAGAATTAACCCTATTAAAACGAATCGAAAAACGAACCGAATACCTCACTGATGTGTACACTGTAGTTTGTTGACGTTACAGTTCAATCACATGTGAATTACATAAGTTATAAAGCATGTTAAAAGGAAACTTAGCACTTTTTTCAAGAAAAAAAACTCTGTGGGCGATATCGAGAGTGGTTAAAATTGCTTATTTGCACCAAATCTTTCATAAGGGAACCTTTAATGGCTGTCTATTACATCAATACTTGGTTAGGTTGGAAAATCACGATATACAAACTTTTTAACCAAATTTGTGAGGCAGCACCTTTAAGCTGACGGTAGAGGTTATTACTTATGATACTTTGATCAAGGACAATTGTGAAGTATATTTTGTTTCGAGTAAATGTTTTTCTTTTATGTTCATCAATAAAGTAAATCAAGACAAACTCCAGGATTGCTCAACGTTTCGACTGTTTTGTCTTCATCAGGAATAATAATAAAAAAAAAATAAAAAAAAATTAAAGTATTTTATGTTATAATACATCTACTTATGTGCCAGATTTATATAATTATGATGATTGGTTGATAAATACCCGGAACAATGCTTATTTCGGACATACAGCTTCGTGTATCATCAGATGCGCATTTATTTCATATAAAGCACAGAGAATTTGACTGGATTCTGACCCTTTATGCATGAACATATTACAATTGTCTGGCTTTGAATATAAAATTTTCACTAGCAAATCGTGCAGTATCGATCCTTTACATTTGTGTTGGTATTACACCTCGAGTGCCTTCATCATACTTCCCGCTTATGAAAACATTCAACCGGGATTATAAACATAGACAATAAATCAGCTGTTCAATCATGCTAATAGGAGGTCGAGATCCGTGTCAAATTCTCTGTACTTTTTTATTGTGCGAAGGAGCAGAATGATTATACAAAACATTAAAATATAAAAATCCATAAAAATCCATTTTAGTCCAATGACAAAATTTAATATCCCTAAAAAGGAGATTGAAATGTTTACCATGATTATATTTCCTTATAGCAAGTATCCTTTCAATATCCTTGACAGATAATTTACTGAAGCTACAAATGAAGTGTTAATGTATATATGTATTGTATCCTATACTCATGTAACACCAAAGGGTGTAGCTGGCCCCATACATATGCGGGGCTACATAGCTTATGTTTCAAACTACTATATCAAGCCGTCAAACAGTCTATGTACCTGTGCAGTTGACTTCAACGTGCGTTAATTGGTAATCTGAATTTCACAAAAAAAACTGTTTGAAGCAGATAACGTTAATAAACCACTAGTCTGGCTACCCGACTAGATAATATATTTTCTTCAATCAATTATCATAATTTTGTTTTCAATTTTAGCTAGATTTTATTTTGGGCTTGATTATCTATGTTTGAGTGTGCAAAGGGAATTAATTTCATGAAAAAATAGTAGACTGAAGAGTTGTCTCTTGTAATTAAACATAGGGTATGTATAGACAGACTAATAAACCACAAGAACATATGTTTGTAATAAATGCACCTGTTAAACGGGCATCAACTTTAAGCAGCCATGTGTGGTGTATAAATTGACTGGTTGCCTACTGAATAAGACTGATTGTACCATATTTGCACATACGAGTAGTTCTTTCATTACTATTGCTAAATTGTATGTGATTGTTTTTTGCGTTCGCCTGAGACAGTCTTGAGTGTTTCGCCGTCCGGTTCTGTCACTGCCTCATTGGACAAGAACCTCCGGCTTCGAGGGAAGAGACAGACATTTTGAGCGATGCTATTTGATCAATGCCCACCGAGAAAAGTAAAGAGACAGATATGTGATTCAAAGAAACCGGTTGCGCTATCCTAGCTCTAGATTAGACTCTTTGCTTCTATGGCGTGTCTGGTGTATAGCACCGATACATGCGAGACTACCTCTGGGTTACCAACCAGTTCATCTCTAGTTGGGTGTGAAACATTGAAGAGCGTTTCAGTTATGACTAGTATTATTGTGTTATTATACGTGTATAGTTCGCCGGGGATAACTCTAGCCTTATCAATAAACAAACAAAGTAAATTATAAACACTGCACGGTCGAATGGCCGCAAGTTATCAGTGTAGATTTTAAGAGTATATCATTAAAAGTGTATACGAGTATGCACAAGATTGAACAGAAATGAATATCGAAAATGTATTTAATTTTTATTTTTATCTGTAAACAAAGGCTAGTGTTATCTCCGGCGAACTACATACTTTTGTCCATTAGTATTGTGTTATTATTTATACGATTTTTACAATTATTATTGTGTTATCACTTAAAGACTTTTTGAAAGATTAGTGCAATTGCCTTTTTCTTGAATAAACAAATACATCATCTAAACAAGAACCATGTGTGAAAGCGTTTATGTGCTCAAGCGAAAAAACTGCTCAACTAAGCTCTAAAATGCCTTAGAAATATAACATTTAGGCAGATTATCTAAACGACGACCGCTTGGACTGTACATGTACGGATAACCTTACCTCAAGGACTACCTCAATAAAAAAAATCAAAATTAAGAACACATTTGTTCGAGTACATTTTCATTGTTTTGTTCATTCTCAACAAGCTAAATTTAAAGAAGAGTTTTCAAAACAGGATCTCCAGCAAAGTATTATTTGCGAGATTTTACTGTATAATTTATTTACTCGTATAACATCTAAAGAGGGGCCCTCTGTAGAGTAACAACATCTCTATAACGACACCTTCAAAATTTCCCTAAGCCTTTATTTACTAATCAATTTTACCTAAATAGAGTAACAACGTCTGAACAACGGCCAACATTTGCAGCTCCCAAAAGGTGTTGCTCTACAGAGGCTGTATTGTACTTGTGTAATGATAAACCGACAACTGAAGTACGATTCCCGCTACTGTGGAAGGTCGACATAAACTTTGTACGATTCTACGCCACTTGTGTGTTCGGCATTGATTAGCCGCCCCTTGCAGATGGTCGGCATAAACTTTGCACGATTCTACGCCCCTTGTGTGTTCGGCATTGATTAGCCGCCCCTTGCAGATGGTCGACATAAACTTTGTACGATTCTACGCCCCTTGTGTGTTCGGCATTGATTAGCCGCCCCTTGCAGATGGTCGGCATAAACTTTGTACGATTCTACGCCCCTAGTGTGTTCGGCATTGATTAGCCGCCCCTTGCAGATGGTCGACATAAACTTTGTACGATTCTACGCCCCTTGTGTGTTCGGCATTGATTAGCCGCCCCTTGCAGATGGTCGGCATAAACTTTGTACGATTCTACGCCCCTTGTGTGTTCGGCATTGATTAGCCGCCCCTTGCAGATGGTCGGCATAAACTTTGTACGATTCTACGCCCCTTGTGTGTTCGGCATTGATTAGCCGCCCCTTGCAGATGGTCGACATAAACTTTGTACGATTCTACGCCCCTTGTGTGTTCGGCATTGATTAGCCGCACCTTGCAGATGGTCGACATAAACTTTGTACGATTCTACGCCCCTTGTGTGTTCGGCATTGATTAGCCACCCCTTGCAGATGGTCGGCATAAACTTTGTACGATTCTACGCCCCTTGTGTGTTCGGCATTGATTAGCCGCCCCTTGCAGATGGTCGACATAAACTTTGTACGATTCTACGCCCCTTGTGTGTTCGGCATTGATTAGCCGCCCCTTGCAGATGGTCGGCATAAACTTTGTACGATTCTACGCCCCTTGTGTGTTCGGCGTTGATTAGCCGCCCCTTGCAGATGGTCGGCATAAACTTTGTACGATTCTACGCCCCTTGTGTGTTCGGCATTGATTAGCCGCCCCTTGCAGATGGTCGACATAAACTTTGTACGATTCTACGCCCCTTGTGTGTTCGGCATTGATTAGCCGCACCTTGCAGATGGTCGACATAAACTTTGTACGATTCTACGCCCCTTGTGTGTTCGGCATTGATTAGCCGCCCCTTGCAGATGATCGACATAAACTTCCTGATCTCGTACATGATGTACATTGTATTTCCGATTTGTTACATCCGTTATTGACTGTAATTTAAGTATAATTAAGTATAATCCTATATGCGTAGATCAAAGCAATAGTTATGAATAAGGAAATAATGAAATTTAAAGATACATGTATATTGTAATGAGTCTTTGTTTTTAGAATGCATTTGTATACTGACGGAAAATAGAGTGACTAACACGTGAGCATTCATGCCTCGGTGAGTGATTCGGTTGGTAGCTCAGAGGTTGGTTGGTTTGTAAATCGGAAGGCCGGTTGAAGGTTGGTTGGTCGTTCGGTTTAAATGGTCATTTGGATCGCAGATTGAAAATTGGTTGGTCGTTCGGTTTGTATAGGGTAGTTGTTTCTTTCAGTGGGCATGTCGGTTAGTGTTGCCGAGTCTCTTTACAAGCATTGGTTGTTTTCTAACCCAGTAAAGCGTAAGATACATAATAAACACTACAAATTTACTGAAAACTCGAGCAGCAATTACGTTGAAATGAATCCCAATCCGCCTCGATATCAAGTACGACAGGGAGTTTGCTATTTATAGAACAGGTCATGGGTACTGTTTTATCAAAGCACTTACGGAAATCGTAAATTTACGTTCAAATTTAAATTCGATATAATTCTTAAACAACTGCAAATTGGAGACGGATATTGTCTGCAAATGTTCATTAACTAAATCTTGGTTAGTATTGCAGCTCCATTTGCCACAGTTTATAGTTGTAAAATTATTAAAAAGAATTTAAATTTGATCGTAGGATTAAGATTTCCGTAAGTGCTTTGATAAAACTGTACCCTGATTACGAATAATGTCGGGATCGATCCCAGGCCACCGCCTACCCAAGTCCTGACAATGGTTCTGATATACGAGCGTATCTCCATTTTTGGTGCTCTGTATAGTTAGTTTCATGTATCTGCTGGTTCACCCAATGTCAGGATAATACAACTTAATCGGTAGACTCCATATGACTGAAATACGGTTTACAAGTGGGGATAATATGTTTCATTTAATATGGGTCATTGTGTGGAATGCCAAGTTTTTGACCAATATTTCCAAGTAGTTACGAACCCCCGATCCTCTTCACAAATATCATACCCTTACGTCGAGGCAGCGATAACATACAAAACAAAAATAATAGAAGAAAAACAAAAACTCTCTGTTAACACATTTTCCGTTCAATATCAGTGTTTAAATAAACTAAATGACAGCTTTATAAACACCTTATGTTGAATCCACTTAGTCTATGTTTACTAGTTCCTCGCTAAAATCTGTTTCTAATGATTTCAGCTGTCATTCAAACGTATATGAATTTCATATTTTGTCTTCTATATTAAAGCAGGTGCACCCGTATATTTTCATATCTTAAAACCGCGATTTAACTACAATGTACGAACGTAAATAGCATTTACTATTTCATGTTCTTATGAAAAAAATGCAGAAAGCCATATAGCTAAATTCGAGCGGATAATTATTTATTTATTTATCGACGTATAACATAGTATTATGCACATACCCCACCATTTTATCCCACAAAGTAATATTGTTCTGTCTGCAGTTAAAGAAAACAAACTGACGTCGAAAAAGATCCTAACTTTCGTTCTGACATCTAAAATAGATAATCATGTAATGGCGAGTTCGTGCCAAGCAATCGTAAACTAATGCAGCTGGAATGAATACAGAAATGCGCAAATTTTAACATTTACACTTAGTCATAACAACAATTCATCATAGACGTCGTGTATGTCGAGCACCTGACTTATCTCGAGCATTTTGCTTGTCCCGATGGGTCATCGAGATAACGAGGTTTTACTGTATGCCAATTATAAAATATCTAAATTGAATTTCTTCACATGACGTCGCCCATATCGGCAATCGATGGCGACGATAATAAATCGAATAAACCGATAATCACGCCAGAACTAACAGAAATGATAACCATTATAGACAGTATATTGTTGATATCTGTAAAACAAGAACAGCTTATGTCTATGGAAGAGCATATGGTGAAATATAACCGGTCTGTTTGTCATATAACCAGAGAAAGTTTATAGACCACCATTGGAATAATGGAAACCTGTACAACTTCATATTAATTTACTGGGCGTCACTGAAATGTTACCACTTATATATACCTCTGTATTTTGAATGCAATATGACCTATTGGTAAAAAAGTTTTATAGTTTGTGCATTTGAATATTGTTAAATAGGATAGCTAGCTGGCCTACACAGTAAGGTCAAAACATAGTCGTGTTCGGCTTTTAACACAGTGTAACGTGAATTTTTAAAAATTAGAGTCAAAAGGGTGGTAACTTTTCGTTGACGCTGAGTATACATAAGTACAAGCAGGAAATCCTCAATATTAAGACCATCTTTGGAACCAAAGAAACACGGATACCTATTATAATAATACATTACTAGACAGTCAATCCTCATTAATAAGACCACCCTTGAAACATTTTGTGGTGAAAGCCGCAAGGATGTTGCCCTAGTTGAAAGCCGCAAGGATGTTGCCCTAGTTGAAAGCCGCAAGGATGTTGCCCTAGTTGAAAGCCGCAAGGATGTTGCCCTAGTTGAAAGCCGCAAGGATGTTGCCCTAGTTGAAAGCCGCAAGGATGTTGCCCTACATGCCAGAGGGCATTACGGGCAATTAAGCTAAAGCTGAAATATTTGGAACTTGTTTAAATATGATAAACAGCGCAAGACAAATTATTATTTATATAATGTGTATTGCTCTACTTTCAGATCAAGTTAAGTCTAGAAGAGCAAATGGGAATTCTTAACGAACGTAGGCTGGAATGTGAATTGAAGAAACTCACTGAACCACCATCTGATGGTAAACTTATGTTATACGAGTATGTAACCGTCCGTATATGCACTTGGTTTCAATTATCTGAGGGTATCATATATAAAGAGAAGGTAGTGCAGCGGCCATGTTTAGTCGCAACGGATATGACGTCACAGGAACTGGTATCCGTTTTTATGTTGACAACTGTAGTATTAGTGCCCTTGACCTTGAACTCCGAGCAGTCTCAATTTCATTCATTTTACCCTTTTAACCCGCGTCTTTGACAGACTCATTATGCGTTGAATTCAATGTTTTTTTTCGACCTCGTTATAAAGCAACTTCCAACGTCTCAGAACCTTCGTTTAATACAACTTCCGATTTTACTCAGAAAGTAGAATATAATACCGTCGCCCTGAAAATGTCCTTATACTCCGACACGCCTCGGACGATTATGTTGTTCGTCCTTACCAAACCGTACAATAACCCTTGTGTCAAGACACTTTTGACAATAAACTAGTGCAATATATATCAAGTTCTATCAAGTTTCGCCGCAAAATGTTTAAATTGGTATAATGAATCTTCGCACCAGTACCCAGAACGATACACTGTTCATGAAATAAAACTACCTCAGTTTGTATATTTGAGTTCCAGCTCATTACAGATAAAACACCGTGTGTATCTCCGAAAATATATTTATCTAGATAAAGCGTACTGTTTACGGCAAACACAGAAGTACCTGACTGAAATACACCGCAATAAAAACCATTAATGAGCCTGGTTATGTAATAAAATTTGTGGAGTAATAAATCCTTTGGATTTGATTGATATCAGTTGTGTTTACCTTCAAGGAACTGTGTTTAGAAACAATAGAACATAAACTGTCGCTAATTAGTATGAATGCAGTTTAGGGGATGCTACAATGTGCCAATGATTGACTTAATATTGTGCCACGCCTTTGTAGGAGGTAATTATCGAGGCCGCAGTTTAGAGTTTGAAATACCTACGCGGATACGAATACGATTTCTTAAGATGGAAACTGCTTGAAGAATATCAGTAAATCGCTTAGGAGAGATAACTTGAGACCAGGCATATTGCTTTCATTATTTCAACAATATTTTCCAATATTTGTAAAACCAGTACAATTGTTTTAAGCACGCAAAACGTAGTTAAACAAATTACACGAAAAGTAGCCTTGCTAATTAAGAACAATATAGTTCCACTAATTGCACAAAGACTATAATCCCCCCCCCCAAACCTTAGTTTATCGTGTCTCAGCGTATTTTCGAGCGCGTGGATTTTATACGACCGAGCAGTACGCATGAAGTGGATTTTTTTGCTTGTCAAGATAATGTTTAGCTTCAGCAAAACAATCCACTTTCTGCGTACTGCTCGGTCGTAATTCCCAAAACCTTAGTTCATGGTGTATCAGCGTATTTTCGAGCGCGTGGATTTTATACGACGGAGCAGTACGCATTCAGTGGATGTTTGTGCTGGTCAAGATAATGTTATGCTTCAGCAAAACAATCCACTTTCTGCGTCATGCTCGGTCGTATAGAATCCACGCGCACGAAAAAATCTAAAACACGGTGTTAGTCCGTCAGGTACACATAATGACTCCGAAGACCATACACAAGATAGTTCCAGTACTCGAATTAAAAAGCCATTTGATCTGCTTTAAATGGAATTTGTTTCAATTGTCTAAAATAATAAAAATTTAACGATATCAACATCATTCGAATGAATGTATCCCTACGCCACGAATATTGTTTATGGGTTGTATGTATCTTACAGTCATGTAACTCTAAGTTGCGTTGCTCGTGCTTTAAGTCCAAAATGTCTTTTAAGCTGCCGGCCAATAGATTCTTTAAACATAGCTATGACATTATAGTGGTTAAATACAAATAAGACCGATCGGAATTCACTTATACTAACGTAGCAGGTTGACTCAATTTTTTTCGAAGTAGAGCTATTGTGATCGATCTATGTCCGTCGTTTGTCCGTCCGTCGTCAACAATTAATTCAAACAAATTCTCCTCATAAACTACTAGGCCAATTTTGATTTACTTTACTAGAATGATGCCAGGATGGTCCTCTTTTAGATTCCTGTTTTTATTACGAATCGATAAAAACATGGCTGCCATAGGGGGTTTTTCTCAAAAATAACTTCGAAAATCTTCTCCTCAAAAATGGCTGACCGATTTCTAGCTATATAGAAAACTTCACAACTTTTCTCAGAAATTGCTTGGCCGATTTCAATGCAATTCCTTAGGAACGTTCCTTGCCTGACCCTCTACCACATTCCTAGTTTTAATGTTGATTGCTAAAAACAAATTCCCACTATATGGCTATATCGAAAACTTTGAAAATCTTCTTCTCAGAAACAGATGGCCTGATTTCAATACAATTCCAATGTTTCTTGAGTGACTCTCTACCAAATTTCTAATTTCTTTATTGGTGTGTTAAGAAACAATAGCACCCAGTGGTGGGGATGGTACATGTTACTCAGGTGAGCGATCTAGGGCAATCATTGCGCTATAATGGCCCCTCTTGTTATTTTCATTACAGGTGTACATTGCAACATAACATGGGACACAGTAATGTGCTGGGATTATACCCCGGCTGGTACTGATGCCTGGCAACCATGTCCAGCTCACATCGCTGGATTCAGAACAGACGGTAGGTTAGGCTGTAACGTATGATACTTTACAATAACAATAACGACTGAGGATTTTTCAGGGGTTATTATGCATTTTTGTTAGCACGGAAACTGGCAGGTTTCAATTTGGAAAGCAATAGAAAAAAATGCGCTAGAATGGACATTAAATGTTCAAGGATAATAGTTTGATTTCGCGGTTTACCTAACGTCTGATACTTTACAATAACAATAACGACTGAGGATTTTTCAGGGGTTATTATGCATTTTTGTTAGCACGGAAACTGGCGGGTTTCAATTTGGAAAGCAATGGGAAAAAATGCGCTAGAATGTACATTAAATTTTCAAAGATAATAGTTTGATTTCGAGGTTGAGTTCATCGTATAAACCCACGCCCATTCTCGTCCATCGATAATATACGATTAGAATGGTACAAAATAATTAATGAATAATGTACAAAGCCAATGGACTTCCAACGGCTTACTGAGGGCTCGAATCTAGTCAAGGAAATACAAAAGGATAATTATAAGTCGGCACTCCACTTATTCAGCAATCACAAAGCTGAATGCCCAAGCTAAATGACATAGTTTCAACAGTAAAACGGCTGAAATACCTAGTTCTAACTGTCTGAAGTCCTAAAAAAACCACCATAACAGTAATAAAAAGCTGAAGGCCATGGTTGCACAATGTACATAATGTATGTTTGTGAGCTAGCCATATGGTTGTCACAAAGTAGATAATTCTTACCCGAAGTCAGAAAACTCACCAAATGATCTGACGAGTAATACTGACGATACACGATTCTTTCTCAAAGATATATTCTCTATTCTATATATTCGATGAATTATAAATTCCTGTTCGAAGGTCGGTCTCGTTTCCATAGTTTGAAAGCTGCCAAACTGTGTATTATACGAGTGTTTATTATGTGAGTGGATATATCTGCGTGCGCAGATATTATCGACTCGATGTTCTTAGTCTGGTTCCCGTTCCCCAATCTTACGTTTCCTTAGATTAGGTCCTTTCCTGCGTAGATTGTAAAGATCGGGAACCAGACTATCAATGTTCTATGTTTATGGACCAAACTTAACGGTTAAAGAAATGTTAGCGAATTTTATAAATAAGCCAATATTTACTCATCGCAAACGTTTCCTGTGATACATCACTGGCTTAGAATCGGAAGGTCATAAGTACTACTACTTACGACCTTTTAAGACTCATGCACATTTGAAATATGCATCTCAATGCGCTTCTGATGAGCCTATTTTCATAAAAATCGGAAATGGTCCTTTTGACCAAACAGAAGTTTAAAAAGCTTGTTTTTCCATAAATAAAGAGTAGTTTTCAGACAGTTTTTTCTTGTCTTCTCAAACAATTGATTTTGTACTTGCGACCTTCTAACTCTAAGCCAGCGATATAGATTATATTACTTTTTAAAGGTAAAGCAACACGTGGATGTTTACCAGATGGAACGTGGAAGTTAAATGAACATGCCAATAACTCGGATGGATGGACCAATTTCACTGATTGTATAGGAGGAGCCACTCCTGAACCACCGATAGATTATTCTGTACGTATAGATCTTCTCCCCATCTAGCAATTTCATATTTCCCCGATCTTGTAATTCCTTATAACTTATAGCTTGGACATGGGAGGATCATAACTTGTTTAGTTGGTCATTGTGCAATGTATATTGTTTATGTTTTTGTGCTCGGGTGTTAAGCTGGATGCTGCCTTCCCTGTCTGATTTAATATTATCTTTATGCTAAAGGCAGAATTTAATTTCTTATACTAAGTATTGGTTAGAGCTCAGGAACTTGCATTTATAATTTGAAAAAAAAATTAAATTTTTTTTTAAAAAAAATGGTTTTTTCACTAGGCCTACTGTACTATTAAAATATATTTTAATAGTACAGTAGGCCTAGCGAAAAAAAATTCAAATGTTTTTTTCCAATTTTTTTTCAAATTATTAATGCAAGTTCCTGTGGTTAGAGTTTAATTGTGAAACGATTTCTTTAGGATCGAATTGAATGCGGCTATAAAGCCTTGAAGAAAACGTTTCACGAACTCTAACCGACTTAGTGTTTGCTTCACCCACCATAGTTAAATCCTAAAGAAATGCGTGGTTTACGTGCCATTATACATGTATTGTCCTGCACATTCGACAATTTGTGCGAAAAGGGCGTGTATAATGACTAAATGTAGGATTACATTTCATTACGAATGTCCTTCAATAACGCGTGCGTAATAGGATTGTTTTTGTTTTTTTTGCTGATATCACCATTCATACTCTATGGTTAGAACCAAACGCCCTGGCTTCGTGAAGAGGCACGGTCTATTTGCACAAGCGCAGTGGCTTCAAATTACTCCTTGATGAAGAAGCATTATGGAAAAATAGAAAGTTACTCCATGATTAGACGATGGAAATTAAGTCCGCTGATTGGTTGATAAAGTCTAGCAAACACTAATTCAAACAAGAGAATATCTCTATTCTTTTTTAGTGTGACTGATTTTAGCAGTTAATCGTTTGTTTTGAAAAAAACAAAGTGATGACGTCATGAAAAATAGGGAGCTGGTGGAGATAATAATATCGCGGATCGTTTGTCACGAAAGTTTGTACAATTATCATATTGCTATGATGGAACTGAAAATTAGCATAATCATCGGATGGACCTGAGATGTCGTATATCCTGTGGTCCATACGATGGTTATGTTGGTTTTCAGTTCATCATTGAATTATGAAAAGTGTACAATCATCCGACGGCACCGAGAAGCGTTTTAATCGGGATAATAACCGTGTTTATCCTGACCTAACCAATTCTCACATCACACTTGTAAATCTACTCCAAAAAACGAAAGCACACATAGCACAATGACATTGTTCGTTTTACAAAAGTACTTCTGGATCTTTCCAGAGCGTAGATTACATGCTTTTAACAAGTTCGTCATAATCAGTAACGATTTAAAACACATATTCCAGGCTATTCGAATATTCAAATCCACACATGTACAGCACAATGTCATGTCGTTTGACATAATATAACGCCATCTGACAGTTATAGCAAAGCAAATTTAGCTTATAATCACCACAGTCCTAAGATCCTGGAGTTATGAAATTACCCAACGACCATATTATGATCATATTACAATGTACAAAATAATCGATAATAATTTTATTGTTAGGCATCAAACATTTAAAGTAACCTGCAGAAATTGAAAATATGTAAATGCGAAACAATCGATTACATTCTCTAAACTAAAAGAAAGAAATGGAAATGGTAAAAACAAAATAAGTTATCCTTATTGAAGATATCATTGCGACACAAAACAGAAGAAATCTGGAGAAGAAAATTAGACTACATTACTTTAGAATGCCACGAAATATGAACGATTTTCGATTTCCTTTATAAACTGATAAGTCCCGGCAATAAAGAACAAATGTTACGTAACGTTTAATATTTGGTCAAAAAGTGCAGTATATCCATACATTTAACGCTCTATTCTTTATGAAATATTGATGTTTTGAAAATTACAGATGTGTTTTGCTTCTTCTGAATGCAATCATTATATAGTACAGTCTGGCGGAGAGTCCTCAACGTATGTACATGACGAAAGAATATGTACATTGTATACAATTTCCATTATTTGCAGCATCACTTCGAGAGTATACAGTTGATGTCAGAAATTGGCTATGGTCTGTCTTTAGTGGCATTAATGATCGCTGTGGGCATCATGATAGCTTTCAGGTGAGCTGCATTAATTGTGTTGTTTTGTTGTTATACAAAAATCTTATGCCTCGTCGATACTATAAACCGACAGTCATGAAATCAGAAACATCGATCTAAAAATGAAATATCTGAAATATAACTTATGACACGTTCAATGGTAGATAAATTGATTGTTGTATGTAGTAAAACACATCTAGATCAGATTGCAACCGTTTCCCGGCCCGATGGTGCGTTAAATAGTGGATTCCTGTAGGGGCCGGAAAAAGGCGTTTCCAACCTGTCTCTTATATATATAGTAATGACGGGATGATGGGGAATTTCAAAACTGTATTTTGTGATATAATTTCTTAGGCCTGTGATTTTACATATAGAATTTTAAATAATAATTGTCGGTTTATGTGAAATAAAAGTAAACACTTTATAAACTTCTATTTCAGGCGTCTACATTGTAAAAGTAACATTCTACATACAAATTTGTAAATAATTACAATAAAAGTAAACACTATATAAACTTCTATTTCAGGCGTCTACATTGTAAAAGTAACATTCTACATACAAATTTGTAAATAATTACAATAAAAGTAAACACTATATAAACTTCTATTTCAGGCGTCTACATTGTAAAAGTAACATTCTACATACAAATTTGTAAATAATTACAATAAAAGTAAACACTACATAAACTTCTATTTCAGGCGTCTACATTGTAAAAGTAACATTCTACATACAAATTTGTAAATAATTATAATAAAAGTAAACACTATATAAACTTCTATTTCAGGCGTCTACATTGTAAAAGTAACGTTCTACATATAAATTTATTTCTGGCCTTCATACTACGAGCGTCGGTGGCCTTCTTAAAAGTTATTCTATTTGTTGATGATTTGGGTTTAGAGAAAGATATCAGACGTCGACGTGACGGGACCATTGCTTTTGAACCAGAAGGTTTGGTAAGTTCCTTTGGAATCGCTAAATTCCGCGGATTTTGATAAAGTTGTTACATTTAGTAAGGCGTTGTAAACTTATGCATTTTAACAGGCGCGTACTTGTGGTTTTAGTTTTAACAGTTGATAGCATTGCTCTTGAAAATGTTAACTTTAAGACAAATAGATCAAATGTCAACTTGTAACTTAATAAGAATTGATAATACTTATTCGAAATGATCAGTTTTACAGTTTATTTTCAAGCTTTTAGGCCATTGGCCCATGGATCAGACAAGCAACATATTTTATAAGAATGCTGGATGAAACGGTGGCCGAGTGGTTAACGCTCTCGACTATCAACCTTGAAGTCCGTGATTCAAATCTCGGACGGGATACTGGAAATGTCTCGCCTTTCAGTGTTTCCCACCCAAATAGAGATGAACTGGTGGGAAACCCAGAGGTAGTATCGCGTATATCGGTGCTATACACTGAGCACGTTAAAGAACCAAGGAGTCTGTTCGGGAAGAGCTACAAATGTAGGACAGGGCTACCTGATTCTTTGTATCACACAACCTTTCTGTATCTTCCCTCGAAGTCAGAGGTCATTGGCCAATTATTTGAGGTTAAAACCGAATGGTCACGCGCTTCGTTTGTCTCGGTCAAATGCAATAAAAATATAAGAATACTTTAACATGTGTTGTATTTTTCAGCATTGGGAATGCAAGCTCATCGTGTGTGTCTTCATGTATTCAGTAGCTGCTAGTATGATGTGGATCTTCATGGAAGGTTTATATCTACAGATGTTGGTATATAAAACAATGCTCACAGAACGTCATGGTACACGAATATACGTACTGTGTGGATGGCGTAAGTTTATCATTTATAATTACCTCCCTTTATGGCTTATTATGCACATAATTCGAATTCCACAGTATGTCATTCATTGCGGAGTGAGTATATAGGCTTGCTTGAAATATCCATTTTTTGGGGACGTGGATGATTCGTTCTGACTGACTCTTGCGTGAATGGCTAGGCGCTGCCGTCGTGTCTGTGTGGCCTTGGATTGTATGTGCATTACAGTATTTACTTAACAGATTTAAAAACGCGACAGTGGGGTTATGTTGATTTATACCAAGAAAACAAAAGTAGTTCTTATATTTATATGCAAATATTCAAGGTGAACTCAATGCCGTCAGTTTTGTACCATGATTGACACTAGTAAAACATCGCTCCAGATAATGAAAGTTACACTTTTGACCAATTTTTAATCCGTTAATCATAATCGATGTCAATATATTTTTTAAAAATTCTTAATTTCTCATTGAAAAGTATTCTAAATAGTTATCAATATAAAGCAAAGCTTTTCAGAATAGAAGTTAACATATAGTGTATGTCATCTTTTAGCATTTCTAACTACATAACTAGTAGTAGCAACATACATTTATTCAGAACCAGAATTACTTAAAAAATAAACAGCAATATTTTAAAAACAGTCTTCAGTCATGTAACAACTGTACATAGTTCATTGTACTAGAAGTTTTGGTAATAGTACATATATTTTACAGTGTTGCCGTTATTGTATTTGGTACCGTGGATTATAGTTCGAATTTATCTGGAAGATGAATTGTAAGTGACAACTTTGTTTATACCTTAAATCTTGTTTTTGGCGAAGTTGTTTTGAAATCAGTTTTGATAACATATGCTAGAAATACAAATCAACATTTAATGTTAATTTCGTTTACAAAACTGATGCAACGACTTAGAAATTACTGAAGTTATGTCAATTAGGCAATGTTCGGATATAACTGAAACAACTCAGAAAGCGACTCAAATGAGGTAAATAACGCATTACACAGTATTCCTCCGCACATTATGTTGTCAGAACAGCTATGCAAACAATTCGAATCGTAAATATAGTGATTGTGTTATCATATGCTGTTAACAATGATGATGCAATATTGAAGACATGTCTCTTGTTTGTGATGTTTAAACCCAGAAGTTTAGTTATAAGCACCACTAGGCTTAGGTTCTACTCTCGTAGCTTTGTCGATTATCCTTTTTCGATTCGAAGAGAATATTCATCAGAAAATATGATGAGGGAAGAGGCGTTCCTTCCACATTTGAGACTTCATGTTCGATTCGAAAGGACCAAAGTGGCTTAATACTGGTATTTAAACATGGACTCAACAGAAGGTGGTTCAATTACATTGTCTATTATTTTAGTGGTTAGCACACATCGTGTGTGGTTGGGATTTATATGCATGTTGGTATATGAACAATACAATACAATTTGTAAATGCCATAAAACATGTAGTATGGTTTCATACAAAAAAATGTATTGTATATAAGCACTCCATATATTACAGGTGTTGGAATCAACATCGTGTCAATGGCTACTTCTGGATCATCAAGGCGCCTTTACAACTTTCTGTTCTGGTAATGACATCATCTATAGTGTTTATACTTATAACTTCTTTTATAATGCTCAAAGATTGAAACAAGTTCTTCTACTAGTAATCATTGCGATATCGACACCTAGAAAATCAGACATGGTCATGTACATGAAAACCAAACTGACTGATTAGAAAAGCTTGCTTTCCTTAGATTAGAAAAGAGTAGTTTTCAGATTGTCCTTTCTTGAGTGCTAAAAAAAGCACTTTTACCTTTCTTCTTCTGATGCAATGTAGAAGTATTGACCCGTTTTCGATAGGAAACTACACAGCAATAAGGTGGCATTTTGCGGATATGCCTTTGTTTATAACAATGCCATTAGATAGAATGATTCATATTTGTCACTTTTACCAAATACAACTACTAATGGACAATGTACGAGATAAAACCTTACCGTTAATACAATGCACAATTATTTGAATACAAAACTTGAACAAAGTCCATGTGTTGTTCCTTTATTCACTGTGATGGGTATTTTTACATTTTCAGATCAACTTCATATTTTTCATCAACATTGTCCGCTTTTTGTTCAGCCGGGTAAATCCGAACCGACACGTTGGGAACGATGCGCAACAACTAAGGTAAGTAACAATAAAACTTTACTGTAACATCATTTTTCTTGGGTCACTCAAATACAGTAAAACTTCGTTATGGCGAGTATTGATATCACAAGCACCCTGCCTATGTCGAGCACATTCAAAAGTCCCGGCGAATTCTCTCTATGTTCCTTTGTTGTATATACATTTGCCCCTTTATAGGGACTGCCTCACGTATTGGTGTATTGCAAAAATAAAATTAAATTGTCAAATATTCATGTAATTTTGGTATAGTTTCCTGTATATGACATAAACAACCACATTGACATAAAAAATAACTTGTGAAACATTGGCATTTTGTAGTAATTTAGCATTTTTACACCCAAAATTCTAAAGGGTATTAATACCCTATAGAATTAGCACTATTATCACTTAAATTGCCTGAAATTTGTTTCCATTTGATGAAAACGAATTGCCAAACGAACCAAATACCTCACAGATGATTCGGCTATAGTTTGTTGAAGTTACAGTTTGATCATGTGTGAATTACATATTTCACGAAACATTTTGGAAGGAAACTCTGCGATATTTTCAAACAGAAAAATACTGAGTGCCAAATATCAAGTGATTTAAATTGCTTATATGCAATAAATTTTTCATAAAGCAACCATCAGTGGCTTTCTATTATATGAATACTTGGTTAGGTAGGTAAATTACGTCATACAAAATTTTTAGCCCGATCTGTGAGGCAGCCCATTTAAGTCGAGCATCATTATTATGAGCCCCCGGTCTATCTCGAGCACAGGTGATGATGGTCCATTCAACAAATGGCATCGATATTTGGTTGTTTCATCTTGAGGCAATCATACTCGAAAAAGTCTTTGATTTCGTGGACAAACTCCTGTCCTAGAACTAAATTGTCTTTTTAAACGAATGAAAATAACGCAATTAAAATGGTCGTTAACTCAATATTACACAGGACAAAGTTCTGGCATTCTTGATAAATAGTTCTACTTCAATGCATGGTGATAAGAGAAATGAAACATCCACGCATTGTTGATAAGGTCGTTATATTCTGGACACAAAAAAACGTTGCTTGACGAAGACTGTTGAATGTACCACAGGAACTTGCATTTATAATTTTTTTTAAATCATAAATGCAAATTCCTGTGGTTGAATGTACACACGTTTAATCACGTCACTTTCTTTTTCAGAAAAACTGGAAAATTTGTGTTGGTACTTATACCGTTATTTGGAGTACTGTATGTAGCGTTTGCAGCATTTCCACATGGGGTCAATATACAAGCAGACATCGGCTATCTGTACTGTGAGATGTTTTATAATTCTTTTCAAGTAAGTATCCGTTGAATTAAGATGGTTTACAGTGTACTATACAAAACATTAAAAATACCATTTAGATGTATATCTTCAAACATACTCCTGGGTTAAGCTGGAGCATTGTGTGTTAATCTTTTTTTATCAGAGCATTCAGTTTAAAAAGCATTAGCGCAGTGCCGGAGACGAGAATCGAACCCGGGACCTCTCGATTATAAAAACCATGTCCTACCTCTAAGTCAGTGCTCCCTAATAGACTGTACATGATATATGCTGTATGTATGTAGTGTGTGGTTATCCCAGTTAAATCGGTAGAGCGCCGTATAGTTGTCTCCCTTGGTTTACTTCAATGGTGGCAGCGGCTTTTGACAGTTCACGCTGACTGAGCCTAAAAGGGTGAAAATACACAATGAAGTAGTGTAGGCCCTATGGTTACCGGTAAGATACCCGCTTGGGTAGGATCGAACCACAGACTGGATATTTCTTTTTCCCTAGATTTAATTCAGTTGAAATAAGTCGTATCGTAGTAGTATGGTATTCAGGTTAGTTTAGGGGGCATAAACTTATCGTTATACCTATCATGTGCCCATGTGTCGGGTTTTAACACATAGCCAAAAATATGAACTCGAAATGTTTATAAAAAAATTACCAGATATTTTTCAACGAATGGTTGCTCAAGTAATTGTTAGTCACTTTTGAGTCTTGTCCGTTCTTATGCACCATGCATCAGTGGTTAGTCACGTTTTCAGAACCAATATGATTTAGTGGTGAAAGAGGCTATTTTTACATTCTGATCACCTCTGCCTTTATATATCATATATAGTATTTATAGGAGATAAACGGAAATGGCCGAGCTATCACCATTGAATGTTATAATTGTGAATGTGTTATTCCGTGTTTTCATTATTGATAATGGTATGACATGTTACTATTGTTTTTGTTTATATATATGCTCCACAGTGTTATCATTCTATTTTCAGGGCGTCCTGTTAGCGCTGCTATTTTGTTTTCTAAATGAAGAGGTGGGTATTTGTTAGTACATTATCATTAAATAGTTTTATTTGAAGTTAAAGCGCGTCAAGCGCTGATGACCTGGAACTAAACTTGGTTTGCTTGGAAGTGACTAACCTCAAGTAACTGTAAACGGATCAAACATGTTTTGTAGAAAACACATGTTCTCTTTCACTGCCAGCTACAGTGTACAGTTATGTTGACCTTAGAAAGTTGAAGGGTTAATCTGTTGGTCGTGCTTAACTTGCCTATCTAGTTTAAGTATCAGTACCCAAACAAGAGATGTCGGCGTGACATTGAAGCCCCCACTACACACATACATGCACAGTCACATAGAATGCAAAGAATGCGAAAATATTTTGAAAACAAGATCTGTCCATAATTTACAACGACTTATGCAGCACACGCTATAAAAAATCCAACGCGATCAATTGCAGTACAAAAACAAACACAATATTGCCTATATTTTTGTTATGGATTAAAATCAAGGACCGTAACACTTACCAATGAAAGCATTCAAACATTTGGCACAACATATTAAGTTTGCATGCTCCTAAATATTCAGAAACGATAAATATATCGGATTTTGTGTTTGTTTTTGTATTGCAATTTATCGCGCTAGAGTTATATCCCCCCCACACACATACACACACACACACACACTTGTAAATAACGGAGTTGTGCATCTCCAGAAAATGTGTTGTATAGTCCAGTCAGGATAAAAATCCAGTGACGCAGCGGTCGAGTCCACTATAATGGTGTAAAAACCAATTATAAAGGCTTATACTGTACAAACTATAATTTCAATGTTAAACTAACATACTCAACTCATACTAAACTCTACCTGTTTAGACAGTAGTTGTGATTGTTTGCGTTCACATAAAATGCAACGTCACTGTCACAATATCCTAACTGGACTATAGAAGTGTACTTCACGTAACTACACAGTACATTTTAAATTACATGTCAAAATGTACTTCTAGACGCACATTCACACTGACATATTAGCCAAACAAACATGCATTGATACGTGGTCACGTGCTCCTCCTCCTAACATGAATATGTAAACAATAGAAAATGTGTTGTATATGCTAAACAATTTTGCTCCAATACTATTACTTTTACGCTTTTTCTTGACAATGTCGTGTTTGATAGTGATGTTCTGAATTTTAAATGCGGGTAAGCGAGATCTGAGTGGAACTACTTTTATTGCGCATGTAAGTTGTAATTCGGAGTTTCGGAAAATTGGTGATTGATCGTCTGATAGGCTGAGAAATTGACGTCCCAGGCCTTCAATAAAATATAGATTCTATAAGTTGTTCTAGATCTGTATCTTGGCTATTATGAAACCTGTTTGAAATTATGAGAAACATTTTCTGTTTTCAGGTACAAAAAGAAATAAAACATTGTTGGTTCAGACGAAAGTTTAATAGAAATCAGTCGAGGTCTGTTTTAATGACGTCATGGCGGAAAACTTCGCGCACTTACGGTGAAAATACAAGAGACAGTCATTTAACGGAGACAGGAGACAAACCGCACATAAAAAGCCTGGAACATGTCACTTGGAAACGTTCTGTGCGCAATAGTGACGTAGACAACGGTAAAGTGACGTCATCATGGTGCGAGGAAGGAGATGCTTTAGTGGCTGGAACCAAAACATAAAATCGCTTAAAATTCATATCGTTTTTCATTATCAATCAAAATCTTACAAATGAGGCTTGAAATGGTGTGTTGATCTACATTTCTCGGATCGAACGCTGTTATTAGGTGTTTTTGACTGTCGAAACATTCGCGAATTCAGGGATTTCTTAACAATGAATGTTGTTTGCAACACTGTGAAGAATCCAAGGGATTTACACACGATCTTCGAAGGGAGCGAAGATCATGTTTCTGGAGTTGGTGATAGCCGAGTGGTCTAATGCGTTTTTACTTTAAATTGCTAGACGATGGTACCACAGGTTACTGTATCATTGATATTAAAAAGAGTAAAAAAAATATTTTATAAAATTTATGTTATCTTAGAAAGGTGCATTTGTACTAAAGTGGTCAGATTTTCATGGTATCAAAAACAAGAATTGGCTTTCGATATCTTCATAAGTTAATTACATTCATAGACAACATCGTTAAAACTACCTCCATGCAAAATCCCATCGAAAATGATCAACTAGTTGAAGTTATACCATGAACTGATTGCCACGGTGTCCAGTGTGATGCATTCAAAAGAAACGACAATGGTATTGTAAACAAGAAAAAAGAAAGTGATTGCACGCCCTGTGGGTTTACTTTCTTATATATGGGCAGATTTTTAAAATATTGAAATCAAATTAAAGAGGAAACTCTCTAGTTTCTGATTATGTAATATTTAAAATAACACCAGTATTAATGAAATGTTTAGTAAAAACAAACGGCACCTCAGTAACTGTGTGGTCAATTCCCATGTTATAAACCTTCCTAAGATATTATAAATTTTATAAAAAAAAATATTTTTGTTTACTCTTTATATGATACCATTACCTGTGGATGGTGCCTGAGGAAAAGTAAACCGAAGTAGAGAACGCCTTATATCTTAAATAATAGTTTTACGTAATACTTCACAGTTGACAGAACAAGCAATGTAAGTCGGTTATACCCACAGGTAACTGTATCATTGATAAAGAGTAAAATAAATTTTTTTATAAAATTTATGTTATCTTAGATAGTATGAATTTTTTTTAAAAAAAATCTTTATTAATGATACAGTTACCTGTGGTTATATCATAGGACAAAGAAAAGAGATGCATTATCAAAAAAGTCATTTGCAAACAAAAAATTTAATGTCTCTCAACAGCTTGTTAACGACACGTGAATTGTCGCAGTGGCCATGGAATAGGCCTTACATCCGGAATTGCTGAAACACATTTAAGTACCAACAGTAGATCATGCTAGAGCTAATCACATGGAAACCTGAACGGCTGGCTAATCTTGTTGTTCCTTTGTGTTAAAAGACATGCACCCACTGATGTTTTGTATTTTCTGTATTCACAGTGTTCGTTCAGTCCCCTTTACATATTAGAGAGGTTGCGTTGTGAACGTGTACGACTACATGTACGTGTAGTTACCGGGGCATGTATACGTACGCGTTGCAATTAAAATTAGAGAGGTTGCGAAAGCTAACGTGTACGTGTACGTGAATACTACTTTTGAGTATTTCGTCATCCAGGTATGTGTAGTTTCTACAAGTAACGGACGTGTGACAGACGAAAATATAATGTGTACTACGTCACACAGGTATGCGTATGCACGGGAAACCCCGGGTAGTCTCAGTTAGTTTATATAAACGCTCATTATCGATTCACGAAGAAATTATGTTACAACTGCCATGTGATGTTACACGCACACGTTGTGTTTCGCAAGCCAATTGAATTGCAACGTGTACGTATACATGTACGGGTAGCTACACGTACACGTAGTCGTACACGTTCGAATCGCAACCTCTCTATTGGCTTGCGAAAGACAACGTGTGCGTGAAACATCACATTACAGGTGTAGCATGATTTATTCGTGAATCGATAATGAGTGTTTATATAAACTCAATGAAATCACGGGTGATGAATTATTGGGTTTCTCGTGCATACGCATACCTGTGTGACATAGTACACACTATATTTTCGCCTGTCACACATCGGTTACTTGTAGAACTACACATACCTGGATTACGAAATACTCAAAAGTAGTATTCACGTACACGTTACACGTTGAATTTCACAACCTCTCTATTAAGGTGATTCCCAACTCTTCATTTGAGCGGAAGTTTAGAAATCGGTGTAAATAAGACGTATTGAAAGCGTCTGACTACAATGATGAAATAGTACGAAAAACATAAAATTGATTTGTCAGCATGTTCTCATGTATAGTTATTACTATATTATACTACATGTATAATAAGCTTGCAGAATAAAGCTATAGCTGACATTTTATGTGCCATTTATTCCAAACATTGAAACACCAGCACTCGCGAATACTAGCTACAACGTATGTGAAACGTAATATAATGCGCCCGCACAAAATTTATCCAAGTTTTAATATTTGTTTAGCAAGCATCCCGACTACTTTAGATGAAGGCTCATTTGCATTTATTTCGTAAGAATATACACTAGCTAATGCAAAAGAGCATGGGCTCATCTTTAAATATACACATTTTTTCAAAAACAAATTATCGCAAAAACTGGATACAACGTATTCAAAACGTGGATGTATTTTGTAAACTCTCCTGGTTTTCGATATTTCCGAAATCACTTTTTCAATTAAAAAAATCTAGCCGAGCAACTGCCATGAAATTTGGGATAAAACTTCTATAATAGTTACTCTACTGGTTGCATGTACGAAAACAGTAGATTCTATGTTATTCAACTATTTTTTTTCGTATAACGTAAAAATGAAAAATCACATATTTTAAATCATGCATAGTCTAAAACAATCGCTGTCGTTTGATTCCGTATATACGAAATTTCGTGCATGCCAAGTTTCATGTGATTATATGTCAAACTTTTTCGGTGAAATGCAAATATCAGTTTTAGGGGGGGGGGGTCCCAAACTCTAAAAATATCTTGAAAAATAACCGAGCAAAACTGTTTGCACAATCACTATCATGAGTGTGTTCTTCATAAAAATCAGGTGTTTGATACCTCTTGTACAGAATAATTTTAATTTTTAATGGCTTAGAACATGACCTGTCACGATTTTCATGAAAATAGCCTCATAATAAGCGCCTTATGATGCAGATTTGCATGAGTCTTATACATGAGTCTTATACATTCTCGTTCTAAGCCAGCGATATAACGTTGAGTCGACATCAGATTTTGACTATACGTTGGCTTCATTCTTGGCAGGGGTCATCCGGGGGGATCCGGGAATTATTCTCGATCCGGTGGTACAAGAAACACACTTCCGCACGGCCACACTTTTGGCTTAAGATGTAAAACTTAGTACATGTACAGTCCATGTATGTATGTGTTCCGTATTTTTAAACTTTTTTAGAGTTTGAACAAAAAGTCGCACGCAAAAAAGGTAATTGTCTGACAACTGGTATAATGTCAACTATCACGGAGAATTAAATGAAATTGTGGTTAGGCCCTTTTTCTGTTGTTACATCTGTATGTTAATGTATGTATGTATGAACGTAAGTTGTAATACTATGTAAAATGATCGTATAATGTTAATAAAACAAATTTAAAGCAACCATTAGTGTGTACCTAGTAGAATTACTACAGTAGTGGTATATGTTTACAGATGGGCTTAAACACATATTTGACTATATACATATGAGTAGTTCTCCAGGAAAACCGGGCTTAGTGACAAAAATATGAAAATCATGATAATTTAGCATTAGAAAGACAAGACTCTTTTGAACAGTTTCTGAAAATTTGAGCAAAATATAACATCAAATTACAAAGTTACAGACTTTTAAAACCAACTACCCCCCCGCCTACTTTGTTAGTGACGTCGCAAACGTCATTAAAACGTTATTTGACGTTACGTTAATAAGAAGTTTATAAATCCAGTATTTGATGAGTTCTTGACGTAAACTTTTCAAAATTGTATCACATTTTAGAATTATATTCCTTTTTTAATAAAACGTATCTAAATCGTGAATTTTAGCTATTAGAGAAACGTAGCTACTGTTTCCAACCACTTACCCCTCGTTCTCTCAATATGGATACTCTTCAGAAATTGGTCACCATAGCAACGACAGAAGATATTTTAACATGATTCATAAGAAAAAATAAATCTAAGACATAGTTCTATATCATCTAAGAACTTAAACTTAAATCAAAGAGCATGACCTTATTATATACATGTAAATACTGATACAATGTCACTAAGCCCGGTTTTCCTATAGAACGGCTCAATTATACATTGGATCGTGGACAATATTAACACGTAAATCAGAGATAACAGAGTTTCCGGAATGTTTCAGTACAATTCCTTACCAAGGACCAACTTATACCACCAATCAAACTGTCCCGGTTGTCATCTTTCTACGAAATCTTTTCTTGAGCAGTATTGTGTTGGGCTTTATGGTGAGTGCCTGTGGTCTGTGATTTTTCTTTTTTTGCATATCTCTTGCTCGTACCTTTCGTGCCGGCTATTTCTGTTGAAAACTCCCTTCCATGTCCAATTGTTTCAGGTTAGGAACCACCAAATGGATTTGTTCCGTAGTTCAATGTAAATTGACAATGGCCGGCCTCAAATTTCAACAAGTTTTAGTCTATGGCCATCTGGCACACATATACCATCTGAAAGAAGTATATTTAACCTTCAAAATAATACAACAAAAAAGGGGGGTCATGAGTCTTCTAAGAAAATATTTGCTCTTCAAAGATGGAGAACACATTTTCGCTATCGCGCGGATTGATCCCAAACCGGCATACACCGGTTAACACCTACTCTACTTTCACTTTCATATTTAGGTCAAAATTTAAAATTAAACAGTTTCATTACATCACATACATATGCATAATCATTTTAAACTCAATTTCATGATTTCAAAGCAGACTTGTCAATCCATACCACCATTACCAATCAATCCAACTCTTTAAGTCACCATGTTGGCCGCTTATGTATTTAGTGGTTATTTACCTTCATTATCTTCTTACAATACTGTCTCCGAAACAAAGTACAGGAATTGTTGAGATAAATAAAACGCAATAATAGTGCATGTTGACTTACAAAATAATATGTTTTTTCTTGAATATGTGCACTTGTTACCTCTTATTATTGAGATGTTTACTATTTTGAAACAATAAACAATACTTTGACCGACAAAGATATAGTATGAACTATGACATTGTAGGCACACGAGACAAAGGACTTAAACCACATAAGATTGCTCACACTTAGATATCATATCACAAAATCCTATGTATTTTTATCTTATTCAAACAAAGGCTGATTAACTATAAAACTTAACAATATCACTCTATATCGTTATAGTATAAAGTAGACTTAGAGAAAGGACTGCGCATTAAAGATAGTATTATAACATCTAGTGCGCATGTACGGGACACTGCGAAATATTGGAATTCCGGTAAAAAAAGTACTGATGACTTGTGGTATTAAAAATAATATCTATTCATAATACCTGCTATCTCAAATTGATTTGTTTTCAAAAACAATATAGAATGACATAATATTGATTATTACTCAGCCATGAAACATGGACTATATGTAAAACACGGCTATGTGATGCGACTGTTTTTTACACCATGGATCCGAAGTACCAGATAGCTATTGCAGTCTCCTCGTGTTTTGTTGGAATTCTTGTAGGAATACTTATCGTTCGTGTTGCTCGTCGGAAAATCAGGTATGTGGTCATTTAATATTTTGATTTTAGAATTTAATATCTCCACCATTTTTTATATCAAAAGGAAATTCAGTGTAGCAATACCACGTGGTTTTTGACTACAGTTCCAAGTAGAAATTTGTAAACATTAGGACACAAATAAAGCCATAAGTATTTTATTTCTTCATCGTTTTCTACGAAATCTACGCCACGCTAAAGGGAACATTATTTGCTTTCCATGAAATATAAAATATTTTTAAGCGGATGTGCCGTTTTGTCCATTACCCTGTGAAACCGTGGAACGTGTATGTTTCACAAGGTAATGGAAAATTCGGTAAAGCTGCTGAAAAAGATCTTATATTTCATGGGAAGCAAATAATTCCCCCCTTAGCGTGACGTATATTTAATAGAAATCGATAAAGAAATAAAATACTTATGGCTATTTTATTTTCCAATGTTAACAAATTTCTTCTTGTAACTGTAGCCAAAAGTCACGTGGTATTGCTACACTGAAATTAGTCGTGGTATACTTATACGATTGTCAGTTAACCTGTCCAGTGTTTCTGCAACTAGTTAAGTATCAATCACTGGCAACCAGGGTACTGTTTTATCAAAGCACTTACGATAACGTTTAAGTTACGCTCAAATTAAAACCCTATGATGTAATTCATAAGCAGTTGCAATTGTAATAAAGGGATCTTTAAGAATGTTAATTGTGTTTCAGTCAATACGTTCCTTCAAACCACGTATGTTCCTGGGTACTGTTTTATCAAAGCACTTACGGAAAACGTAAACTTACGATCAAATTTAAATTCTTTATAATTTGTTTAAGATTATAAAGTGTGGTAAATGGAGCTGAAATACTAATAATGATTCAGATAATGAACTCCTACAGACCATATCCATCACCAATTTGCAGTTGTTAAAGAATTATAAAGAATTCAAAGTTGTGCGTAACTTTAAGATTTTCGTAAGTGCTTTGATAAAACAGTACCCTGATGTGTATTAATCATCTCGAGAAGAAATCTCAACACAAATTGAGAGTTTGCTCAAATAGGAATCTGTACTTGAGATAAATATGAAGTTTGAGCTCTTGTACTTTTACTGCATTATATAATAAACTTAAAACATTATTTCTGTTTTGTGATAACAATTTTGAGTAAGGTTTATAATGGAAACTGACTCAAAGGATACCTTAAACCAAATTTGATTTGAGAATGAACTCAGACTCAAATAGGCATACAATCTATATATTGAGTCTTACCAATCTAAAACGGAAACTTTTTAATTTCCAGTATGCAAAACATCCCGTTTAGCCGGACACAGTTATGAATAATAATATTCCTGTTCAAAGTCGTCAACCAATATACATGTATTAGACTCTCGGTTCAACAGTCGATAACGGTTTATTAGTTTGGCCTTACTATCTTGCTACTAGAAACACTTGTTCAATAGTAAGCAGTGTGACCCACTGGACAAACGTATTGCGTATTACTATAATGCGCGTGTGGACTGGCTATACAGTTTACGAAACCAACAGGATTTGAAATGTTCAATGTTTATATTGGTCTTAAATATGCTGAAAATTCATGTTTTGACCCTTAGACGTTAAACTGTTGAACTAGTTTTCATTAATCCCAGCATCATTTACACTGCGTATCATTCCATTCACCTATGTAGAAGGCTATGGAAGTAGTCCCAACTCACTCGTGCTGTTGATCTTTTACTTAACTTCAGATTTCCAAATCTCTTCGTAATTTGTAAGACACGATAGGGATTCGCACCGTTTGTCTCTAAACATGTGTCGTCATCGTAGGATCGTCAAATTTGTCCGTCCGTGTAAACGAACAAAAATTCAAACTCATTCATATTGACCCATTTTATAATAGAAGTATAAAAACATATTCATTATATCTATGTAGGCCTTTTTATAGTTTCGGCAATCATGGAACCCCATTGCGCATAAAATACATTTTTCCCGTATTGACAAAATTCCTGTAATTGAGACTTTTTTTAAGTGACGTACGTTGAGATAAACGAATGGCAACTCTGTTAGGAGATTAAAACCCCGAGTGTATTGAGGTTTTACTGTGCGACTACACATACCGCTTTTATATCAGGTGATGTTGAAAAAAACGTCAACAGCTCAAGTTCAAGATTGCATTTATATTTGTTCATCGTCCCATTAAATCAGTTCAGTTTCTAGGTACGTAGATGTTATTCAAACCATTCCAATCATGATTGTTTTCAGCAGACGAAAATCGCCACCCGATGATGACGTCAACACTGATTGGAGACGACGTAGTAACCTTGGCAACCGTCATCTGATGTCACCACGTGATCATCGACAAACAGACGAGAATTTATTTGAGCCAGCAAGAACTCATATTGAACTAGAAACATTTTCTAATGCGAAATTCAAACACAGACATCTACCAACACGCGACGATGGGATAGTGTATCCCATGCTGTCTCCCAGCAGTCGCTCGATGGAGCCAACAGCCGATTATCCTGTTACACCAGTCATATCACGTCAGACTTCATTGCCTTCTCGTTCTGTTACAACACAACATGCCCATCATGTTACAACACAGCGTGACCATCCTGTTACAACACAGTGTGACCATCCTGTTACAATACCACAGGCTGATTACTCTGACGACGACACATTACTAGACTATCCTGTTACAAGAAATAGTGGTTCTGATGCTACTGGCAAACTGCAACCGACAAGACATCCTGTTCTAAAGCGAACAACAAGTAATCCTGTGGTGACCTACTCGGAACGCAATCTTAATACAAGACGCTCGGAACGACATAATATAATAAGACATTCGGATAGTGGGCACGATATGGATCGACCAATCACAGATCGTTTTATACACTCTCGTTTACAAACATCAACCGGATATCCGGTTACCTTCCAATCGTCACATGACAGTCACGTGATTAACACTCATCATCATCACGAAACGCAACCATTTCCAGACTATCCTAGCTTTGAACTAGTGCCAGATATACCCAACCCTGATTATCATTGATCATTCTAGCATCAGTCAGCAGCCAAATCCATCAGTGATTGGAGCTCTGTTTAGTACCAATCTCGCATTAAAATGGCGGCCATATTTGACGCCATCTTGGATTCTGAAGAGTTACGAAAGAGAAAACTTGTAATAAATTGATTCTCCTAATGCTCAGTCATACATGCATGACTTACTTTGGTGCAAGTGTCAGATTTTGGACAAAAAATCGAATAAATCGCCTTCAGCTCTAAGGCTAGTTCTACTTGAGCGACAATAGGGGGTGTATTTGATTGTTTTAGCTAACAAATTAAAACATTCCTGCACTTATGACGCTAAACGTTGATATTATACGAGAATGTGCAATTACATGTATGTTCATTGTATTAATTTTGTAACATGTCCTCTATTCCCTACTGTATTAATCGACCAGTTTGTATTTTTATTTATTCTTTTCATTTTATAAACACATCGACATACATATTCAGAAACGATTATTTGATATGCATCATCATAAATATTGTTTATTGCCCAGTGTTCGTTATCGTTATCAGAATTATAATAGATTCTGAGAATTCTTACGACTTTGTGTTAACGTGTGACAGGTTTGTTATGGCCCTGTCACACTGTATAATAACGGTTTACAAATGTACAACAATATGTATGTGCCCAACGTACGGAAATTGTGTCCTAAACGCTTGCATGCGCTTGAGGTGAATTAAAAAGTCAATCGAAAGCGTCCTTTGGACGTGCACAACGAATATATAGCCTATGTTTATGTTCGGGTAACTTATTTGTTACCCTCATCACTTATACAACACAAGCGTAATATGACGGCATGTTTCCAGCGTATATCTACGTCCATGAGTTATATGGAACTAGTGTGAAAGGGCCATTACTCTATTATTAACCCCATTATCTCTTCCAGTTAAGTTAAGATCATCCAGTTAGACTAAATACAATGTTCGATAAAACTTAGCGCCGTAGCTCGATGTTGGCTGCACAAAAACCAGAAGAAAAATAGTTACCCCAGTGAGACTCGAACGTTGGTTTCCTGAAGTGATGAAAGCTAGTAGCTGAACTCTTCGCTTAAATATTCATCAACTGCAATTTTAGAGTCGTGCTTACCAGACATATACTTTTTATACTGATTCATGCATTGGTTTTATATTTTTATGGCATACGAAAAAAGCAATTATTTACGAGGTGTCAGACTGAGTAGATATCTACTGTCTACATGGTAGTCGCATTGGTGTATACAAGTAATAAGGGCATTCATCCAGTCTGAAGAAACGAGACAGCGCACATCCATCAGCCTGGCATGAACAATTTGAGGCACAATCACGACGCTTCACGAACCTGGCTAAAACATGAACCCTTTCAAGCATATTATATCAAGAAGAAATCATGCTGATTGAACAGGTTGAAGTCCGTTAAACAATAAACCAACAACAATAGGATAAGTCAGATAATAGTACATCTTTAACAACAGAATATTACAAGCCCACTGTTTATCTTTCTTACATAGATATAGATGTGCATAAATGTTTATCCAAAACAAATGGTGTGTCATTAACGATGTTAATGTTAATTGTTAAATTAAGGTCGGGAAGGTCAAAAACCCGCGCTACAACAGTGTTGCACATAACATAAAGTCATATAGACACAACAATGTACGAGGAACGTTCCAGGTCGAGGACAAACGATATAACCGCCGTACGTAGTGCGACTGAATCGAATAATCTATATAAGATTCAACATCAGTATTATTTTGGTAACAAGTGATAAGGGGTGTGCTTGATTCTGTAATCTAGATATACACGGCCCCACAATTATCGAATAAAATCAACTGCTTGGGCTGCTCAAATGAAAGGTACATGGACACAAACATGGTTTATTATTTAGAATAATATTTCATGAGCATAAGAAGCGCCATCAACATTTGTAGAGGGTTCCTGAGTTTATATGTGTGCTTTAAGACATTTTATTTAAGGATATTTACATATTGGCATTAGATCATTTGACAAGCATTGCTAGACTTAATTGGTGGTTATAAATAAAAACAATTATATAAATACATCATTGGAAATAAACATTGTCAAGTTTAATCCTTCTCAAATGAATCTGTCGATTTCGTTTCGGAAATGTACATTTAAATGCTTAACGACAAAAGCAAAAAATAACATACAGTCAGGTCTCGGTATGTACAACGACGCTATTTGAATGTCGTTGTAACGAATATGTCAGTACACTGATTCGATACCAAGTAACGTAATGTACGCAGCACTGATTCATGATCGGGCGGAAGTGACGTAGGAGTAATATACGACAATCACACAGTTTCGTTTAACGATGACGATTTTTAATGTTCAGTAAACAATAAAATGTCCACAGAGTATAATGAAGTATATAAAACCACAAAGTTAAGTTATAATAAAGTCACAATATTAAGTTCCACAAAGTAATAGTTATGTAACGTAGTCACTAAGACTGGAATCGTCAACGAGAACTTTTCACTAAGAGTTTGTCACAAAGACTGCCTTGACCAAATTCAGTGTAGCAATACCACGTGACTTTTGGCTACAGTTACAAGAAGAAATTTGTAAACATTGGAAAATAAAACAGACATAAGTATTTTATTTCTTCATCGATTTCTATTAAATATACGCCACGCTAAGGGGAACATTATTTGCTTTCCATGAAATATAAAATCTTTTTCAGCAGCTTTACCGATTTTTCCATTACCCTGTGAAACCTACACGTTCCATGGTTTCACAGTGTAATGGACAAAACGGCACAGCCGCTGAAAAAGATTTTATATTTCATGGAAAGCAAATAATGTTCCCCTTAGCGTGGCGAATATTTCATAGAAATCGATGAAGAAATAAAACAGTTATGGCTACATTCGTGTTCCAATGTTTACAAATTTCTACTTGGAAACTGTAGTAAAAAACCACGTGGTATTGCTACACTGAAATTCACAATTTACTGTCAGTGAGTACTACATGTACTGAGCAATCGCGTGATTTTTATTAACCAATGTAATATAAGAATTAAAGATAAAAGCTAGGTAGGCGGGGTTTCATATAACATGGGGTCAAAAAGATTTTAATCAAATTTATGAAATATTTGCTTATTACATAACATATTTGTTTGACATACGGCCTGGCTTTAATGTTGGCCCAGCAGCAATGAAATCGCATAAGAATAACAGCTTTATTTATTTAGGTGTCAAACAATGACCAAAAACGCAAGAACACAGACATAATTATAAGAACACAAAAATGTCAAATTTATACATGTTGCCAGTTGTGTTATTCAACATTCATTTTACTAAGCATCACTGGCGTTTAGTTGCTACGTTGATTTAAGTTAACCACTTAATTGAGTGGTCTAAAAGCGGTCAATTCTAAAAGATATTTGGCAAAACTAGCGTTGCTGTTAAACCAAAATTCCATATCACGGATAACCAGAAAAACAAATTGTCCAATCGTGCAGCCAGAGCCCTACCTTGCTTATATTCATCCACAAACTGCTCGGTTTCGTACAATGCGTTCCTTGAACTTGATTCAAATTTTACATTGTCTTTACATTGTCCCATTTTATCCATACAACATAATTTTGATGCCAGTTTATAAAACGTCGATTTGCTTTCAGAACTTTTCTTGTAATATAAATTAGCAATTACACACGTTGCACCAATTGTTAAAACACTGCCGACCATTTGTGATGAGAGATAAATCACAAGAATCGACACCCTGTCTGATGTTTTTGGTAATATGTCGTTGAGTATTGTAAGAAAAACGGCTAATGTTAGAAAAGCGGAAATATTTAATGTGACACGCTCTCCACTTTCCATAGGAAGTAAAAACACTAAACAGTTCAAAAAGGATGTTAACACTATGGGTGCAATCGTATTTAAGACTGGATACAACCATTTCCGACGAATTACAAACGTATATAACACCCGTGAGTACGGATCACTGCCCCCAAACGATTCATTGACATTAGTGGCGCTATATCGCATTGTTTCCCATTCGCCATTTTCAGTGAAATGTTTTAATGAAATGACGTCATCAGGAATCGTAATAAGGAGCTCATTCGTCGTCAGAGACCATGGATAGAGCCCTATCCGAATCTCCTGCGTGTCAAACGGATAATTAGTAATATCAGCATCAATTTCTACTTCCGTTGCAATGTGTGACCAGGCATTAACCAGTCCGTTTCTGTAAACAACCACTTTACCATAATCTTCAAACTTAATAATTTTTCCAGACCCCGCTTCGCTTCCTACTTGTATATCTGGTAGCCATAGTAATTCTGGATCCAATGAAAGTTTGTTTACGTCGGGCGAATTCCATTCTTTAAACGCAGACACAAATTCATCTGTCCATGATAGTCCAAGATAAGCTCTAAGTTCAACCGTCTGTCTCTGGAAGTTCACATCTCGAAAAGCAAGGAGGGTAAAATCTAAAGTGGTGACCACCGCTTCCTTGTAATTCTTCACAGGTCGGAGATTTTTATTGTAGACCTCCGTCTCATTCAGACAAGCGGTTTCAACGTTGAATACCACGTTCGTTAGAACTGCGTACGCACAAATACATCTCAACCATGCTAATGTTAAAACCATGTTTTGTTCTTATATACGTGCATGTACAAGTGAACGATCAACTGTCCTGAAATATGTTTAAAATCTATCAAAACTTTGTTTAAGTATCATTTGAATGGCGTTTTAACTAGACAGTATCTAATATGTTCGTTCTCAACGCGACCAATATCAAGCCTTCAATGATTGTTACGAAAGTATATATGTCATGTTAAAGTTGCTGATTCTGATTTTGACTACGTCATTTCACGGGATTGGCGATTCTCTGAAAGGAATTTTAACCTGTGCTAATTGGATTGCCATCGATTGACCAAAACGTATTATATGGTTGGTCAACATAAAGATCGTGACCGACAATGGGAGTTACGGACATGAAGACTTGTTTAGAATCCATTTGTTTTAGTTTTTGTTATAGCTTAAGTTATCTATTACTTATTTAATGTGAACTAATGGATTATCAATTTATCACTTAAACATGAATGTTGAAAATGTATCTCTTAATAGAAACAGTTTATTTCATTGTTCAGAGAAGTACTTGAATTATTAATATTTTCTATTTTTATTGATTATATACGACAATCGTGATTTATCAAAGGGCTCCGGTATATGGTGAAGGTTAATGTGTTTGGATGAGATTCACATGTTCGTGATATTTTCGGTTGGTTTATTGTTATATAGTACAGTAATATGATTGATACAAAATAAAATGACGAAGATTCCGAATGCTAGGACATGCAATAAGGGAAGACACAAATAAAATCACCAGGACATCCGTCTAAAATGGACCCAATCAAACAGAAAAAATCACAGCAGAAGGCCGACTAACAAAGAGATAAAGACAATGGGGAAAACATTGGGAGATATCCTTTCCGCTACCATAGCGTACTAATGCAGACTCGCCGGGATGGCCATTTCGGCTTTCCGTAGTTTTCGACCTAAATGCCCAAATTCGGGAATTTTGCTGCCATGGGTACACAGGCATCCCAGTATAAAGTTTATTACGGGCCCAGGGTCGTGCACATGTTTTTGGGCCCGCATGACCCCTTTAAAGAGGGCTTTGAACGTAGATTTTCCAAAACTGAAATTACTGGTCCTACCTGCCATTGCGGTACGATTCCCGGTGGAATTGCAATAACATTTAGCGCCAAAAAGTTTTTATTTTTCTATAGAAGGAATATAAGGCTAGACAAAGGGGTCGGTATCAATGCCCTAAAGGGGCCAAAAAGTAGTAAGTTTTTCGCGCAAGGGTCATCGTCACATCGTCATTTCCGGTAACCTTTAGTTCAAATTGGGGCAGGTGTGTAGCATCCGGATGTATCGAGTTTTTATCAGTGCTGCAAGTCAATAGTGTCTCAGGGACGGGATATAGGGACCTTATGAATTTTTCATACCCCCCCCCCCCCCACTAGCACTAACAACAACCGTATACTTACGTTCAAATTTAAATTATATATAGTTCTTTAACAGCTACCAATTGTGATAAAGGTTTGTTCAATACGTATTATTATTCAACCCAATTATATGTTCCCAATGTATAGGTTTTAAAGAATAATTAAGAATTTTAATCTAAACGTAAATTTACTGATTTTCGTAAGTGCTTTGATAAGGCACGAAGAGAATAGGTAGGTACTACAAAAACATACTGAAAATGCTAACAGCCACGAGAATCTCATTAGGTATGAAAAAATAGTTATTAGGAAGAGAGACCATGTTAACAATTTATTTTCATCACTCAGCTGTTCAGAGAATCACCTTCTGCACGTACATTTGTATATAATAGACCGATTGATAAGAAATCAAGACAGTGTTGGTATTTAATATGGATTTTACTTGACTTAAGGATAAGAACAACCAATCAGATCACACCATATAACTCTTGGGCAGTAACAAGTGATATGATTGGCTGTCCTTATTCTCCAATTAAATAAGAACTATATTCAATACCTACCCTGACTGACGCTTAGTTTTACATAGAGATATAAAGGGCCATTATAATAAATGTTTAATTAAACTAGTTTCATTTTATTCTGCAGCCAGTGTGATGACATCACCATATAAAATGTTTCTTACTCTTTTCAACGGTGTATTAAATTATTCATTTTATACGTATGTCTTCTTGTTTCCTTTCCTTGTTTACTTGACCAACTGTTTCCCCATACATGTACTGTATAGCAACCAGTAATGTGCAAATCCTACAAACATGCACATTTTAGGCGTTAAGTTTATTTAAATCATCCAGTTTAACATAACACTATTGTACATACATGTATAATAATAAATGTACCAACATTCAGTAAAAAAGGACAGTCTCTTCTTGCTTCCTTTTTACTCTGAAAATGGCCAATGACATCATCAGGGATGTCAACACGGCCAAATTAAAAATCAGGAAAAGTGTATATGGTCGACAATTTATGTCAAACAAGAGGCCTTCAATGACTTGTTTCCATAATTAACTAGGTTTATATTAAAGAAAATCCCTCAGAGCAGATTAAATTTACAATAACTTTGCCATTCCTCGAGACATTTTCATCAAATAACTTTTATTTTGGTCAGAAGCCATTGCTCTTTCAGGAATGATAAATCTGGAATTCCGGATAAATCAGGCAAATCGACACCCCTGCATTATTGACATTTTAAACTCTCAAATCCTTACTAGTATTAGCAGTCAAGATTAATACCAAATACAGTTACTCGAAATATCGTTCTGTAATATGTTGCTACTCGACAGCCTGGATGAGATATGTAACTAAGCCAATGAAAGTTAAATTCATATAAATTTAACATTTGAATTTTGTAATTCAAAACTGTAGAGTGACTACCCAAGAAAATCAGGGTAAAGTATAGAGGTTACTTCCCTTGAATTCAGGGGAGGGAACTCTGTCTGACTTTTATAAATTGGTAAGAGTGACTTCCCCTGAAAATTAGGAGAGAATTATGTAAAGTACAAGAGTCACTTCCCTTGAATTCAGGGGAGGGAACTCTGCCTGACTTTTTTAAGTCTGTAAGAGTGACTTCGCCGGATAATCAAGGGAGAGAACTCTGTAAAGTTCAAGAGTTACTTCCCTTGAATTGAGGGGAGGGAACTCTGTTTTTAAGTCAGTAAGAGCAACTTCCCCTGAAAATCAGGGGAGAGAACTCTGTATAGTGCTAGAGTGACTTCCCTTGAATTGGGGGAGGGAACTCCATCTGACTTAAAATAAGTTGGTAAAAGTTAACTCCCCTGATAATCAGGGGAGAGAACTCTATGTGTGTAATACAAGAGTAACTACCATTGAATTTAATGGTACACTATATTAAACCACTGCTTAGTAACTAGAAACATACTTTTTTGAATGCATATTACAATATCTGAACGTTTTTTTTGTTGAATAAATCTAAACAAGCATGTACATGCAATATGATTGCCTGGTAGGCTGGAGTATTATTTATCCTCTTTTTTAATGTTTCTTGTAAAATGACTGACAAACAAATTAGATATTAGAGAATTCATTTTATTTAGGTGCAGAATTTATCAACCTCTTAACCACGTTTTGTGCCCCGGGCACACATTGTGACTGTATTAAACATTTACATAAATTATAAAATATCACCTTTCATGATTGTGAATGTACAGTTAATCCACGGGTATTTTGGCAGTTTCCATGACATTTACTACAGTATTCTGGGCCGGTATTTATAAAATATCTTAGTGGAAAACTTTAATATCTTTAATTTACTGAATCATGAATATGCCCCATTATCACTCTAAAACTTATTTCGGATCATCCAGTATACCATCCTTATACATCAGTGGTTAGTCAAGTTTCCAGTTTTGATATCACAGGTGAAGAATACTCAGGTGAACGAGAATATACAGACTAAATACAAAGACAAAAGCCTGTGTCTGTTCGAATTCAGCTCTCTTATAAATGCATAAATACTGTACTGCAATAGAATTCTATGAACTGTATGCTTACTCCGTTGAATACTGCCAACTTTGCATAAATATTTTGATTCAAACATCTGTACATTCCTCATTATCTCTTCTTCAACTCATTTAACTTACTAAAACAGCCTTTGATATAAAAGAAATGTGATTATACCGAAGACTTACAACTTGATAAAAAAAGATGTTATCCCAAAATGTGAACATACAAACTAGAAGGGTTTTGGACACAATTACGTATGTCTAATACATCTGGCAAAATGCATCGGAGCTACAATTCTTGATAATATGCACAACTATGCTTGGTACCAAGTAATCATGTGAGGTTTCTATGAAATACAACCAATGGTTGGGGAGAACTAGCGCAGACAAGCTTTGTGAAATCCATCTAGAAAGACATCCAGGCCGAACTTAAAATATTCTTGGTTTCCCCATCCCGACCCTAGCAGATTTAGCATGGGTAGGTAGGTAGGGTTAAATTTTTTTTTGGAACCGTTTCAGTATGATAGTTATTGGTTAAGACATACAAATAATGAAATTAAGAATTAACTTTAAGGTGAACACCAACAGTCTTAAATTTAATGGTAAGAAAGAAGTCAGTAAACAAAAATTAACATTTCCACTTCCAATTTTTAATAAAAAAAATATTATTTCAATTCGGGCAATAAAATATTTTGGGTAGGGCCCTTTTTAGTCGGGTAGGTAGGGGATGGGGAAACAAACAATATTTTATTTTAGGCCCCAGCACAAAATCAGTATGCCTCCCAATAATAAAAAATATAAAATCATAATTTTTAATATAAGTTCTTTATTTTTGCACAGTATGCATAATAAATCAAAATATAAATCAATATACCAGTTGCTTATTTCACTTCATACCGTACCAACTTAAATCTGAAGCAAATATCTTAGTTAGCTGTTGATCAGAAACTGTTTCCTGTGTTGTTTGCAGTGTAACACCATCAAACATGTCACAAACACCACTAACAACTTTATCTGAACTTCTCAAAGTTTTCTTAACATTTCTTTCATTACTGACATCACCATCAGAATCTGTGTCAGTTTGTGACAAGCTATTTTTAGAAACACTAGAATGTGTTACAACTTCATCAGTTTCCATATCTGAATCCAGTCCAGAATCTTGTGACACAGTCTGGCCAATCAATTTCTCATCTGCTGAGTCTTCCTCGTCACTTTCATCTGTATTAGTTCTCCTGAAAAGCAATTATTATAGCTAATTATGAAATATCGCAGAAAGCAGACCTAGAAGGGTTTTTGACACAAAAATGTATGTCTCCACAAAGGGTCATAACTCTGGCAAGATTATTATTATATAATAAACAATTTTTAAGAATATTCTGACAATATCCACAACAAGGCTAGGTACAAAGTATTCATATCAAGTTTCATTGAAACCCGATTAATGGTTAAAGAAAGCGAATGCAGACTAACTTTGTTGCATTCAGACAGACATACATCCATCCAGCACAAAATCATTACATCTCCCCCACTATATGTGGTAGACATCAATATGTAATACACTCTAAATTCAGAGGTTGGTTATCTGGGGTTCCAATAGCTCCTGAATCGGTAGGGTCATTTTGATACTTTTGATGAAATTTTACCATTTTATAGGCAAAATACCCACAATTTTAAAAGAAAATGACCCTTAAAACCAAAATTGTGAGGGTCAAAACGTGGCTTTTTGAAAATGTAAAGGGTCAAAACCACTCCTATGAGACAAATGGAACCCCTGGTGATGGTAAGATTATAAACAATTACCTTCCACTGTGTGATGGTAGCAATAAGGATTGAACAAAAGGACGACACAATGCCTGCACTGATGGTTGCACATGAGCGGCAGAACTCAATATCTGAAATTCATCAAAAACAGAATAATTAAATAGTAATATCAAAAATTCCACATACATAGTTTTCTTAGTAAACAAAAAATTAACATTTTAATTTTATCTTTGCTGATGTTGAAAACACACTGGAGTACAAAAAACATAAAGTATGGACTTTAGACTGAGAAAATAAAATTGCAGCCACTACAGGACATTAAAAACTAGCTAGTCCAAATTGCTTGATTATAATAACAAAATCTTATACTAATATTTCTAGTTGACATTATTTATGTCACAGTCATAACTAGCATAGTGATCAAAGAGTGAAATTAGAAACATGTTAGCATAAATTTGTAATATACTACTCAAAATTTGATAAGGGCCAAGCAATTTTCCATTTGAATATTTTGCAAATTGAATCAGATTGACCAGTAGATTTTTCAAAAAGCATAATGCTACAGCTGCAATATTGTAAACCAATAAAGATTACTTCGAAATTTAATGTCTAAGTGCTGATAAGCCCAACCCCATTAAAATGTTCATGCTACATTCAAGCCTCTGGAATAACGGAATGTGGTCATTTTCTTGGCATTTTGGGTCTTACACGATATGGTAATAAAAACGGGTTAAAAATTTCCATATTAATCTAGCCACTTTGGTCCCTGTCAAAAGGGCTTATCACAGCAGTTGCGTTAGCGTGCGTACGGGCGTATATTACGCCAGGAAATCGGCCGTGTACGCCGGAAATCAAACTCTCGTTCGTACAGCGTACGTCAATAAAATATGTTATACGCCGATAATCAATACGCAGGACGTCCTGTTGTGTAAACTTCAGACGGTGAAAGCCACATCAGACTGATTTCATTAATCTCGCTAGATCATTGGCCAATCGATAAACGTTCGCTCCGCCCACCGATTGTCAGCTAATTTGATTGACGGTCTGATCATGCGTACTGTACATAATAATGTACGCGATCACTGCGGTAATCTAATTCACCAAAGGTGTGTAAAACGCGTCGCGCTAATAATCTCGTGTAGAGACAGATAATTGTGTAGTTACAAACCGTTACGTAAACACGTATGCTTTAATTGATTTGATTGAATTATCGATTTTATTTTATAAATTTGTCGTACGTTGGGTAAGCATAATTCTTAGTTGTACGCATAATTAAAAAAAGACATGAGTCAAAACGTATGTTCTGCAAATATCGAGTTTAAAAAGAATATTTACCTTGTAATTCATATTCCGCGCGTTTACATAAATCCCAGACACAAAATATCACAACTCTAACATACTTTTGCCAACGTTCGTTTGGCAGTTTCATCAAACGAGCGTGCGGCATCAATGTCTACGTTAAGGACGTTTGATGTGACCGACGAGCTTCCCTTCAAAGGTGCGGGTAGTGCCTCGGCGGTCTTTGATCGTGCGGCATGTGAATTTATCCCGTAAACTGTATGCGATACACGTGTGTTAAATTTGAGGAATTTATTGATTGACGCAGCGAATTTTTTTCTGAATTTGCAGAGCGCGAACATTAAAATCGTGTAAATGACGTGGTGTTCGGAAGCATTAAATGGTGCTGGTATTATTCGAGTTTTAACACATTTTGTGGCATTTAAACAAAAGCAATTAAGATATGAGTTCAGGTGCATAAATTACTGCAAATGACCGGGAAAAGAACGACTTATAACAAAATACAACTTGCACTATTTCGGATATGTACATATCTTCGGATAAACTCGTGTTTTATTTTAATCAGTCATACAGTTTTGACTTCTATTATTGTAAGAATTCAAGTGTGTTATTAGTACTTAAATCAAGTAACATTTTTTGAACATCTAATTCTTAACCCTATACTCCATAGACATACCTCAACTTTCAATAAAATATGTATCATGTTCAGAAATAAATTTTCATTGTTTACCTCATGATAGTGTATATACATCTTGCTGATAATAAGGATGACCAATTAAAATGTTTATAAACAGGCTACTAGTATAATGCTGATGTAGCAAAGGGTTAAATGGATTGTAAATATGCTTGAACCAGTACACTGAACTGACCATATCATTGAGCAATCATACATGTAGCTGGATTGATCATATATCAAAACAATACACAGTAACACATATTAAGTAAAGGGTTAAATGGGCTCTAAGTACAGATAAAACATTTCATGAATGTAATCTGAACTTAGTAACAATGGTTGGACAATCCTACATACTGTTGGATGGCACTACATTACTGAATGTACACGCAGAGTTGATGTTCAAAACTTGGGACTTCCGTAAAATCATACTGGGACTTCCCAAATCAAAGGTCAGGAAGTCAGGACTTCCTGAAATTTAGCCTTAATGCAGGGCCTGGCTTATCAGTTACCTGGGAAACGACCTAATTTTGGCAAGGCGTATAAAATGCAAGACATCAAGCTTTGAACTTTAAAAGCAGATAAGATGATATTTTATTACTTGCACAACGTTTTCTTTATCAGTGTTGTACATTTAACGTGAGACGGACATCAAAATCAATTTCTTGGCCCTTAACAAATTTTGAGTAGTGTAGTTTGAAGTGTACAAATTTCTACTTTCTTGTAATTAGACCCAATTCTTTATTTTACCTCACGTGTAAACTTCCCACTCGGCTGTATGGCAACATTACGTTGTGTTTCTTGTTGCGTTGTTTTCTTGCTCTGACGACCAACAAGAAGACTTAATGCTGACTGTGGAAGATTCTGTTGCATAGGAACCTAGAATAAGAATGTTACATAAGGACACTATACATGGTTCATACACAATTCTCACAACAAAATTCAGGGACTTTTCAAAGTAAAATTTGTACTGGTATTTTCAAGGTCTTTTTCCAAATATTTACCGTAGTAAAAGTGAACAATTTCGACTCTTTGTGCAATATAAATGAAACTTATTTTCCTCACAACTACTGCTTAGCACTTCATATCTCACACTCACAAGACAATACATTTACATACTTTTAATTTTCAAGACCAAGAGTTTGTATACAACATTTTTCATGCAGATTTTTATTATAATGAGTCATTTTGACAACATCCATACACTTCTATCTATATTCAAGGCTGTTGGCCTACATTTAAGGTTTCTCCCTTTAATACCATTTTTTGGCATTTTTCAAGGCAGCACTTAAATATAGTACTTTTCAAGGTTGAAACCAAATTCAAGGACTATTCAAGGCCTGCGTGAACCTTGCTATATGATTGTATAATTCAGAAACTACAACCATATGATCACAGTTTATAATAGTTATAACCTGTCTATGATGCATTATTAGGCAATTGTTTTAACTTTTTACAATGAATCACGCTTTACACCTCATTGCCGATTGTATTTATCGCCATGAAGGTATTACAGCCTGAAGCTAGATTACCCTTTTATGCTTAGAGTATTACAAGGGAATATATGGTACCAATTTTATTTTCTCTTTGGTACTACATGGCCACAGTTCAAACCCGCCGCCAGCCACACTTCAAACCCGCCGCCAGCCACACTTCAAACCTGCCGCCAGCCACACTTCAAACCCGCCGCCAGCCACACTTCAAACCCGCCGCCAGCCACACTTCAAACCCGCCGCCAGCCACACTTCAAACCCGCCGCCAGCCACACTTCAAACCCGCCGCCAGCCACACTTCAAACCCGCCGCCAGCCACACTTCAAGCACACACTCTACCACAAGACTGGCAAGGCCTATTGCTATATTAACTTGTTCAAGTCAGCTAACTGATGATTGGATTAATACAAAGGCAAATCTAACAAGTAATTAAGAATTGCAAGCAATACAGAAGTCCCCTACCGGTTTTAAGCCATTTCAATGATTCTGTTGCCATAGCAACCACAATTTTTGTCAGAATCAAACTATTTTTAGACGTGCATAATCCCCTTATTGCCCCCTAT
The DNA here is from genome assembly GCA_947247005.1 of Spisula solida. Classification (NCBI taxonomy): domain Eukaryota; kingdom Metazoa; phylum Mollusca; class Bivalvia; order Venerida; family Mactridae; genus Spisula; species Spisula solida. The sequence goes on along the minus strand of OX365958.1, from coordinate 11,930,137 downwards.
ATACATACCAAGTTTCATAAACCTAGCTTGGAAACTGCTTGAGTTATGTCAGGAGCCAGATTGTTTGACGGACGGACTGACAATAACCATTTGAGGAAGTTTCTTTCTTGTTGGTTTATTCCGGTTGAATGCAGTTTTAACGCCAATGTGTTATACATGGCGGCAGATTCATCCAACCAGTGTTCCTGGACAGTATCCTGACCAGTACTAACTTACCAAGGTTCCACCAAGAACCAGCTTTTCCTCAACATGTGAAGGAAATTCAACACTGTTGTCAAACTTTCATGGACGGGAATTGAACCCGGACTGCTGTCTTACAAATCCACAAAGAACCAGCTTTTCCTCCACATGTGGAGGAAATTCAACACTGTTGTCAAACTTTCATGGAAGAGAATTGAACCCGGATTGCTGTCTTACAAATCCAGTGCACTAACCACTGGAATACAGCTACAGCTATATTTAATAAGAGGAACTCAGCATTAGTCAGGGCTTTTTTTTCAAGAGTAGGGGAAAGGGCCTTTTCTTTGAATTTGGGGGAAAATAAGTCATTATTTTTGCAAAAGGGGAAGAAAAAACTTGATGTAAATTAGATTTTAGGGAAAAACTGCATGATTTTAAAGAATTTTCCTAAGGGAAAGCCACCTGTAAACTACCCCTGCTATAGAAAGAAAAATAGCCCTGTTAGAGTCAGACTCTGTGAAGCTACGGACAAGGACAGTATGTAATTACCACATCCTCCTTAGTCCTCACTGATCTAGAATCCTTTTCTGAAGACACACATAATAACTCCTGATCCTTGTTCATGAAATATAACTCCGATTTACTCTGCCATGACAGGGTTGTCTTCTCGTAACAGCTCTTCTTGTGATGAGGTACAAAAGTAGCAGTCAACACGGCTGAAGAGCTAACACCATTGGCTGAGAACACAGGAGACGGATTGCTTGGCTTGAACACAATCACTACAAATATAAGGTATATCATTCCAATGATTGTCCAGTTATAGTCCAGTCAGGGTAAGAATAGAGTGATGCAGCTGTCAAGTCCACTATTACAGTGTATAACCAATTGTAAAGGCTTATACAGACAGCTATAATTTCAATGCTAAACTCACATACTATTTTCGCTCTACCTGATCAGACAATGGTTGTAATCTTAAGTGTACACATAAACGGCAACGTCACTCTCACAATATCCTAACTGGACTGTACCTAATTATGAAATGTTATTTTCAATAGTTGTATACTATTGAATACAAACAAGAGCTGTCGCCATTCCAAACACTCATATACTCCTGAATCACAAAATCATTGAAGCCAATTCTTTTCTTCGTGGCATTTACGTATTCACGGTGTGCATATATGAAAGTTTGAATGGAATCATGGCTTTAAGGAAGAGTTATGCCCACAATATTTTGTCACTATATATTATAGTTTTATTACAATTTTTTTGGTATAATTGGCATTTGAAATGTATAATGAATAAAATAACAAAGAAACAAAGTCGTGCATAAACCTTTCTTTCATCAACATCTACAGGGTGTTCAAAAAGTGTGTTCTCAAAATTGTTTATACTAAATTTTATCTGAGCTATGTGCGCAATGTACAAATTCATTTTCTCACTTGATGGCTTCATACAATACCAGTGAGATTAGAACAATGGGAATTTAACCGGAAAATATTACATTCTTCTTGCGTCAGAAAAATAAACTATGGAAACTTAAACACTGAGAACGAATTTGTTTAACACCCTGTTCATGTCAAGGTTGCTTTTCTGTGAAAGTTTAAAGGAAATCCAGCCAAACATGAAGGAGGATTTATATTCACAAGAATGCTTCTACAGACCTGATAATGGATGGACAGAATGGGACTTAAACCCCTAAATATACAAACATAATAACGACAAAGTATGATCACTTACAGTCCTTTGACTGAGTAAAGGCGGCCATATTATCAGAGCAAGGGTCTTTAGTAATACACACCACGTTGACATCTGCACTCCAAATAACTGAAATAAAACATACAGAGGATATTACATGAGTCTTTAAATTATTGATATTGAATGGATGAAACAAGCTCTGCTGAGCATTTTATTCATTTATCAGTTGTTCAAGTTTAATAAATTCAATGTGGAATGTCACAAATGTAAATTTCTTTAATCACATGTTAGCTTTTCTGAAAGGAACATGAAAAAGCTACTTTCATAACTATAATAAATGCATCAATGAAACGATTCGTATATTCTTTGAATGACATCACAGCAAAGCTTTATTACACTAGTGTATTATTATATTTATGTAATGCACTAATGCCTTTATAACACCCCAGTTATGTCAAACAGGAAAAGTTTGATGAATTTGCCAAGCAGTTCAATTTCACTAAGGCCAAAACAAATTAATTATGTGGTTCTGGTAATATGGTGAAAAAAATTAAGGTAGTTAGGTAGGAAAAACATTTAAAAATTATTTTATTATTTTTGTTTATTTTGAGCATTTAATTGAACTAGCCAGTACAGTTGCCACCCCGAGTAGGCCATCGCAAAAACCGTGGAAGAATCATCAATGGCCGTACATGAGAAAATTCATCCATAAAAATCTATATATATTGGAACCACTAAAACATTTTGGCAATAAAATGTTTAGGGTCAGGCCAAAAAATTAGGGTTGGCCAGGTTACTAGAACCACGTAATTAATTTGTTTTGGCTTAACTTAACCACTTATACAGTACTTCAGCTAGTAAACAAATCCAGAAGTAAGTTGGTAAAATTGAGAATTTCATAAAGTCTTGGTTTTGAGGAAATTTGATTATGAGAATGGGTCTGAATATCTTGAGCTAAAACAAGTAATTAAGAATTGCAAGCAATACAGAAGTCCCCTACCGGTTTGAAGCCATTTTCAATGTTTCTGTTGCCATAGCAACCACAATTTTTGTCAGAATCAAAATATTTTTGGACGTGCATTATCCCCTTATTGACCCCTATCCACATACCAAGTTTCATAAACCTAGCTTGGAAACTGTTTGAGTTATTGAAGGATCCAGATTTTTTGACGGACGGACTCATGAGACGGTATTTGTGGGGTTTTCTTTTGTTCTTTCTTTTGTTTGGTTGCAACCCACAAGTAGCATTTTGCACCCCACAAGTGACGGAATGAATGGAATCTAAAAATAGCCTATTGTTCCACACCCCACAACTACCGGTGCATTCGTACGGACGGACGGATGGCAAACCTATAGTCCCCTCCGGTCAAAAACCGGTAGGGGACTAATAAGGCGGTGAAGTACCTATTGAACAAGCATATCATGTGACACTATATGTATTATAATTCATTCTTACCAGAACATGAGATAAGGTTCCACACAGTAAGTACATTATCTGTTGTACTGACCATATAATGACTGCAATCATGCTGGCCAAACATCACACATCTGTAATATAAACATGTCCATAAAACATCATGATACAGTCAGGTCTCAATATAAAGACACCCGATAAACTAACATATTCATTAATTTTGTATTGTCTCTCAGTAGGAAAGAATATTATAGAATAAATAAATAACTCTGACTCTTCTATCAAATTTAATTTAATTTCTTGATGAAGAGCATGAGCTCAAAAAATTGATAGAACAGTCTGAGTTATTTATTTATTCTAACATATTCATGCACTGGCAACATTTTTTGGGGACAAAAATTTAATGTTTTAAAATGCTCTTTTTATCAATTCAGTATACGACATATTCGCTATAAAAATATTTTTCTTGAGAACAAACAGTCTCTTAGTATCTACACCCGACTGTACAACCATCTAAATACAAAAAGTAATATTGAAACAAAAATGTAAACTTTTTCCAAAAAATGCCGTAACTCTGACAAAACGTCTAACACAAAATACCTGACAAAATGCAATTTTACTATGCTGTTTCAGGTGCTATTAATGCACATACCAACACCAAAACTTTGTTTTGAGCATAAGTTTATTGCTAAAATTCAGCTTATGAATTTTCAAATGACCATAACTTTATCATTAATTTTAACTTTTTTTATTCTATAACTATTTTTTGCAGATAAGGTTTTTTGTGCAGTATACACAGTGTTGGGACTGGTTGGTTTCAATCAAGACGCAAATTTAATTTTGAGCACAATGAAAATTTGATTTTTCTACATCAAGTACACATTTTAAGATTTGACTCCAAATCCATACATAGATTACTCACCTGATTGTATCCTGACTTAATGCATTAAATAATGTTTCTTTGAGTAAGTTAGTTTCTGGATTCCATAGTGTAACATTAGGACCAAATCCTACAGCCAGTAATGAACCATCTTCAGTAAAATCTGCTGGACCAGCAGGCAAGTTTCTGTAGAATCCCACAGCTTCACATGTCCACTTCTCATTAGATCCTTGGAAAGACAATAAGACAATTAAAAGTTAAGGGCGCTCATGGCAGTTACTAGCAATACATAGGGAATATTTTCCCCAATAATAGAATTTGTACTACAATGCTCCAGAAAGGGATATTGTTCTAAAATGGAAGACCCCGATAAAGGCTTGGTGAAAGCCGAAACGTCAGTCACTAATAAAATTATGATAACCTTAACCTGCCTTGATCATGTAGCTACATTTACACTTCGGTGTCTTTGTTGATAAAATGGAAGAAGTTCAAACTTTGTATTATATGGACAGTGTATCATATTAGAAATAGACAAAAACAATAATAATGATAGGTCACAATTTATGTCTTTAACAGTTGCCTACCCTTCAATACGCAAATTTGGAGAAAAATACTAGTCTCAAGGGAAGATAACTCTTAAACAAGGTCAGGGAAGCAAAACGACAATAGAGCAAGAAGCCACAAAAAGAGAACAGTATACCAATTGAAGCTCTGCATAAAAGTGGCCGCGAAAGACCACCTCCGGATACTGGCTATTTGTAGAGGGGGGTAGACGACAACTAACGCTGGTTTAATTGTAGGTAGGTAGGTAGGTAGGTAGGTAGGTAGGTAGGTAGGTAGGTAGGTAGGTAGGTAGGTAGGTAGGTAGGTAGGTAGGTAGGTAGGTAGGTAGGTAGGTAGGTAGGTAGGTAGGTAGGTAGGTAGGTAGGTAGGTAGGTAGGTAGGTAGGTAGGTAGGTAGGTAGGTAGGTAGGTAGGTAGGTAGGTAGGTAGGTAGGTAGGTAGGTAGGTAGGTAGGTAGGTAGGTAGGTAGGTAGGTAGGTAGGTAGGTAGGTAGGTAGGTAGGTAGGTAGGTAGGTAGGTAGGTAGGTAGGTAGGTAGGTAGGTAGGTAGGTAGGTAGGTAGGTAAATATGTTTTTATTGTCAATTTTTGTTTTTGGACTTTTGGACCTGATTTTTTTATAAAATAAAAAAAAATTTGAGGGTCAAAAAATATTTTGTGTATGTCCCTTTCTTGCTCGGGTGTGTAGGGAAGGGGAAACTAATATTCCATTTTTAGCCCTGGTTTAACTGTATACATACTGTAGATATCGGTATCATCCACCAAGTTCCAAATTTTGAACTTTCCATCCTTGCTACATGTTACAGCTAAATGTTCGAGACCCTCAGATGATTGCTGATGTACTGGTCGGAACTTCAGTGTATGCACACTGCTATCATGAGGCATCTCAACACTTGTATTTAACATGAAACTGAAATGAAAATTATAACGATTAAATTATATTTTAAGAGCTATGCATTGCGACTAAAATATTGATGCTGCCAGTCTGCCGATCGAAAAAAAACCATTTCTCCATTGATAGAAAACTAATCCCATACCTCAAGTTTTTGGTGTTTATGATCAAACAAAACAGTGCTTAGGACAAACATGGGTCAGTCTAAGTACAGACAATACAAACAAATTACGGCCACAAAGCATAATCCTACCTTTGCTTCTCCTCATTAAAATGCCAGAATTTAAGTCTCATTTCAGGTGTCATAATTCCATCATTCCAGTATTCAATAGTTGCTAACCAATTTCCGGTACTATCAAAGTCCATAAGTACGATATCAGTGACAGCCAATGGATTATCTACACTCTCTGATGATACGTAATTCTGACTCACAATATCCAGCTACAAGTAGAAGATCATGAGACATCTTTTTACATGTCGAATAAATTCAATGTGGAAAATCACAAATGAAATATTCCTTTTATCACATGATAGCTTGTCTGACCTTAACATCAAAAATGTGACTTTCTCGATTTTTTGAACATGTCAATTGGGCGAACATCAAGGGAAATAACTTTGGAATGCATTGCAATAAACCAACGTCAAGTGCATGGAAATTGTGTCGCACTTATAGGTTCATTTGATGGTGATGAAATGATATAATTGTGAAATATGATTTAACTTGTTCATTTTACCGTCATTGATGTTTATCCACAAACCACTATGTTTTGTTTGTTTTTTTACAGGAAAGGAACATCCTAGGATTATTTTATTAACAGTGATTCTTTAGCTTTTTAGAGCTTTTTGGAAGCCTCAAATTAGGACTTGTAGTAGTTTAGTTTTATTTTCTTGTTCAGTTTTGATTCGGACATTGTGACGTCTGCTTGTGGTTTGATGTTTGTGAGCTTATTAGTTCCCTACCGGTTTTTGACCGGAGGGGACTATAGGTTTGCCATCCGTCCAAAAATCTGGATCCTAACATAACTTTAACAGTTTCCAAGCTAGGTTTATGCAACTTGGTATGTGGATAGGGGGCAATAAGGGGATAATGCACGTCCAAAATATTTAGATTCCGACCAAAATTGTGGTTGCTATGGCAACAGAAACATTTAAAATGACTTCAAACCGGTAGGGGACTTCTGTATTGCTTGCAATTCTCAATTACTTGTTTTTGTAGGCATGCTCGGATGTTTTCATTAAGTGCTGTCTTCTACGTCTGATTATCTTTATACTTACATTGAAGAGTTGTTTGTCATCATGTACGGAATAGAACTGAATATGTCCAGGTTTTCCATTGAGTACCAATGCTTGAGATCTCGGATCATAGTTCATACCGGCAGGAAATGATTCCGTCACCTTAGTGTGGAGGTAACATCTGGTCAGACCCTGATATACGTTCTTAATCACCAAGTTACTCGTTATCACTTGAACAACTGTAATACAAAACATCAAACATTTAATAAGAAATTAACACAAAGACTGGAAACTAACACAAATAAATTATAAACTGGAAAGATCATTTTACGAAAAGACGATTGTCGGCACCAATTTTCTTTGAAAAACATTTATTTGTCTGGCCGTTTTAAGTGAGTAGATCGCATGACCACAAGCATACATTTTTTTAAAGGATGGCCTTACTCATGTGTTCATGAAAATATTGAATTTTATCACTACACGATGAGACAAAACCACATTCAATTTATACAAAGATCGTTCATTACTTTCGGTGCGTTTTGGCCCTAATGTTACACTATGGAAGCCTAAATAAGGTAAAGGCTTTGTTCATTATAGTGTCACCCCTATTATAATGGTCAGCCAATTTGGCTTATGAGACCCCTATCTTTCATGTGCACAGTACCTCCCTAAACCCTTCTCTTTATTGCCAGGCGCCTGGCAGAGGTGGGCCTATGGTAACCATTTTTTAACTAGCTGGCAGCTCACCATCCGACCACATCAATGCTTACCCAGGTTCCGCCGGTATTTGAACCTTTGATCTCCCGCTTCCAAGGCTAACGCCCTAACCACTCAGCAACAGTCGCTTATACTTCCTTGAAATATGTTTACTTGAAGACCTATCCAGAACCTTGGACTATGAATTCACCAATCCCCATAATAAGTCTCTTACTGAAATTCCGGAATTCAAACTGATTTACAAGTCTATGAACTACTTTTAACGACACATGCAAAGACACTTGGGCTACAACTAAACTAAAATCTCTGTAACTTTTTATTTTTCAATTTTTATAGGCTCTAATAAAATGACCAGGGGTGGTATCCAACATTGATCTTAACTGACTTAAGGAAAAAGACAACCAATCATATCACACCATATTAAACTCACGGTCAGTAACCGGTGATATGATTGGCTATCCTTATTCTCCAATTAAATAAGATCAATATTGAAAACCAACCCCTGATCTATACTTACCATTATCGTCATGGCAGACAGCGTAGAATAGATTATCTCTGGAACAAACTATATGATTGATTGGAGCTCCCAATCTGGGCAGGAAGTCCTTGTAGCCAGATTCGGGATGCCATTTTACCAGTACACACTCGTGGCCGCCACTGAGCAAGTATGATCCTGTAAAAAATCATAGGACATCCTTAAAATAGTGTTTGTTCGTATCGGCATCTGCAGCACACTGATTAGTGCATGCGCAGGACTACCTCATTTTAGACGTATGTGTTTTGGATAAGATAGAATTATAACATGTTTGACATCACGGGAGTATAATAAAGTCATTACATAAATATGATAATACACTAGTGTAATAAAAGTTTTATAGTTCAAAGATATTAACTAGATCCTGACCTTGATACATGCATATCAACACGGTTCTAGTTTCGAATAATTTGATATCAATATCTGCAAACAAATTGTGCATGATAAGGCCTCTACATTTGTATTTGTATTACATCTTGTGCTTATTCTTTAAACTTCAGCTTGTGAAACCGAGGATAACAAGTAATTGAGAATTGCAAGCAATACAGAAGTCCCCTACCGGTTTGAAGCCGTTTTCAATGTTTCTGTTTCTCACAATTTTTGTCAGAATCAAAATATGTTTAGACGTTCATAATCCCCTTATTGCCCTCTATCCACATACCAAGTTTCATAAACCTAGCTTGGAAACTGTTTGAGTTATAGAAGGATCCAGATTTGGGCATATTTTCACTCTTTCTGTCGCCATAGCAACCACTAATTTTGTCAGAATCAAAATATTTTTGGACGTGCATAATCCCCTTATTGCCCTCTATCCACATACCAAGTTTCATGAACCTAGCTTCGAAACTGTTTGAGTTATGTCAGGATCCAGATTTTTTGACAGACGGACGGACTGACTGACTGACGGAGGGCAAACCTATAGTCCCCTCCGGTCAAAAACCGGTAGGGGACTAACAACAGACAAAACATCAGCTGTTAAACTATGCTAATAGAAGGTAAGCGAATCAAGTTAACATCTCCACACCATACTACTTGGTTTAGCTGTGGTTTGGCTGAGCTTCATAGTCACAAAATCTATAAAACATTTTCTATAATCAACAATTTGAATAAGATGATACTGTTTCGTGTTTAATTTTTTTTGAAAGGGATTTTTATGTTTTTGAAATATTCCCTTAATATCTTAGAAAAAGTCCCACTGGTCAACAGTATTTCAGTCAATGACATATATGGAAAAGTAGAACATCTCTCATACAAACCTTCAGCAGTATAGGAAATATCTTTGACCGGAAGTGAATGCCAATGGAAGGCTGTGTTCATCAGTTTATCATGTTTCACGAACCACGTCTGTATTTTACCGTCACTACTCCCTGTCGTGATACAGTTGTGACAAGGATGGCTGATCACACTGGTAAACTGTATCCTACTGTCTAACTTATATCTGTAAATAAAGACTGGGTTAACAGGGCTCGACACTAACAATGGTCCGCTGGTCCTAGACCAGTGAAATTCCAGAAGGACCAGTGAAAATTCTTGAGGACCAGTAACTGTCCTATCTACAAATTTTGCACTTTTGCCCTGTCGGACCAGTGCCCAAAATAGTTAGTGTCAAGGCCTGGGTTAAGCAGGGGTTCTTAGGGATCCTACTGAGGCATAGTGCCGAAACCTGAAAACTAATGTTAAAATTCAGCTAATGAAATTTCAAATGACAACTTTGTCAATACTTTTTAATTTTTATTTTCTACAGAAAAGTTTATTCTTTCTAATACAGCAAGTCTAGATTTCTGTATTATTCCAGAATTGACCACGGGAACACTGTCTGTTAATGAAAAACTGGTGGTAGGCATGAAAACAAATAAAAATCTGAAGGGTAAGGGTGTCAGAATAATTCTAGTAGTTCTGTAGGTGGGTAATTGATACAAAAACTTATCCTCCCACCTAAGCCAACAAAAAAAAATAAAAATAAAATAAAGTCAACAAGTAATTGAGAATTGCAAGCAATACAGAAGTCCCCTACCGGTTTGAGGCCATTTTCAATGTTTCTGTTGCCATAGCAACCACAATTTTTGTCAGAACCAAAATATTTTCAGACGTGCATAATCCCCTTATTGCCCCCTATTCACAAATCAAGTTTCATAAACCTAGCTTGGAAACTGCTTGAGTTATGGCAGGATCCAGATTTGGGCATATTTTCACTCTTTCTGTTGCCATAGCAACCACAATTTTTGTCAGAATCAAAATATTTTTAGACGTGCATAATCCCCTTATTGCCCCCTATCCACATACCAAGTTTTATAAACCTAGCTTGGAAACTGTTTGAGTAATGTCAGGATCCAGATTTTTTGACAGACGGACGGACTGACTGACTGACTGACGGAGGGCAAACCTATAGTCCCCTCCGGTCAAAAACCGGTAGGGGACTGACAAGGCTTGGTATTCATGGTTAAGGAGATCAAGCGCAGACAAAATTGGTGACAGAGTGACATCCATCGGACAGATGGCATTGCAGTCTGTATACCATACATGGATATTGCAAATTAAGTTTCAAGAGTAATCACTTTTCGCGACATTAGACAGTGAACTAGGGTATTTTCCAAACTACTGAATACTTCATGTATTTTTTTATGTCAGAATGAGGTTTCCTTTGATAGGAAAACAAGTTTTGTTGATACAATTCATTTCAAAGGTCTTACTTGTATGTATTATTCGGGTTCGTAAATTTCCATGAGAGTTTTCTCCCTTGTACCGCAGCAATGTAAGAGCCCTACAAAAAACATAAATTATTGTATCCCGGCTAAGCACCGTTTCTCAATAATAATCATTATTAAGTTATATAGGGCGGCCAAATCACATAAACACATACCCTTTTGCAAGGAATCAGCAACCTATCCACATGTGGAGTAAAATCATTACATACCCTTTTACAAGGTACCAGCAACCTATCCACATGTGGAGTAAAATAATTTCATACCCTTGTACAAGGTACCAGCAACCTATCCATATGTGGAGTGAAATCATTAAACTGAATAAACAAATATCATGCATTATCCCCCTTTGTCCAAAATATTCAAGTGACATTATTTGTGGCGTCGCCCATGCTGTCAACCAGTGGCAACAATATGAACAATTGTTTAGGCATTAAACATAAACTAAGGCTTTCTGTCATGAGAGAGAAAAAAATGCATTATCAAATAAACCCAGAGCACCATGTAATAGCTTAGTAAGACAACCATATCTACTCAGTTTAAACTAGAGAGGGTCATAACTTCGGCCTTTAATTCCTGACAACATGTGCAACTATGAAATAATGCTTGGTACCAAGCATTCATGTGAAGTTTCAATTAAATCAGACCAATGGTTAAGAAGTACAAGCATGGAAAAGCCTTGTGACATTCAGACAGATGTCCAGTCCAGCATGAAATCTATATGTCTCCCTCAATCGTTGATATTTTTTGCTTCTTTGGGGAAGGGTCTGGGTCTGTTAAAATTGGTAATTTGCGCGTCGTGACAACTTGAAATTGGGAATTTTCATGAAGCAGAAAGGCCACATAAAACAGACATAGAGATTACATGAGGGGGTTTACTGATTTCTGTAAACTTTTATTCTTGACCTTTTGTCAAAATTGTTCGTAACTGTCATTTTATGTCCGATTTTGAATATTTTTTTTTAAATGTTCATTTGGAATTTCTCCCTTCAAATCTGGGATATTCAATTTTTTCAAATTGGGAAGGTACCGTTGACCGGTAGCAAACAAAGAAGGAAAAAAATCACTGTCAATATGTGGGAGACATTACAATTGTTGTAATATAATTATACATTAGGAACTATGATGCCTCAAACTGCTTTTCATCCATCTACCTGTTTGAGGCAGGTATACCTGTCACGGGTCCTACTGAGGCATAATATCCAATCCTAAAAACGAGTCGTGAGTCTGTTTCGGGTGCCATTAGCACACATCACTACACCTTAACTAGGTTTTGAACATTGTTTTATTGTCAAAATTCAGATTATGGAACTTCAAATGACCATAACTTTGTAAATTCTTTAAGTTTTTTCATCAAATAACTTTTATTTTGTGCAGAAATGGTCATTCTTTCTAATGCAGCTAATTCGGAATTCCGGATTATTCCGGAATTGTAAAACCCCTGACCTGTACATTATCATTCTGCTTGCTCAATGAACCTGATCAAGTTTCCTAGGGTGTTTGATGCATCAAGTTCTCCTGTACATGGCATGTAACTACTGTATACTTACTTTAGGACCAACAGCAGTTTTTCTACTATCCAATGAACATTCCCCGTGTACCTTTCTAGATTTAGGTCCAGCTTTTTTTGACAGAGATACAACAAACAGTAAACAACCTGTAAATTAATACAATAATTTCAGCACACAGGTTAACAATATATTTCTGTAACAGAAGATGATCAGCTTTATAATAATGGAACAATGTGTACGCCAAAATAAACAAGACATTTTGTATTGGCAGCCACACAGTCAGAAATAGTAAAGATCACAGTGACCTAGACCTTAGACAGTTTGATCTACTGACCTCAAAATCAATATGAGTCATCTACCGACCTCCATGTAAAGTCTGAAGATCCTAGGGCAAAGCGTTCTTGAGTTATTAAGCTGCAACCATTTGGTCTACCAACCGACAAAACAGACTGAACGACCAACATGTGAGAAACAATATACCCCTCATCAAAGATGGGGGGCATAAAAATTTCATCAAAAAAAGTGTCACATTTTGGACAACCCTAGTCCTCATACATATAAAGAAGCAACTAGTAAATCACTCCTAACAATATTTTGATAAGATTTATCTTTTTGTCACATTATCTTTTTTATGATTATGTATATTATGTTTGGGCAATGCCGTTTATCTGTTATCATTTCAAAAATGAATGCAGTTACCTAAGAGTCTCCTAAAAAAACGCCAACGTTTAGGTTCATTTTAAATGTTTTGCTCTGCATTTGTATTAAAATCAACTCCATTAGACCATATGTCAACAGTTGCGAGGTTGAATCATTGATGTTAGACTGTTTTGCAGGTATAGTCAGCCAATGATAACACTAGCCTTTGTTTACAGATAAAATGAAAATTAAATGCATTTTCGATGTTCATTTTTGTTCAATATATTCACTTTCACTCAAATACTCTTTAAATCCACAGGTAATTGTATCATTAATAAAAAGTACCTAAAAAAAATTTTTTTTGTTAGATTTTGAATTTCCCGAAGAAGTGATCGTACAGTCACTGGGTGTATTTTGTTTTTTTCATAATTTAAAGCATTTACGGCATTAATCATCTATTTAAAGCTGTGGGTGATCAAAAACATCTTTGTGAATCGAAAGCATTCGAAAAACATGCTTAAATTTACCTTCGTACGATATAATTCATTGTTTAAACTTTGATTTTATTTTTCGAAGGCGTAAAACGCTGTAGGACGGCTGTAGTGGTTTTTAGTGTGTCTGACGGGTATTTCGCATGTATTTTATAACGGTCGTTTTCATTGGCATAGTATACATCGTTTGTGACCTGGTAACCAAGTCCTGGGAAACCCGAATGAAATCAACCAATGAAAAAGGAAATCACGCGCATCATTCGGAACATTCGGACTAACATGGAGTCGTTTTGACATTTAAATATGCCAACGATTCGTTTTTCGTCTTACACGTATACATTCACTGAAGTGAACATGTGTCAACCAGGTAAATCTGTTCCAACTTTTTCGTTCTTTAATTTTACCGCATTATTATGTTTCTACACAACGGTAAATTCGACATATGTTGGCGATTTCCTCAATATTTCCGTTTTTTTTGTTTTTATTGAGTCCACCCCAGTGACCGGGTGGACACCGTGATACGTATTTATGGCATAACTGTTTAACTACTTGACAAATTTCGATGGGATTTCGCATGAAAGTAGTTATAGTCATGTTTTTTACGAATATAATTACTTTATGAAGATATCGAAAGCCAGTTCTTGTTTTTGATACCTGGTCAATTCATGGAAATACACCTTGTATAAGAATTCTAAATTTAACAAAAAAAAAATTTTTTTTTAGGTACTGTTTATTAATGATACAGTTACCTGTGTTTAAATCTACACTGATAATAAGTGGTCAGTTGACCGTGCAGTGTTAACCTTATGCATATACACTTTAAATCTACATTGATTATAAGTGGTCAGTCGACCATGCAGAGTTTACATCTACAATGTTTGTTATTGATAAGTCTAGAGTTGTTTCCCGACAAACTACTGTAAATTCACATATTTTCGTGGGTATTAAATTTCGTGGATTTCAATAAAAATCCATTTTCGTGGAGTCTTAAATTCGTGGAATACAAAATAAGGAAGAGTAAAACCATGTTATGTATTTGGGAGTTCGATTAATTAGATTTCGAGCTTGAGTTTAACAACGAAATCAACAAAAATTCAACTCTGTCGAAAAATAATGACTTTACAGTATATATATTTTCTTACATTGTTTATTGATGTGATCCTGTTGTAGTACATACACCTTGTCCTCGCCTTCGACAGTATACATTCCATGTAGACAACTCTTCATGTGTATATCCTGTAATACAATGTATCAACAATGAATATATGCAAAGAGGATTTAAATCAAAAATGAAGAAACAATCAGATTTCAGGATGAAGTTAAAGTATATAATAATATGAACGAATGCACTGCATCCAGCGAGGATTTCCCATCAGGTTTTTGGATAATCTGATCGAGGAAAAAAATGACTAAGGAATTTGTTTGCTCCACAGAAGCACCACATAGGAGACCAGGCGAACAAATACTTAGAAAAGAGTGTTTTCCGACCTAGAAGACAGGTTGCACAGATATGCCCTATAACTAGTTATTGTAGTTTTACACACATCTTTTATTTGCTATTTATATTTCAACTCATAGTGTTAACTTGCGATGACGTCGCGTTAAATGATGTGACGTCATTTCCGATGTCGCCATATTTTTTTTATAATAAGATATGTATTTTTTCAATAATTTTTATGGTTCATATAAACTTACTCTAATAAATATTCCATCCGTGTAATCCCACACAATTATTTTCTGATCCAGTGAACAAGACAGTAACTGAAATAAATAAAGTGAAATATACAACAGTATATATGTAGCAGTCAGACATATTAGATATAGGAGGCAGAAACTAGTAGTAGTACCTAGTACATAACTACACATTCTATTAGTACCTAGTACATAACTACACATTCTATTAGTACCTAGTACATAACTACACATTCTATTAGTACCTAGTACATAACTACACAATCTATTAGTACCTAGTACATAACTACACATTCTATTAGTACCTAGTACATAACTACACATTCTGTTAGTACCTAGTACATAACTACACATTCTATTAGTACCTAGTACATAACTACACATTCTATTAGTACCTAATACATAACTACACATTCTTAGCCCAGGGAACAGATGGAACTTCTAAAACCGTTGTCATGGGCATAGGCACATGGTTTTAAATTATCTGAGTGTGCCGTACAGTTTCAAATAATCTGAGTGTACCCTATATAGAGAGAAGGTTGGGCAGCGGCCATGTTAAGCCGCAACGGATATGACCCTCAGATAATTTTTGAAACTATGTGCCTATGGTCACCGGGCCTGTCCTCGTCTCCACATCTCTTATTAAACAGTCGCCAATATATTGTATTTCAGATCCAATCTCATCAATAGTACAAAAACTTTGTTTGGTGTTACGTGTACTTATCTTTTTAACAACTAACTAGAAGCACATATATAATTTTCAATGTTTTGAAGAAGTTACAAAAATCTAAAGAAGAGAAAGAAGAATTTCATGATCAGTAATGAGTAATTCCATACCTGAAGTTTATTCTTAGGATGGATGGCCAAACCAGTAACATAACCTTTATGTCCTCTAAGTTCATGGATGCATTCCCCACTCTGTACACTGTATACTTTTATTACACTCCCAGAGCACACAAACAAACATCTGTAAGATAAAAGAAGTAAACAAAATAAAAAAAAACCATAAATTATAAAAGTGAAATGTTTATAAATGAAAAAAAGAAGTATAAATATTAAATCATTCTAATAGCAGAAAACTTATTCAATGCCTGTTTACCGTACCAAAAATAAAAAATTTAAAGTTCAAGCACTTTTCCAGGACTTTTTGGCAGTTTCAAATACAAGCTCTTTGCAAGTAGGCCTACTACATGAACACATTAAATTCCCTGGCTGAGTCAAACCAAAGACGAAATAAAAATGGTACCAGAAATTCTCTTGCTAGACGCTCAGCATAAAAGGGAAACTGCCTTCTCTTCTCTCATACCCTCGTGGCGATAGATAACATCAGGAATGAGGTGTCGAGAGTGATTAATATAAGTTGGAAAAACTTGTTTCACAATCGACCTTAAATAAATTAGTATTAAGTTTATAAACTATTAAATTCAAGACCTGCGAACATTCAAATATATATAAATGTATTCATGCAACATACAGTCAGCTAAGAGGACAACAGTCAACGGTACTCGGTAGAGCACCCTACTCCCTAGGCATACTAAAACTGACTTACTGAGTGGTGTGTTTCTGGCTAGAATCAGATACACTTTTTATTATTAATGCAGTGTTGATGTTCGACCTGCACCCTGGTCCCATCATCTCACTCTTCCATAAATGTCGAACCCCTTACGGCGACGTTGACATTTGTCTGTCAAGGGCAGATTTAAAATCAATTCATGAAGAGAAAGAGGTGTGATACAAGGAATCTTGGTGCGTAACCCTAACTCCTTGGTTCTTTAACATGCTCAGTGTATAGCACCGATACACGCGAGACTACCTCTTGGTTTCCAAACAGTTTTGTCTCTTAAGTTGGGTGGGAAACACTTATAAGCGTTTCAGAAATAATTTAATAAGGGCCCAGGCCGAGAATCGAAACAGAGACCTCTCGATTAGTAGTCTAGAGCATTATCAACTCGACCAACCATTGATAATGACTGATGTTGAACCAAAATATGCATAATTAGAAAGCCAAACAGAAAACTATAGATATGGCCCAAATACAGGGTTCCCACAAATTTTCTAAGACAAAATTCCCTGACTTTTCCCTGACCACAGAGACTTTTGAGAGCGATCGGGCGACATCGGCGTCTTTTTGTTAGAGCAAAATATGGCAATAAAATAGAAAAGGAGGCTATATTTGCTCTATATGGAACAAAAGAGTTAAGGTTAGCAGTATGTTGATTAACATTAATTTAATACAACTTAGAAATACTCTGAGCGAGCATAGCGAGCGAGAAATTTTTTTTCAGTCTTAGGTATTTTCTTCATAGGAAATGACACTTAGTGACAGCTTCAATGAAAAATTCCCTGACTTTTCCCTGACTTTTGCTCAATTTCCAAATTTCCCTGACTAATTTCATAATTCCCTGACTTTTCCCTGACCTTGAAAAAATTATGTTTTTCCCTGACTTTTCCCTGACCGTGGGAACCCTGAAATAGTGTCACTTTGGCCATATATGGAAAACTAGGGGTCTACTGTAGTCAAAAAAGGCCAAAAACAAGAGAAATCTAAACATGTCATGGTGGTGTACTATGAAAACTCATAGACAGAATCTTACTTCGAGTCATAGGAAAATATTGGCCTTGTTTTTACAAGGCTTGCACCAGATCTAACAGGAAAATGCACTTTTTCCATTTCTGTGTCCATGTGTTCCGTGGGCGCAGCCATCTTGTCTCAATTTTAGACTGCGCATGCGGTAAGGAAGTGGAAATGTTAAACTAATTTTGATTGGATATCGTTCTTCACGTAAACCAATTAAATAAGCCCTACTATAGCTGGTTCCAAGTGACCTCTAACTTTTCTAACTTGCAGCATAAATAAACAATAAAATGGTTAAAATGAGCCAAGAAACAAGGGAAAGGGTATCAACAGTAATGTCCGTGGCAAAGACAACAGTGAAATATGGATTTATTCCTTATGTTTTATATTTAGGTAAATAACAGCTATTGTAATTAGAATTCGCGATCCAGTTCAGATTTCATGAAATTGAAAAGCCTTTATGTTTGTTTATTTGGGTTGCACGAATGTGAAACAACATCACAACATTCTTGAATTGTTCGGTTTATATAATAATAATCCATTTCACAAGGAACCAGCACTTGTGTAGAAAGATCATCATTGCTGTTGTGATTTATGAGCCAGTAGCCCGGTCAGTTCAGTTGGTACTGGTAGAGCGCCTGACTTAACTAGGAGTCCCTGGTTACTAATCCAGCACACTAGCCACAAGACTGATAAGCTGTCTGAGTGTCTCCAAGTGGCTGCTATTAAATTCTGACAGTCAGAGTCAAGCCACAGATACAGGCTATCTGTGTATTGTGTCGAAATGGTTTGACTAACTAGCCGCTAGACTAGACCCTAGTTCTGGATACCATAACTAAATGGTCTTTTATTTACACTGACGTGTCGACCTTTTATGAAAGATGAAATGGAATGATCATTGTCAAAGACCTTGGACTAGACTAGACCCATGCCCTGGCTACTTTAATAATGACGCAACAACATGTTTCAATTATTGTTTTCAGGTTTTAAAAAGGGAGCTGATGAAGGTATGCCAGAGCTGACATTACTCAGGTATGTGTGTAAAGGGCCATAACTCTAGTCAGTATCACTGTAGAGTGTTTTCCAATTACGAACTCGGGTTACATGAGTTGTAAAAGGAACGGGTCGGGTAAACACAGTGCGCATGCGTATAATCTCTAACCTACTCGACCCAAGTAACCTCCAGTCCTTCGCGGGTTCTCTAGAGTCAAAATGGCAGAAAGCGTGAGGCATGCGTATAATCTCTAACCTAAATTTTGAACTTTGGGAACATTACATTTCGTTGCACATATCACATAGTTTATTATAAATGAATACAGTTGTTTTCAATCATTTTATATCATCCTCCTCGTTGCTGTTAAGCATTTCTTCTAACATCATAATTGCTAGACCTTTGGTCGCCATTTTGAACTCTACTCGATATGTTCTTGATATCACTACCGAGTTATCCGACTGCGCATGCCCAAATTTTTTACTCAGGTTGCTAATTGGAAAACGCTCATAGAGACTTACAGCGATTTTTCCCCTTCTTTGTTAGGTACCCCTAAAAGGTAGCTTCCCAATTAGACAATTTATCCATTTTCCCAATTTCAGAGGAAAATAATTCCCAATCTGGTGTATCTTGGCCGCGCAAGTCATGCCATTAATTAAAATTTGTGCATTAAAATGATTTTATATAAGGAAATGCATGACGTATCATGCGCAAGCTATTTTATGTTAATTTCTATCATAAATAAGATCATTTTTAAGAATGCACAACTTATTAAAAAATTCCCAATTTGAGTAAAAGTGGCGCTTGTTTAAGTTGAAAAGTTTTCAAATTTGTCCAGTACCTTTCCCAAAAAAGAAAAAACAAGACTGCGTTCAATAAACGCTTATGCCCCCATGGAAGCTTTGCCCATAAAAAGCTAAGTCAATCAGGGGCCATAATTCTGTAATGTTGGATAGTGTTACATGGCTTTGATAATGTAAAGGGCTTATGATGGTAAACAAGTATGCCAAGTTTTAAGGCAACGCCATGATGGACATGATGTAAAACTAAACGGTCAATTTAGGTTAACCAAAAATTAAACGCTTAATAAGTCTAAGTCCAAAATTAGGTCAATGTGAAGGTCAAAATGAGGTAACATTTTGTAGGTGATATAGGTGTGTACAAGTATGAAAGCTTTGTAGCAAGCCATATTAATGCTAGATGAAACGGTCAATTTGGGTTAACCAAGAATTTGGCCCTTCAATAAGTCTAAGTCCAAAATTAGGTCAAGGTGAAGGTCAAATTGGGGTCAGGTGATACAGGCGTGGGGAGAGTGTTCATATACAACATCCATGCAAGTATGGAAGCTTTGTAGCAAGCTATAATAATGCTAGAAGAAACTGTCAATTTGGGTTGACCAGGACGGATGGACGAAAAGACAGGTGAATCACTATATGCCTCCCCATCTATCGATAGGGGGGCATAAAAATGCTTACTTAAGTGTTATTAGCTCACCTGTCACAAAGTGACAGAGTGAGCTTTTGTGATCACTCTTCGTCCGTCCGTCGTCCGTCCGTCAACAATTTGAGGTCACAATTTTGGTCTAATCTTTATGAAACTTTGTCACAATGATCATCTCAACAAAATCTAGGTCAAGTTCGATATTGGGTCATCTGGGGTCAAAAACTAGGTCACAAGGTCAAATCATATTAAAACCTTGTGTAGTCACTAGAGGTCATATTTTTGACCTAATCTTTATGAAACTTGGTCACAATGATCATGTTAACAAAATCTAGGTCAAGTTCGATATTGGGTCATCCGAGGTCAAAAACTAGGTCACAAGGTCAAATCATAAAAAAACCTTGTGTAGTGACTAGAGGTCACAATTTTGACTTAATTTTATGAATTTTGGTCGCAATGATCATCTCAACATAATCTAGGTCAAGTTTGATATTTGGTCATATGGAGTCAAAAACTAGGTCACAAGGTCAAATCATATTAAAACCTTGTGTAGTCACTAGAGGTCATATTTTTGACCTAATCTTTATGAAACTTGGTCACAATGATCATGTTAACAAAATCTAGGTCAAGTTCGATATTGGGTCATCTGGGGTCTAAAACTAGGTCACAAGGTCCAATCATATTAATACCTTGTGTAGTCACTAGAGTAGAGGTCATATTTTTGACTTAATCTTTATGAAACTTGGTCACAATGATCATGTTAACAAAATCTAGGTCAAGTTCGATATTGGGTCATCCGAGGTCAAAAACTAGGTCACAAGGTCAAATCATAAAAAAACCTTGTATAGTGACTATATATATATAGAGGTCACAATTTTGACTTAATTTTTATGAATCTTGGTCACAATGATCATCTCAACATAATCTAGGTCAAGTTTGATATTGGGTCATCTGGAGTCAAAAACTAGGTCACAAGGTCAAATCATAGAAAAACCTTGTGTAGTCACTAGAGGTCACAATTTTGACTTAATCTTTATGAAACTTGGTCACAATCTAGGTCAAGTTCGATATTGGGTCACCCGGGGTCAAAAACTAGGTCACAAGGTCAAATCATAGAAAAACCTTGTGTAGTCACTAGAGGTCACAATTTTGACTTTATATTTATGAAACTTGGTCACAGTGATGATCTCAACAAAATCTAGGTCAAGTTTGGTATTGGGTCATCCGGGGTCAAAAACTAGGTCACTAGGTCAAATCATAGAAAAATCTTGTGTAGTCACTAGAGGTCACAGTTTTGACTTAATCTTTAAGAAACTTGATTACAATGGTCATCTCAACAAAATCTTGGTCAATTAAGTTTGATATTGGGCCATCAGGGTTAAAAAACTAGGTCATATGGTCAAGGCATAAGAAAACTTGCAATAGAGGTTGAATTATCTTGAATCTACTACGACAGGTGAGCGACCTACATGTAGGGCCCTTTGGGCCCTCTTGTAAGTTATATATTGCAATTGGTCAGTAGTGTTGACTATAATCATAATGATGATAAGCAAATGAGTTATGTTTTTAAGTTTATCATACATGATACTGGATACTACTGTTACAGTTGTACAAATATTAGTCAGCATGTGTAATTGAGTTGTGACCCCTAACATGGTCAAATGGCAAGGGGGAAGCATCCATGTCCTATGTATGCATTTCTTAGTTTAGAACTGACTTTGCATGTATTGTCTAATGTAAACTTGCCTCAGCAACATACATGTACGTCTCGACCACTGTGTTCCACTGTTCCACTTGTATATTCTAGTTCAGCAGCCAATTACGCTACTGCCATAGTAAGCCTTGGGAGTTCTAGCCTCTGACCTAATGATTTGTTGTTATAAATAGCTAAATATTGAACTGTTTTCGTTTAGGCCTATAACTAGGTTTTCAGAACTTTGGCACGCTAGTATCAACATTTTGTATGTTTCATGTACATAATCCTGAAGTTCAGGAAACTTTGCATTAATTGTTTATTAGCATGTACAGTTATGCACTTGGGGTTATTTTACTGTTTTGGGTATTTGTCTGAAGACTAGGTTTTCATAGAATTTCCACTTATTTTAATATTGTTTTGTTTGTTTTATTTCAGTTTGTTGTGGCAATAAAATTAATCGCAATGGATGTGAGGCTTCAAATGCGGTGTACGTGTGTGATTCTGAAGACTGTGTGAAATAAATGATTCACTCATTCCTTTCATCATAAATGATGCACGCTGATCAATATGAAACCAGTTGCTTTAGAAAGTTTATGCCATGCAGTGACACGCAACCACAATATTTGTAGCATTTAATTATAATAATAGCACTTGGCTACTGAGATACACTTTGCTAACCAATTTCAAATTAACTGTTACAAAATGCTTTTTGTAGCATTTTATTTTCACTAGCTCCTTTTGCTGCCGAAGAGTCATCTTTTGTATCGTATTCTTCATTTCTTTGTCAGAATTTAGACTGGTATATAAATTATATTGTTCTTGTATACATTTCATTGATGATTCTAACATTTCTTTTAAAAATATATATTTCATTGTGCTGTATGGACTGCATCCACGTTTATATGTACTTTTATGATTTATTGTTTATGAATAAATATTGATATGACGGAAACATAGAATGTCTTTGTCGATATTTCTCACATGTTCGTTCCACATAATGTAATGAATATAAGACATACCCCGGTTTAAACGATGCATATTCCAAAAGGGGGATAATTTATTAGTCTTTAATTTTAGAGTGTATACATATGGTACAGTAGTAATTTCACACATGCAAAAAATCAATATGCACTGGTACTGCTACTAACTCTTTGAAGTCCTCATGAATATTTTTTTAAAACGGTAAGGGGAAGAGTTAATTTGGGGATATACAGTAGGCGTGACACAATCGATTATAGTTTGCCCATCCCCTGATGAATGAGGATGTCATCTTGATTTGTATGGGATGTGTTGTATTGTAAATTTGACACTTCAGTTTAAATTGGCATTTTGGCAAATTCCAGAGCAAAATGAAAGTCCAACCTCTGGGCATAATATACTTTAACTCCTCGAGGCACACACATCATCTGACTCAAAACCTTGTATACAGACCTTGGTTGAGCTTTTGTGATCACTCTTTGTACGTCTGTCCATAGTTGCGAGTGAAGTCACTAGAGGTCACAACATGTTCAAAAATTATACAATAAAAGAACAAGTTACTCTTAGAATATTTATTTATATTATAAATTCTACATATTAACAGACATGTAGTTGGGCCATGTTAGGTGCAGGAATAAACGCGTAACATGTCACATATACGTATATACATACACAGCACATATACATATATACATACACAGCACATATACATCAAATATCGGCAACCACGTTCATTTGGAACTCTTTCACTATCCTTTGTCTACAACCACCAGATTTGGTGAATATTCATGCGATATTGTGTGAAATTATTTATCTAGTGCTATAATATTAATAACAAGTAATTAAGAATTGCAAGCAATACAGAAGTCACCTTCCGGTTTTAAGCCATTTTCAATGTTTCTGTTGCCATAGCAACCACAATTTTGGTCGGAATCTAAATATTTTTGGACGTGCATTATCCCCTTATAGCCCCCTTTCCACATACCAAGTTTCATAAACCTAGCTTGAAAACTGAGTTATGTCAGGATCCAGATTTTTTGACGGATGGACGGAGGGCAAACCTATAGTCCCCTCCGGTCAACAAGAGGGCCCAAAGGGCCATAGGTCGCTCACCTGTCCTAGTAGTTCATGCACCCCTTATGGTAGCCTCTATTCTATGTACAAGGTTTTCATATTGTCTTATGCTTTATAATTTACATCACATTTAGACCCAATGACAAATTGAAGTGATTTGACATTGTGATCCAGTTTTTGACCCCGGATGACCCAATATCAAACCTGACCTAGATTTTGTAGAGATGATCATTGTGACCAAGTTTCATAAAAATTAGGCCAAAATTGTGACCTCTAGTGACTACACGAGGTTTTTCTATGATGTGACCTAGTTTTTGACCCCGGATGACCCAATATCGAACTTGACCTAGATTTAGTTGAGATGATCATTGTGACCAAGTTTCATAAAGATTAGGCTCAAATTGTGACCTCTAGTGACTACAAAAGGTTTTTCTATGATTTGACCTTGTGACCTAGTTTTTGACCCCGGATGACCCAATATCGAACTTGACCTAGATTTTGTTGAGATGATCATTGTGACCAAGTTTCATAAAGATTAGGCCAAAATTGTGACCTCTAGTGACTACACAAGGTTTTTCTATGATTTGACCTTGTGACCTAGTTTTTGACCCAGGA
The DNA here is from genome assembly GCA_947247005.1 of Spisula solida. Lineage (NCBI taxonomy): Eukaryota > Metazoa > Mollusca > Bivalvia > Venerida > Mactridae > Spisula > Spisula solida. Next base: position 11,905,626 of record OX365958.1, on the reverse strand, counting down.
TGACCCAATATCGAACTTGACCTAGATTTTGTTGAGATGATCATTGTGACCAAGTTTCATAATGATTAAGCTAAAACTGTGACCTCTAGTGTCTACACAAGTAATTGTGGACGGACGAAGAGTGATCACAAAAGCTCACTCTGTCACAGGTGAGCTAAAAACCAGTAGGGGACTATTAAAGACTATTTAAAGACGCAAGGCAGTTGGGTATACCCAGTCTTCCCTGTGATCCTCAATATGTACGGTTATGTGTTTCCGTTACTGTACCTTAATAATGTTTGAACTTGTTAAAATAATACACCTGAAAGTACCATGGATGGGCACAGAATATTACCAAGTACATGTACCATTTTGTGCAATACCTTAAGTCTATTAACTAAGACACCGAAGTGTAAATGTAGCTACACAATCAAAGCAGGTTAGGTTAAAAGAATTTTATTTCTGACCACTTTTTCAGCTTTTACCAAGCCTAGATGAAGGGTAAAAACTTTAGTCTATGAGAACAGTTGAAAGTAATTTTTAAGACAGTTGGCCATTTAAAACTTGTTTTTTACAACAAATTGACCAAAGACTGACCGTATGTCTACACACGCTACAGTATTCTCAGCTATTGTCCCCAATGGTATTTATTTACTTGGAACATGTACTCGGTAATCTTTGTGTGTTTTCATTATACTTGAAGATGATTTAACTTGTTAAGATAAGAAACCTGATGGTTCAATGGCTAAGCACCGAATATAAGTCCCAGGTAAATAATTTCGCACAATAATCTTGATTCACTAGTGTTAAACATAGTCAATATTTGTATATCTCGGACAATAACTGATTGTTTTGAATGAATATTCACGAGTATCTATTACAAATTGTCTTGACTACACATATATATCCTTCAATCAGATGGCAAGAAATGCCGAGGCTTATCATCATAGCATAGCACACATCAATATGTTACGACCATTTCATCACAATACATCAAGCTGAATTTCGATCTTCATCAAAAAGACCCATTTTCATCTGATTAACTGGCAAAGACACATCAATTAAATCTATAGTAGTTTGAAAATATAAATTTTGTAATTTTTTTCTTAGATTTTCTCAAATATGAAATAATTTGAATACAGCGTACGTGGATAAAACCTAAGCAAGGTCTCCATTCTTAAACATGATGTTTAGGATCAGGGGTGTCAATAGAGCCAAATTGAAAATCAAATGCGTTCCACAATTTTTTCCAAACAAGAGGCCTTCAACCACATAGTTTCCATGTTAAACTCAAGTGGTTTAAAAGAACGTCCCTCATCGCAGGTTTAATTGACCATAACTTTGCCATTTCTTGAGATATTTTCATCAAAAAACTTTTATTTTGGTAAAAAATCATGGCTCTTTTAGTATAAATAAATCAAGAAATCCGGATAAATCAGGAAGATTGACACCCCTTACCGATAGTGCAAGGGTATACAGTATTGTACAATATATACAACCCAAGAAACTTGCCCTGGAAGAAGTACTTAGTTAATGTAGACGTTTTATTAACAGACAACTTTTCCAACATGTGACAAATATAAACATAGAACATTGATATCATGTGGTGATATATTTTCTACATTGTGCGTACATTCCAATAGTTATGTTATAGTTATTGAGACAAACATTTAAGGAAGAGCTGACTTGGTTTACCATACATGATAATATATCACTGGCTTAAAATGAGAAGGTTGTTAGTAGCACTTAAGACCTTATAAGACTCATACATATTTGAAATCTGCATCACAAGGTGCTTCTTCAAAGCCTATTTTCATGAAAATTGGAACTGGTCATGTTGACCAAACTGAAGTCGAAAAAGCGTGTTTTTCCATAAGTAAAGACAGTGTTTTCTGAAAAAGTGTTTTAGTACTTACAACCTTCTCATTCTAACCCAGCAACAAGTTAAAAAAGCAAAGTAACGCATGATCCTAGTGCAACATGAAACAATGTCCGAATATAAAGTATTGGGCTTCTTGTTGCCAGAGCACAACAGTTCTACCATGCTGTAACACCAAACAATCACTAAAAGAAAACACCTCTCTTCATCAACCACTCTCTTGACGTATGGTCCACTCTTCAACAACAAGCACACCTAAACTACATACTCTTCAGAAAGAAATGTCCCACTGTTCAACTACCACCACTCCGGAGTGACTTGAACACACCCGAATGCCCGGTGAAATCGGGACTCGCCAAAAATGGTCCATTAGCAACAAACTTTTCACCAACAAACACACCAGAGTGGCCCACTTTTCACCAACAAACTCCACAGCATCCCACTCTGTAGCAACAACCTATCACTCCATCTGACGGAGTCAAGTAGTATATTAGGACAGTGAACAATTTGCATTCATATTGATAGAAAACCTAAGAACCGTGCAACGATACGGGAGAATATGTTCATACATCCACAATCAACGAGAAAAAAGTACAGGTTTATAGAAGGCAGCTGTGGTGATATCACATCTGTACAACATCTAGCCTATTATCACATAAAAATACTGTAGCGCACAAACAATCCAAAGCCATACAGAAATGACGGCAGCGCCTAGCCAACCACGCAAGAGTCCGACATGGAACAAACCATCCATATCCCCAAAAATTGATATTTCAAGCCAGCCTATATACTCGCCATGCAATGAATGACATACTGAGGACTTTTAATTTCGTGCATAACTAACCACTAAGGGGGGTAATTATGAATGATAACTACCTACATTGGCACACAAGAAATGTGAAAAGTTAGTCTGAACTACCCCTTAGCTTTTAATTTAACTGCCATACACTGTTCATAAACCTTTACACCATAGATGTACCAATGCACACACCCACCATATAGCCATCACAAATTATATTCCAATTACGAGTATGGAGATGTGAGCACAATCTAACTCTCAGCGATATAATGGAGTGATGTAAAGGGTACACATGTAAGACCAAATCAAAACATGAGTAGGATAACACCAAAGCTGTGCTAAATTATAAGAAACAGAGGGAATAAACTTATCACCGCCTCTCGTAAGCAGCAGCCACCTATCTGCATTCAGCAGTAAACATCATAAATCCTATCCAGCCATTGTAAATTTCAATTACACAAGATTCAAGAAGCCTGGTAACCTTTGAAGTATCCAAGGACGGGATGCGTAAGACAAGTTAGACCATACAGTAGCCTCCCTTGAGGTATCTACAGACAGGCTGCAAACTGGTAAGACAAGTTAGACCATACAGTAGCCTCCCTTGAGGTATCTACAGACAGGCTGCAAACTGGTAAGACAAGTTAGACCATACAGTAGCCTCCCTTGAGGTATCCACAGACAGGCTGCAAAATGGTAAGACAAGTTAGACCATACAGTAGCCTCCCTTGAGGTATCTACAGACAGGCTGCAAACTGGTAAGATAAGTTAAACCATACAGTAGCCTCCCTTGAGGTATCCACAGACAGGCTGCAAACTGGTAAGACAAGTTAGACCATACAGTAGCCTCCCTTGAGGTATCTACAGACAGGCTGCAAACTGGTAAGATAAGTTAAACCATACAGTAGCCTCCCTTGAGGTATCCAGTAGCCTCCCTTGAGGTATCTACAGACAGGCTGCAAACTGGTAAGACAAGTTAAACCATACAGTAGCCTCCCTTGAGGTATCCAGTAGCCTCCCTTGAGGTATCCACAGACAGGCTGCAAACTGGTAAGACAAGTTAATCTTTACTTCTATAATGAGAGGAAAGATACACCACTAGCTTTACAATTCTACTAAACACCACATTTCTGTATCACTCAACTCCATAATGCATAGATAATAGGGAAAGGAACGGGGTGCGGGGTGATTTGCTATTGATCAAATGATAATGAAGTAGTTTACACCGTCTAATTGACCATTTTGCCAATCAACTACATTTTAACGGTAAATTATAAGCACATGGGCCGACGAATGTGAGCCATGGACAAGCAATAAGGTGGAGCAATCTCTGCACTAGCGTAATGTCAGTTGATTGTCCAGGGTATCGCATTAACCAACCATGTGCTATGCTTTACCATTATAATATGATCCAAGTATTGGTCAAATGTGTCCTTTATTGACAGGCGATTGGTCAGATTTCAAAAAGTTGTCAATAACGTCGGGGAAACATTTGGTCGGTCGCTGACGGTAAATAACAGATACTTGATAAATTATTAACAAATTCTCCAATTTGCACATGAAATGAATCTGCTTTAGAGAAAAAACAACATTGGAACAAATTACCAATTCCTAATTCTCTTCACTTTATAGCACTGGCATTTTAACGCAATAGAATTCAAACTTCAAGCCAAAAACAACACAGCTGAAAAGTTGAAAAGGTATCGCAAACAATATTAACATAATTATGAAGAAAAATTAATTGAAATTTTTCAATACTTAAGGTACACAAGTTTGATGTGAAATTTGATCACATGATTGTTACCTAACTACTAGGATACATGATTAGATTACATGACCATATAAGGAAGAAACAACGAAACGATGCCGAGACAGTGAAATCTAAAGAACATCGGATAAACATATAAAAATCTCTTAACATGATTATACACATCTGTAACAACTCAAAACAAAAAACAGGTATTAGTATCGCTATTCATCTGATTAACAAGTTAACATAATACAGTTACATATCCCGACAACCGGAATCCTCGACAACTGGAATCCTTGACAACTGGAATCCCTGATTACTGGCATCATTGACAACCGGAATCCAAGACAACCGGAATCCAAGACAACCGGAATCCTTGATTACTGGAATCCAAGATGACCAGAATCTTTAATTACTGGAATCCTTGACAACTGGAATCCAAGACAACCGGAATCCTTGACAACTGGAATCCAAGATGACCGGAATCCTTGATTACTGGAATCATTGACAAGTGGAATCCAAGACAACCGGAATTCTTGATTACTGGAATCCAAGACAACCGGAATCCAAGACAACCGGAATCTCAGACACTTCCACATGTCCAGATACTCCTGCCTGGATCCAGTCCTCTGAGAGTTTACTGCATTTACCAAACATATACACTATATACAAAATAATACAAAATACAGTCAAACCTACTTTAAGTGGAGTTAGTGGACCCGAATTAAATAGAGCAGGCACCTGTCGCAAGCAGCCAGTATCAGTGAATTCTAATCAACCATTTTTAATTAGATATAACTATGATAAACAGCCCTATTTGTTTTATACAACTACCTCTGCAGAGCAACACCCTTTGGGCACTTCCAAATACTGACCATTGTTTAGAGGGTGATGCTCTACAAAGGTTAAATTTATAGTAAACATAGGCTTAGGGATATATTGAAGGCGCTGTTATAGAGGTTGTATTGTACCTACACTGGGTGCTTAAGACAGGTGCGACAGTATATTGTAATCCGGCCACACTCAATTCCCACAGTTACAGATACTAATATACAAACCATAATCTCAAATTGAAGGCATGTACAAAATGTTTCAAGTTTTATTACTCAAGGGCAGTGTGGAAGTACATTATAGTAGGTCTAACTTGTACTCAAAGTATCCACCCAAGTATTGCACCCAACTAAGTATCAAATGCTGGTAAAAATAGGAGAACATTCAAAGAAAAGTGTTGGATGCAAAAATCATAAAAATTTGACAAGGTAATGGCTGTTCCCGCTTTACCCATTTCATACTTGGAAAAAGTCTGAAACTGTGTAAGGACGTAGGTAAATAAATCATTAATTGGAAAAAATTCAATGAAAAGTGTAAGTTGCAAAAAAGCGTGAAAATACGACAAAAGAATGGCTGTTACTGCCTAACCTATCTGAGACCAGGAAAATGTCTGAAACTGCGTATTGGATGCAGGTAAAAATAGGAGAAAATTCAAAGAAAAGTGTTAGATGCACAACATTGTGAAAATATTACAAGATAATGGCTGTTCCTGCTTTATCAATCTGAGACCTGGGAAAGGTCTGAAGCTGTGTAAAGGATGCAGGTGAAAATCGTGAAAAAATCAAAGAAATTTGTTAGATGCAAAAAATCATAATAATATTACAAGAGAATAGCTGTTCTTGCTTTATCAATCTGAGACCTGGGAAAGGTCTGAAGCTGTGTAAAGGATGCAGGTAAAAATCGTGAAAAAATCAAAGAAAGTTGCTAGATGCAAAAAGTCATAATAATATTACAAGAGAATGGTTGTTCATGCTAAACCCAACTGAGACCTGGAAAATGTCTAAACTGTAAAGAATGCAGGTAAAAAAATCATTAATGGGAAAAAATTCGAAGAAACTAATTAGATGCAAAACATCATGAAAATATTACAAGAGTAAGGCTGTTCCTGAGACATAGAAAATGTCGAAAGCCGTGTAAAGGATGCATTTGTTTTGGGGTTTTTTTATTACGATTCTGGGTTAATAAAAGTGCGGGCAATACTTGGAAGAATATGATACGTACGGAATCAGAAAGACCGTGAAAACTTTCTCCCCTTGATAAAACATATATACAATTTCTAGAACATTTCTAAGGTAATTTCCAGCATAACTAAACTTTGTTCAAACAAAAATTTTAACCTTAACTAGGTTTAATACTATACATATTATAAACTATGATACATAATTTGTTACTATTTCCTCATGACTAAATCAATTAGGACAGAAACAATCAATTGCTTAACCATCACGACTGTCCGGTCCCTAGTTTTCGTGTTATCTGGACATTTCTATTTGTATGATACCATGTACCTATCAATCTGCAGCTCTCTGGGTGGCTTGGGGAGAGGGGATGGGGTTGAATAATGGAGGTATATGGTAATCATGCGTCCATTCCTAAAATTGAGGGGGGGGGATTGCTTTACACATGTAATTCCACCAGAAGACCAAACCAGCCATGTCTGAATAATAAATCAGGGGTGTAAATACAGCCAAACTAAAAATCCTAAAAATCATATGCAGCCGACCATTTTTGTCAAACAAGCGGCCGTCAACCTCATTGTAGAAAATCCAGATCATAACTTTGCCATTTGTAGAAATATTTTCATTATTTTGGTCAGAGCTCATAGTTCTTTTAAGATGGATAAAACCAGTATTCCAGAAAAATCTGAAATATTGGCACTCCTAAATAAATGATAAAATACAGAATGTTCGAGTCTTTTCAACCTGGTATGGTGATTGGTAAAATGCAGATTGATAAGTACATAATATCAATACAGTTCCCATATTAACACCGAAGTTTTACACATACCAGTACCCTTGTATCTTCATAATTAGGTAAAACATTATGCTACATTGATCACATTGTTTAACACTTACAGATATGTTTTATTTATAATTCCATATACCCACAAAGATGTATCTATAATGACACTTTAGGTACATTGAAAAAAAGCACATTATGTTATATATCACATTTAATGTTGTATCGGGTCAAAATTATACCTTAAACAATACAATGTAGTTTATCAGTTTTACAAATATAGAGATATATCTGCATAATTATTTGACCAAAAAGAGTAAATTCTAAATTCAAAACTGCTTCTATTAGCGGGACAATCAATAATAAGAGATAATTAATTAAAGAAGCAACTTTATTAAATAAAACAACTAAATAGTATTCGGGCAATTTACTATTCTATAAATCCTAAATAACCAAGATACCTAACAACTTTATTTAATGAAACAACTATTCAGGCAATTTACAACTCTATAAATCCTAGTTTACCAAATTGAATATATCTAACAACTTTATTTAATGAAAAAAATAATCGGACAATTTACAATTTTATAAAATTTAATCCTAAATAACCAATATGCCTAACAACTTTATTTAATGAAACAACTATTCAGGCAATTTACAACTCTATAAATCATAATTTACCAATATACCTAACCAGACTAACTGCTTTTAACTAAGGTTTTTTACAAAAATAAAAATCTGGGGAAAAACTCATTACCATATTATAATGGTGGCTATAATTAAGTTTAAATATTCATGCACATACTCTATCTAAGTGTCTACAGGCAAACAATAGCTTTGCTACTTTGATTCAAATACTTTTTAACAATTAAACAAATTTAAATAAACACCTATCAATGTATACAAAATATATGTCAGCTGTACTATATGTATCAAAGCAATCTAGCTCACATATATATATATAACCAAGATTAAACCAGTATATATATATATATATATATATATATATAAATATATATATATATATATATATTTACGTGCATTACAAAGTGATGAATCAGAGATCACACTTGTAGTAAATGAGACATGTAACAAAGGCTGACTTTTTAAAAGAAAACTTCGGCAACCACCAAGTTGCCCAAACTTATTTAGGTCCGGTTTTCTCTAGTGAATTGGGTTTGACCGTCGATTTAATCAAGTTCGACACTAAGTTGAGATTTGGAATACATCTAGCTATCATGTTATTTCTCCTTCAAAACTGAAGAGCACACCAGAGAAACCAGAACAAACCCAGACCTAACAAGAGATCAGGTGACAAAACAGTTACCAAAGTTTTCGCAAAAAGTCAGGCAATATAAACATTAATAGAGATAAATAGGAAAAAATGTTCTCAGTATCACGGACAGCCTTAAGATGAGCTTTTAAAGAGGGCCATAACTCCTTCAAAAATTAATCATCAAAATCAAAGACACTCATCAAAACCTCAGTTAAACAAAATAGCCATAACTCATCCAAACAATAGTTTAACTGCAACCAATTTTACACGCATTTCAATAAGGTATGTGTTTGCATCAAACAAGAATTGAATTCATTCTTTCAAGAGTAATTGGATTTGAAATCTATATTTCACATGGACACACAAACAGGTATCACACTTGCTGTTGTTAATATGAGCAGTGGGGGCATTAAAAGTAATATACCGGTCAATATAGAGCGAAAAAAACAAACAAGAAAATTCACACAACGAAACTATGACGAAAAATATTGTAACGTAAAGATATATTTTCTGAAACATTAATGTTGTACCATTGTTAATATTAAACTCAACTGTTAGTAAGTTAACAATTACATAGATACTGAAGTAAAGCATCGAGAATTTGACCCGATCCTGACCTTTGTGCATGAATATATTACAAAGTTCTTGCATTGAATATGTAAATTTCCGTGAGCAAATTGTGCAATATCGGTCCTTTAGATTTGTGTTGGCATAACACCTCGAGCGTCTTTGTGATACTTTCCGCTAATGAAAACATACAACCAGGGTTATATACATGTATATAGACAATATATCAGCTGTTAAATTATGCTGATAGAAGGTCAAGAGTCGTTCAAATTCTCCGCACTATACATAAACACTAAAGTAATATGTATATAATGTATTTTAGACATCATGATTAGCAGGCTGGCCCCTGCTGACCACACAAAATGTATCAAGCCAGAGCATTGGAGAATTCTAACCAACTTTAGTTAAGAAACTATCACTTCAAAAATAATTTAACAATTATTCTTAAATAATATTGCAGTATTCAGAACATTAAATTTATTATTTACTGAGCCATAAAAATATGGCCTATTGTTCTGAAAAAGCTCATCTTTCAATATATTTTTGGTATCAGACCCATTATTATTCACAAGTCCTGATTTTGAATCTGGGTCGGATAGTAGGACATGTCAATAAATCTGGGGAACCATTCATTTAGAAAAATATGCGGCCCTTGTTTAGTAATGTAAGTTGAGTAGCATATACATTACCGACATGACCAAGAAAACTTCCTAGTCCATACCAGCAGCCAATTAAATCATTGTACTTGCAAGGTCACTGTCACCTTGACCTTTGTATTGCTAATCTCGAAAGCTACAGGGTTTATCTGCAAGTTATGAGAAACCTTGCTAACAAGTATTAAAATTCTAGGCTGAAGTTTTATCTTAAGTATTATCTTATATTATTAATCGGCTGTGTTTGATCTACAGACACACAAACCAACATACTTTGAAGGCGAGCATAATATATTAATGTTTAGAGTCTAACAGAAAAAAAGAATTTAAATTTACCCCAAGGATCGTTTTTAGCATTATTATGGCAGTAATACAGTATTAAATGCAAGCTAGAACAGTTAATAAGTTAGTAAATACTAGTAGAGGTAGTTGCCTTTAAAGACTTTTCAAATATAACAAACACCTTTAATTAGTAAGGTGTGATAATGAAAATTACAAGTTCCATAAAAAAAGCTAAATTCTACATTCAATATCAATGAAGGCAGGTTAAAACCTAGAATTCAAGACAGGCTAAAGCCCTGAATTTGAGACCAGTCTAGAAATGCTAAATTTCAGGCCAGTCCAGAAGCGCTAATTTTTAGAATAACGAAACAGTCCTGACAGGTTAAAACCATTTAATTCCAGACCAATCCAGACATGCTAAACCTAGAATTCCAGACCAGACTAAACCTTGATTTTAAGAGTAGTCTAAAACAAAGAATTCCAGACCAGACAACGGTAGTCTAAAATTCCAGATCAGTCCAGACCAGTTTAAAACCCAGAATTCCATATCAGCCAAGACTAGTTTAATATTCAGAATTCCAGACCAGTCCAGACTAGACCCAGAATTCCAGGCTAGTCAAAAACCCAAAATTCCAGTCCAGTTCAGACTTGTCAAAACCCCAGAATTTCAGATCATTCCAGACAAGTCTAAAACCCAGCATTCAAGATCATTCCAGACAAGTCTAAAACCCAGAATTCCAGATCATTCCAGACAAGTCAAAAACCAGAATTCCAGATCAGTCCAGACTAGTTTAAACACCAGATTACCAGAGAAGTCCAAGCTAGTATAAAACCCAGAATTCAAGACCAGTCTAAAACACAGATATCCAGACCAATCTAAAACCCAGATTTCAAGATCAGTCAGGGACAATTAAAACCCAGAAATCGAGAGTGGTTAAGTGAACCTCGGTCTGCATAACTATGATAGATAAATATCAAACTGTTACAACATAATTTATTGTTGACCAGACAAAATAATGAAATATATGAAACAATTGTTATTCATGTCTAAAATACAAACAAAAACAAAACAAAATAGCTGCTAAATAGTTCTCCGTGGTATTGTTTAATTAATGTATAAATAAACATCTATTATATAATCTTGAGTTAATAAAACTCAGAATCAGAACTTTGGAGACTCTGATCCTTTGAGCTACCACCATCATTGGTCGGTGTTTCTAACGTCTGAGTGCCACCTGAAATATTTAGAACACAAATATAACATTTCTTGTTCATCTAAAAATAATTTGCATTCAAAATAAAAAGATTAACAGATCTTTACATAATTATATCTTCAACCATTTTGTTTCTATTTTTATTTTTAATTTATACTAATTTATTTAAGGTCGATTGTGAAACAAGTTTTTCAACTCATATTAATCATTCTCGACACCTTAATTCCTGATGTTATTCTTCATTGTCATGAGGGTAGAAAAGAAGAGAAGCCAGTTTCCCTTTTATGCCGAGCGTCTAGCAAGAGATCGGCTTGTACCATTTTTATTTCGTCTTTGGTATGACGCGGCCAGGGATCGACCCGAGACCTCCCGCACTCAAAGCGAACGCTCAGCCACTTGGCTATCGTTTCTCTTCCTTAATCAACTGTGGGTTTCACACAGTACAGCGATAGTTGCCTGTTCTTATGCCAGTATAATATACTGTAAGCAAAGAAGAACAACTGAATATTTTCATTAGGGTTATTGACTTTTCTTTAAAACCATCAAATTTGTTACTCAATATTGAAGCAATTGTGCATTTCAAGTAAGTAAGTAAGTAACTAAAGACTTTATTTAACGAGGCTACCCATTTGGTTTCCCAATCTTCCATGTGGGCCTCAATATATACAAGACTGCGTTCACTAAACGCTTATGCCCCCTGTGGAAGCCTTGTCCATAAATAAGTCTAAGTCCAAAATTAGGTCAAGGTGAAGGTCAAAATGGGGTTAGGTGGTACAGGCGTGTGGAGAGTGTTCATACACAACATCCATGCAAGTATGAAAGCTTTGTAGCAAGCCATATTAATGCTAGAAGAAACGGTCAATTTGGGTTAACCAGGACGGACGAACGGACGAACAGACGAACGGACGAACGGACGGACAGGTGAATCACTATATGCCTCCCCATCTATCGATAGGGGGGCATAAAAATTTCAAGTGTGTTAGTATATAACCACATTGGCAGGCAATCCTCCAGACTGTATAGTGCTCCTCCACTGTTGATACCAAACAACAAACAATGTTTGTAAAACATGTATGCTCCCACTCCCACTACAGCAAGTCAAATATATTCATTTTATGAGCCTTGACCTTTCACCAGCTAATCTTAAAATCAATCAGGTGTATATGCTGGTCAGGGGTGGTATTCAGTATTGATCTTATTTAATTTGAGAATAAGGATAGCCAATCATATTGCCTGTTACTGACCAAGAGTTAAATATTGTGTGATCTGATTGGTTGTCCTTATCCTTAAGTCGAGTAAGATCAATATTGAATACCACCCCAGGACCAATGTTCATACTAAATTGGAGGTCGCAGGTTCGATCCAAGGCTGCATCATATCAAAGACAAAATTAGAATGCATGTAAAAATACCTTTAAAGCAATGAACACCCACCTCTGAAGAAGGTGGGGGCATTATAATTGCAGTTTTATGCATCATAATTTATAAAGTATAGACAGGAATTAAAAAGACACATCATCGCACATCATGAGTTCAAGAATTGTTAGTATAAACTTTAATTGGAAAATCAGAAACCATGCCAAGAGGAAAGTTACATGTTAAAAAAGATTTTTTACACAGGAATAAAACTTAGTAAAATGTCTGCATCGATCATTAACAAATGAAAACATCATGTTCTTTCATGTTAAAGATAAGTCAAAATTTCTTTCAAAATGTAAAAACCACCATTTATGTTGGGTTTTAAATTTTGAGAATTTCGTAAAATGACAATTTTGTGTGTTTTGTTAATTCATGGATTTCATACATTGGAAAGAAACTTCAATGTTACACACTTCAAGGATTGATAATTGATCATCATGTGGTTAATATTGGGTTAAGATCAATGTCAAATTCACACAAAATGACCAAAAAATCCCTTTTACAAATTGTAAATGATTCTACAGTATGGAGCTAAGAAACTGTCAGTGAAAGATCCCGGCTTTCTTGCATAAAAAATCTCAAAACCCTTCAATACATCTATCCCTTGTACTGAGTTGTTGATATATAATGCCAGTCCTTGAATCAATGATTCATAGTGTAATACTTGTCCTTAAATCAAGGATATAGAGTGCAATACTTGTCCTTGAATCAAGGATAAACAGCACAATACTTTTCCTTGAATCAAGGATAAACAGCACAATATTTGTCCTTGAATCAAGAATACATAGTACAATACTTGTCCTTGAATCAAGGATACATAGCACAATACTTGTCCTTAAATCAAGGATAAACAGCACAATATTTGTCCTTAATTCAAGCCTATATAGTGCAAAACATGTCCTTGAATCAAGGATAAACAGCCCAATACTTGTCCTTGAATCAAGCACACATAGCACAATACATTACCTTGAATCAAGGATATCGAGCAATACTATCATAGAATATTAATACAGGTTAGATAAGTACACTGCTTACACATCATATCACACATTTTGGTGCATGAATTACCTACTCACCGAGTCCGGACGTATTCTCATTTCTAGATCTACAGAAGGTACTGGACAGGGAAGGTGAGAAAGACATATGTGCCAAGATTATAGCTAGACAATCAGCAACACTTTCATTCGGGGCACAACACAGGGCCGGAGAATAGCCTGAGATAAGAAAAGACAATACATGTATATATAAACACACAAACTCAGTATCATGCCCTGAGATCAAGAAAACAACAGGTTTTTAAATCAATCGCAAACTCAACAAACAAACTTGGTTTTGGTTAGTGAGCTGGATTTGTAAACGTGTGATCTGGGTTCGATTCCCGGTCATGGTAGGTCATACTCTTCCATGAACGTTTGACAACAAATACCGATTTTTATCCACATGTTGAGAAATTGCTAGCTTTTTTCCAAGGATAAGTTAGTACTTGTAAGAATACAGTCATTGCAAAACTGGTTAAGTGAATTGGCCGAAATATACTCGCATTTATTGCCATAGATATTATGAAAAATTTATTTCCGTAGAAAGTATGGCACTTTTATTTCAGTAGAAATTATGGCACATTTATTTCAGTAGAAATAATGACACCTTTGTTTCAATAGAAACTGATATAGAAATTGATAAGTAGAAATTATGGCAAATTTATTTCAGTAGAAATTATAACATAAACTCTAGCCAATGTAAAGATTAGATTAACATGCAATGCAGACACAACGTTATGCTTTAAAATGGCTACATACTTGGAACAATGTCATGCAAAAACTTAATTTGCAAGTAATATGCAAAGAGATTAATTCAATAAACCAAGCTTAGAAAAAAAAAATTTCACAAATTTTAATTTCGGTCACTAAAAACCCATAACTGTGTGACAACAAATGTGACCCTGTCAATCAATAAGCATTAAACAGGAATTTGAGAGATTTATATCAGGGGTGTCAACAGAGTCAAATTCAAAATCTTTTGCCAAACAAGTGGCCTTCAACCACATCTAACTCAGTTGTTACTGAATAAAATCCTTCAGAGCAGATTAAATTGGCCATTTCTTTGCCATTTCTTGAGATATTTTCATCAAATAACTTCTATTTTGTTCAGAAATCATAGCTCTTTCAGGATAGACAAATCAGGAAATCCGGATGTGTTACTGAAATAAAGGATCTTATATTCCTTGTTCATTACATACATTATTACAGTAACATATACAACTTTTATTAAACAAGTGGACAAAATAATATGATATAAGACTTTGCCGAGTGTCATATTGTCTGTGTCTTCGTGTTGAATAAAACACTCATATGTAATGAGCACAAACGAAAAATGCAAAAGACATGGACATTATATATTGAACGCCCCTCGTACCCCCACTTCTCTGAAGGGGGCATATACTAAATATATACAAATATTGATATCTTATCACCTGATGTTGTCACGCAGTTATGTAGCATAGCAACTTAAATACAGACCTTTGTTATCTGTCGCTGTCAGACTGGCCCCTTTACTGATTAAATCTTGTACTACAGGGGTCAGACCTTGTTTAGCTGCTATATGTAAAGGTCTGAAATTGCCAATATTATAATAATGGTGAAACAAACAATAGTTATATGCATTATATATGACCAGATATATAGCACAGAGAATTTGACCTGATCCTGACCTTTATGCATGAATATATTACAAGGTTCTTGAGTTGAATATATAAATCGTACAATATCAGTCCTTTAGATTTGTGTAGGTATTACACCTCGAGTGTCTACATGCTACTACGCTAATAAAAACGTATAACCGTCATAACAAATATAGACAATATAATATTATCAGCCGTTAAATTATGCTAATAGAAGGTTGAGAATCGTGTCAAATTCTCCATACTGTTAAATTATGCTAATAGAAGGTTGAGAATCGTGTCAAATTCTCCATACTGCAATTACTACTTGTAATAAAAAGAAGGATTGTTGACACAAAAACCTGTCTCCCACAAAGGATCATAACTCTGGCAATATTTATCTAACCTAAAATGCCTGGTAATATACACAACTAATATAAGCATGGCACCCTTACCAACCCTTGATGTGAAGTTTAATTGAAGTCTGGCCAGTGGTTAAGGAAAACAAGAGTGGACAAACTTTGTGACATCAAGACAGGCATTCAGTACAAAATCAATATGCCTCAACCACACATAATCAGAACCCGATCTCACAGAGCATCTCAATCTGAGTCGAGATTATTCTCAAATACTTTCATGTCTCTTTGAGATAATTTCCATGGGAGGTCAGACTCAAAGTTGGCACAACAGAACAGATACATTGTTCTGAGTTTATTACAGTAAAATATTTTGAGCACAAACTTAAGGATGATCTCAAATTTATACTCTTGACTTGAGCGAAATCTCAATTTGTTTCAACTTGAGATGCTTCGAGAGATTGGGGCCAGTTGTAATTGATTACAAATTTTTAGTAATCATATGTATGTAATGTAATTTAATGGATCATTTTCTAACTTTGTGTTTCATCATGGTTACATGTAGACTCCATGGAGTCAAAAGACCAAGAATTGAACTACTATGAACAAGATTAATCAAACATTTCTATACACGAATACACTGACTTTGAACATTAATGCAAAATTAAACCTTCTGCTCGGAGCAGACATCCTACCATCATACTTACGTTTTCATATCTTGATTGGCTCTATTTATTACGTTAGATTCATCAATCTTGTCTAAGATAAGTAAAGCCAGACTTTCATGATCCTGAAGATAGAAAACATCAATCTGTTTAGTGTAACCAATACTATGTACATAACTCAATGGTATATCAGAGCCCATATTCATAAAGCTTCGAAGATATTTTTTGTCAAAGAAAAGCAACAATGTCTAAGCTTGTTGAAAGATTTTTCTGAAAGACAAGCTTAGTTTTAAGAGTAAGTTTAAGGTGAATTTTGAGATTCACCTTATTTCTAAGTAAAATTGTGACTTCTAATGTGTTCACAAGGTTTTTCTTAATTTGGCCAATTGACCTAGCTTTTGACCCCAGACAAACCAATATAGAACTTGACCTATGATTTATAGAGATGATCATTGTGACAATGTTTCATAAAGATTAAGTAAAAGTGTGACCTATAATGTGTTTACAAGGTTTTCCCTTGATTTGACCAAGTGACCTAGTTTTTGACTTAGGATGACCCAATATAGAATTTGGTCTAGACTTTATAGGGATGATCATTGTGACCAAGCTTCATAAAGATTAGATAAACATTGTGACTTTTTGTCTTTGGATATGACCCAGTACGTGAAATTGGAAAATAGTACAACTGTGGAATGTGGTTCAAGGTAGGTGGTTGTTGAACATTTATGCAGCGGTAGCTGACTTATTATACAATACATAGAACATTAGACATGCAGAGGGAAATGTCATACTTACATTCATACATGCATAATGTAATGCTGTATTCTGGGATGCATCACATTTACTTAAATCTGCCTTCTGTTGTATCAACAATTCTAGAAAATATATTAAACAAGTAATTAAGAATTGCAAGCAATACAGAAGTCCCCTACCGGTTTTAAGCCGTTTTCAATGTTTCTGCTGCCATAGCAACCACAATTTTTGTCAGAATCAAACTACTTTTAGACGTGCATAATCCCCTCATTGCCCTCTACCCACATATCAAGTTTCATAAACCTAGCTTGAAAACTGTTTGAGTTATGGCAGGATCCAGATTTGGGCATATTTTCACACTTTCTGTCGCCATAGCAACCACAATTTTTGTCAGAATCAAAATATTTTTAGACATGCATAATCCCCATATTGCCCCCTATCCACATACCAAGTTTCATAAACCTAGCTTTGAAACTGTTATGTCAGGATTCAGATTTTTTGAAGGACGGACTGACAGACGGAGGGCAAACCTATAGTCCCCCAATAAAAATACATTAACAAAAGTGCTTATATTTTTGTTATGGAATATGATCAAGGGTCATAACATTTACAAAATGAAATATTCAAACATTCGACCCTAAGTATAGAGTTTGCATGCTCCTAAATACTCATAATAAAGCATTTTGTATTGCAATTGCAATTTATCGCGCTAGAGTTACAACATCGATTAGATGTTGTGCAAGACTTACCAACAGTAGCTAGATGACCTTGTGAGGCAGCTAACATGACTGGAGTTCTACCAAATGTATCACACGTATTTACAGATGCATCATGACTCAATAAAAGTTGTAGAGATTCTACCTGGTTTCTATATGCTGCTGCATGTACAGACGTTCTGTAAACAAGATGTTTGAAAAACATGTATTCCCCCATTGCAGCCAAATAGACATTAATGTTTAAAGTCTCAGCAACCCTGACCTACTGACCTCATATTTAATCAATACGCATCATCTACTGTTGCCGGCCAATCTCCATGTAAAGTTTGAAGATCCAAGGGAAAAGTGCTCTTAGGTTATTGATTGGAAACCGACCGCCAGACAGACATGTGCAAAGCAATATATCCCCTCGTCAAAATAGGGGCATTAACATGAACACAAATGCAAGCCGCAATTCAAAAACACTGGAAGGGTTTTGCATGCAGAAATGTATGTCTACTGCAAGGGGCTATAACGCTAAAATTCTTGACAACACGCACAACAAGGCTTGGTACCAAGCAGCCATGTGATGTTTTATCGAAATCAAGCCAGTGGTTAAGAAGGAGCGTGGACAAACTTGGTGACATCCATCCAGACGTCCAGCAGAAAATCAATGTTTCCCCTACTATATGTGGGAGACATAATTACAAATTTTCTACATCTAACTAAATGTGTCTGATGGACAGAATGCCCCAACTGGCAAGAAAGTAACTGCACGGGGGATAACACTTTCAAAGACTATTCGACTGGAATCAAAATCAATAAGGGTTTTCTTCATTCAATTCTTGATCAGAACAGATTTTCATGTCAAAGTCCCTGTGACCTTGACCTTTGACTTAGTGACCTTAAAATCAATAGGGGTCATCTACTGTTGATAGCCAACCTCCAAGGGTCGTAGGGTGAAGCATTGAGTAAAAGAACAGAAACCATTTGGTCTACATAAGGACAGACTAACCAACCGACAGACAGACAGATCAAACTATGTGATCAAAGCAATACACCCCCTCATTAAAGATGGGATGGATATAAATCGCTGAGAAACTGTGATAAACATGAATAAAAATAAACCTATGACACATACCTGCCCTTCGAGTCTTGTAAGTTAACAATTGAGTCTCCTAAAGTATCTAATAAAAGTTCTGTGCAACTGTCATTACCATTAGACCTGTCAAATAATCAAAGATAATGAAACATATCCAAGAAAATAATACAATCATGATCTAACATCGAAACTCTTCATGAATGCATAAAAATCCACAATCTTTGGTTTTACAATATAAAATTAAGTCTCCAAATAAAAAATTCTACAGTCTAACCTATCAGCAGCAAGCCAATGGATGTAATAATAGTGAACGTTAAGTACTTAATTTCATAGTTACTGTATAGAAATTGCCTATTTGGATTCAATAAATTATATTCTAACACTGTCTGTATTTTACTCCATGTAAATGTATAGAACTGTTGCTTGCAAAAGGCTCCATGTAAACGTATTGAACTGTTTCATGATGAAATAAATGGTATATTACGGTCGACTTTCACTGTTAAATTTACCTCCTGCATATATTTAACAATATTTATCAATGAAATTTATGTTTTGTTTATTGCGTGACGTCATGAAATATATAGCGTTACCAAAGAGCATGATGTTAGGCGAACTTTAGTTTGCATAACGTTTATGTTGATTTCTTTAATTAGATTTATATTCTACCACAGTAATTGCACATATCAGGGGTTCTACTGAGGCAAAATGAACCTTACTGAAAATTTGTCACAAGTGTGTTTCAAGTGCAATTAGCACACATCCCTACACCAAACTTTGTTTTAAACAGTTCTACTGTTAAAATTCAGCATAAAATATGAAATTTAAAATGACCATAACTCAGTCATTAATTGGTACTTTTTCTTCAAATAACTTTTATTGTCAGCAGAAAAAATCCTTCTTTTTAGTGCATCAAATCTGGATTTCAGGATTAATCCTGGATTATTCCTGAATTGTAGGACCCCTCTGATATATATGATCAATACTTACACAGCACAATGTAGAGGTGAGAAAGTATTTCCTGAGAAGCTACGATGTTCCTCATTCTCTAACAATAAATCTACACAAGCATCGTGTCCTGAAAGTAAGGAAATAAATGCTATAGCACCCTTTTTATGCAAAAACACGTTCAAAGATGCTTGACATATTGTGCTACAGCCACAAGGGCGCAGGTGCATCCTCTACCAATGCAGACACAGCATGATCTGACCAGAGGGACAGACTGAGAGAAAGCCCCTGAAGGGAGAGAGATACTAAATACAGGCATGTCCAGCACTGCAAAAGAGCACCTAGTTCTGATTTTCGAATAGACAGCCTGATTATATAATGTGCCCGATGTATAGCACCGATTCACAGCTTCCTGGCACCTTTAACCAGATTCTTTGCAGTCCACAGGGTCAGATACTATAAATAGAATTGGTAGTGTGTAACCTTCAAAGGCAAGACCTACGATTATAACAAACAAAACAAAATATAGTGGTGTGTAACCTTCAAAGGCAAGACTTACCATTATAACAAGCAAAATGTAGTGGTGTGTAACCTTGACAGTCGTGCAAGCGTTCTAGTGGTCCCATCTACAAATCATAGAGGTATAAATTATCAGGAGTCTTGCATGTTTGTATTACAATAGTCACGTTACAGATAAAACTTGATAACACAAGTCACTAAGAATTGCAAGCAATACAGAAGTCCCCTACCGGTTTGAAGCCATGACCTTTACATTATTGCAATGTTTCTGTTGCAATGACTACCATAACTTTTGTCATAGTGAAACATTAATTAATAGGTGTCTACCCAACATTGATCTCTTGATAATTTTGAGTTATACAAAGAAACTGTTAAGGGAAGTAGTTTAGCTCTTTCTGTATCCATAGCATTCACAATTTTTGTCAGAATAAAAAAGATTTAGATGTGCATAATTTCCTTATTGGCATATCGATACTAATCTCAGACGTGGTACATCAAAAATCACTATAATCCTTCCAGAGATTCATACATCATTGTTATCCCTGCCACACCCCCTCCCCCTTGATCTCAAGTAGAATCTCAATCTGAGTTAAATCTCAGTCCAGATATTGTCACATATCCATGACTCGGCATGAGTGAATTTTCATGCAAGTCCGGACTCAAAATTAGTATCATAAAACAGAAACATTGTTCTGAGTGCATTATTGTAAAATGTCAAGAGCTCCCAACTTAAGATGTGTCTCAAACTCATACTCTGATTTGAGTAAAATCTCAATTATAGATGAGATTTGTTCAACAGGTTTTGAGATTCTGATTTGAGTAAAATCTCAATTATAGTTGAGATTTGTTCTACAGAGGTTTTGAGATTCTGATTTGAGTAAAATCTCAATTATGGTTGAGATTTGTTCTACAGAGGTTTTGAGATTCTGATTTGAGTAAAATCTCAATTATGGTTGAGATTTGTACTAGAGAGGTTTTTGAGAGATCAAGGCCTAATAAAATCAAGCCCTATGCCAGTGAATCTAGACGTGTAAATGATGGTTGACTCACCAGTAACATACATCCTAACAAGCCAACATGTCCACACATAGAGGATAAATGTAGAGCTGTACGACCTTTATGATCCTGTATAGATATATCTGCCCCATTATGTAGTAAGGCATCTACACATTCCTCATGTCCATTAGCTGCCTGAAATGAGGAGAAACACACATGTATAACTACATGTTAAACTGGTAAGCACCTGATTCATCTAACCGGTTTTCCTTGACTGTAACCTAGCCGATAACATCACACTACATGTGGACAGGGTTCCCACAAATTTTCTAAGACAAAATTCCCTGACTTTTCCCTGATTTTTCCCTGACCACAGAGCAGTTTTCCCTGACTTTTTAGAGCAATCAGGCGACATCGGCTTTTTTTTGTTAGAGCAAAATATGGCAAGAAAATAGAGAAAAGGAGGCTATATTTGCTCTATATGGAACAAAAGAGTTTAGGTTAGCAGTATGTTGATTAACATTAATTTAATACAACTACAAATTAGTTTCAGTTGTATTTTCTTCATAGGAAATGACCATTAGCAACAGCTTCAATGAAAAATTCCCTGACTTTTCCCTGACTTTTGCTCAATTTCCAAATTTCCCTGACTAATTTCATAATTCCCTGAATTTTCCCTGACCTTGAAAAAAATATGTTTTTCCCTGACTTTTCCCTGACCGTGGGAACCCTGGTGGAGGAAAATCAAAAGTTTTAAGTGTTGTTTCATAGAAGGATATGATAAACCTTTTACTTCATACAGAAGAATTTTGACACATGTACATGTATACATTCCTAAATATTACGTTAGTGTTATAGACTTGTATAATAACATATAAAGAAATTGGGAGCACTTTCGCTCATCATGCATTCTATCAAATACCTAGATAGTACTTTTTGATGCCATGTCTCCAATTAATGTTTATACAAAATATATTTTAGCTTGATTTTGAACCAAGTTTTTGCAAACTTATATTAATCACTCTTGACACCTGATTCCAGATGTTGTCCATCCCCATGAGAGTATGAGACTGGAGAAGTCAGATTCCCTTTTTTATGCAGCCTGGGATTGAACCCGAGATCTCCCATACTCTAAGCAGACGCTCTACTACAAGGCTATTGAGCCGGTTATACGAAAGTGTGTAAAGGTTAAAAGGAGGCAATTCAATATAATATATAGGTTATTACTCCTCCTCGCCCCCACACCGATGCTAAAGAATTTTGCAGATTGATATTTCCATGAATCGAGACTTGGACTTTGAAGGCACAAACAAGGACTACTTACCCCTCTATGTAGAGCAGTACGACCTTGTATATCACGAGCATTAACTATGGCACTATTAGCTATCAAATATAACACAGTGTCTACATGACCATTTTCAATGGCTAACATCAAAGGTGTCCTGTAAAATACAACAAGGAAATGTGAATGATGGCATGAATCCAGAAACTGTTCAAACAACAGTGCATTCTCCCTAGTGCAGCAAATCCTGATTTCCAGATTATTCCAGAATTGTAGGGACCCCTGCTGTACCAAAGCTTGCGCTTGAACAGCTGAAGTAAGTTCTTTAATCCCAAGCCCCTTGCAAAAACATCATCATTGAGCAATTCAGTGTTAATGTAAACATTAAATTTCCGGTTTCGAAGATTTGAATTTGCTTGCTTTTATTTAAATGTACCATACACGACCATTTGTTATTCATAGGCCATAAAACAACTGTTACATTAAGTCCAAAATCAAAGATGTGAGGTTCTTTAGGTGAAATCAGCTCAATTAAATTTCTCACATTTCCAACAAGTTAATCACATTTTGGCCGAGATAAACAAACTTCCATCAAAATAATCACGTTTTGGTCGAGATAATCATAATTATACTGATTGAGATAATAACATTTCGGCTGAGATAATCACCTTTTGGTTGAGATAATCACATTTTGGCCAAGATAATAACATTTTGGATGAGATATTTACATTTTGGCAGAGACAATCACATTTTGGCCCAGATAATAAAATTTTGGATGAGATAATCACATTTCAACAGAGATAATCACAATTTGACCTAAATAATCTTATTTTGGCAGAGATAATCACAATTTGGCAAAGATAATCACATTTTGGTCAAGATTATCGCATTTTGGTCGAGATAATCACATTTGGGCAGAGATAATAAAATTTTGGCTGAGATAATCACATTTCGGCCGATATAATAATACAAATTATGTATTAAACATAATTATATTTATTTTGCAACGATAATTGGATTTTGGGGTCGAAAATGTTCGGGTACGAAACTATTGAGTACGAATAATTTCGGGTACGAATTAGACGAAAAAGGCAAAGGTATTCCGATGCAACTTCCTTCAGCTTCTGCCATCGGAAAAGAGCAGCCGATTTGATATTTATTTAACTGAAATCGCCGCTAATCGCCATTATCGACGACGCTACGAAGTAGGAAAGGCCGGCAAAACATAAAATGGACCGTGTCAGTGGCTAATGAACGGCATATTGAGTGTAAACATTGAGGATGATTCGCCTAGAGAAGAAAATATTGAGACTGACCGATCGGGATATTAAATCTTGTTTTAGGCTGGCTAACACAGCTAGGGCGTCTTTTCGAGAGCTGTAAGATCTCAATTCGACCCGCATGTTCCGTTATGTAGGCTACTACAAACGGATGGTTTGTACAGCTCGCCATTCTGAGATCCAGGGGCGAACCTGGGAAATTATTTTAGTCAGACACTGAATCATAATTCAAGCTTGTAAACAACATCTTGTTCAACCTCAGCGGCATGATCTGCATGTGGAATATTCGTATTTCAGGCCTTGCTATTCTATTTTGAAAAAATAAATGATTGAAATGATTTAGTCCTACAAATATGACTCAGTTGGTTGTTTAGAAACACGGTTATACCTAAACTATGTAATTCCCTATCGCATACACAGAGAAACATATAATGTTGTGCTGCTGTGGTTGAGCTAGGTTCCGCATTGCAAACTTGCCATTAATCTGTTTTGCAAGTTTTGGATATAATTTGTCGACGGCGGGGTCAATTTATATGAATGATAGTCTATCTTCCGGGCAGGAGCGTAGAAATGAGCCAGGTGTGTAAAATCCACTGGGCGACCGTGCTTGCTGGCAACTTTTTGTCATTTTCTTTGTTACTCTGGGAAATATTTCAGACCGCGGCTTACCTTCGCAGATTAACTGGCTGCATGAAAACATTCATATACCCCTGCCAGGTTGCCATATAATCAGCGTATGAATACATTCTGCAGTTGTCTCCCTTGGAATATTAAAAGACTGTACGTAGTAGTACAGTATATCAAAGTGCTATCATGTTTCAGTTGACAGTTGTGGCATTGCAGGGATTTGCAAAATTATTGTCACATTTGGCCGCATGAAAATATATCAACAAATAGTTTGTTTTCGAGGTAGCGTACTTCAAAGCTTATGTGTAATCGATTATGATAAGTAAATTTGTACGTTTTTGAGATGCCCAATATTTGGTTTCTCAAGTAAACTGGAAGTCTATTCTTTCCTTGATCCCTAGCATACATATTCACTCTTGTATATACAGGTAGCTTCTGCACCTGCAAGTCGGCGCATCTTAGTTTTGAAATGGATATATCTGCACAAAAACAAATACACTGGCATCAACCATGTGATAAACAATATCAATTATCTGTTTATAAACACAATTCAAACCCAAATTGAATTTTCAAACTACAGAATCAGCCTTAACGTTACATGCAGTCTTGATATAAACATTTGTGACCTATAAGTTTGTTCATATAAACTGATGACGTCATAAGAAGCACACGAGAATGATTTGGAAAATAAAAAGTTTTGTAACATAAAGTTTGATATTTTGTCAGTAAGTTGGCACCATTTTCCGCTCGTAAACATATTGTATATATAATGCAAATTTTGACGTATGGAATGTCTCCAGATTTTGCGACTGGAAGCGGTGAAATTGTTGCTCTGATAAAACTGTTTTTGTCGATTTTTTCGCATTATTCGGCTGGATAAATGTCTTCTTAATAACTTAAAATAAATTGGGGCACAGTAATGACATATTTAGCAAAGCACTAATGTTTACTAAAATGCACAAACTTGTAGGAATGCACGAACTTATAGGAATAGAGGCTACACATAATTTTTCTAGCTTTTGCTTGTCTGAGGGTATGTGCTGGGCTTACCTAAGCCTATTAATTGAGATATTTGGGTAATTACAGGTACAGCTTGTAGATCGCTATTTTAAAGTATTGTCGATTTTCATATATGGTTAAGATTTGTTAGTAAAAATGTTGTATGCAATCTGTGATGTTACCAGGTTGTGTGTCGACTATGGTATGGGTCATGTAGGTAAATAAAAAATATTGTATCCTATCTAGGATGTTATTTGTGTTTAGAAGTTTGTCAGCACAGTTCCGGAAATATTACGATATTGTCCTGCTCAGCCGTGGTGAGTGGTGTACGGAGTGCATACATCTGGCCGTGTTGGTTTATGATACAGTGGCTGGCATTTCATTTTGAAATGGTGCATCATGTCTCAGTGGGGTTGGCAAATCATGGTTATATGAACATTTAGGCCCTTGCGGTGGGTTTTTACAAGCTGTAGTTGGTGAGTAATCTTGATGAAGGCAGAGTTGCAGAGTGTAGTTGGCTGAGCATTTAGTTAGGAGATTAACGTTAACGGTGCTCATTCGTCATTATATCAGTGCGCTTGGTATGGTGCAGGTACAAATTTATTCAGGGGGCAGGTTCAATGTGTGCATGGTTTGGCGAGTACCATTATGATATTCAGGCATCAATTGTCTAATCTGGTTGGTGCATGAGTAATGTAGACTACCGTTCAGGGGGCATTCCCAAAATCAGGAGGATCAGTTACTTGTTTAATTTTAGCGACTTTGATTATGCAGTCATATCTTAAGGAGTTACATGGCCTATAATAGTTTATTGCATGTCACTTGACATGGCCTTAGTCACTAGACATTGTTTCCTAGGCTCATGGATGCAAATTTGCAGGTATATACTGGATTTCAGGTTTTGAATGTACCAAATAGTCTGTTTTTCTTTATTTTCTCTACATACATGGACAATTTTAAAGGATAATATGAACTAAGGCATTGCCTAAAGGGGATTCAATCATCCATTGATACTATATCAAAATAACTCATTACAGTTATTAGTGAGGGACATCTTCACAGTATGGTTGTTCATACAGTTTGTATTTATTTTACATTTCATGAAATTCAGATAGAATTTTAATAACTCAAGGAAAATTGACTAATACAACAAGAGGACCATTGGCTCTAAAGCGCTCACCATATGACCAGCAGTTTAGGCAGAATCAGTGACCTGGTGACCTAGTTTTTGACCCCAGATGACCTAGTTACGCACTTTACCTAGATTGCAAAGCGACAAACATTGTGACCAAGTTTCATGTAGATTAGGTAAAACATGTTCACGAGTGCTCAGGTGAGCTAAAAATTTGACGGACATCATCACAGTATGAGCGTTCCTATTCATTTTAAGTTTCATGAAATCATACCAGCTATTTACAAAGAAATGAATGTGAATGGATGGGCAGAGTGAATTATTCATTCCATCAAGGGTAATAACTCTAAAGAAAATTGTCCAATAACAAAACTTGACTGGCATCATCTTAGTGTGAGCATTAATTTTCGTTTTAAGTTTCATGTAATTTTACCGGCTAGTTACAAAGAAATGACTAAGAAAGGACGGGCGGAGGTAATTCTTCAATAAATCAAGGGTGACAACTCAAGAAAATTGACACACAGAATGTGTGTTCATATTCATTTTAAGTTACATGAAATTCTTCCAGCTAATTACAAAGAACTGAATGCAAATGGACTGGCGGATGAAATTTTTCAACAAATCAAGGGCAATAACTCTAAGGAAAATTTACCAATAATGATAACTTGACAGTCATCATCACAGTAATTGGGTGCTCATATTCATTTTATGTTTCATGAAATTCTACAAGCTAGTTACAAAGAAAGGAATGCGAATGGACGGTCAGAGTGAATTATACTGTAAATCAAGGGTAATAACTCTTAAGGAAAATTGACCAACTTAATCAAACTTGACGGGCATCATGACTTTTTTATTTTTAGTTGCTTAAAAATGTACCAGTTAGTAGAAAAATGGCTGCAGACGGAAGGACAGACAGAAATATTTAATAAATCAAGGTAAATGACTGTCAAAGGAAAAACACCTGACAGGCATCATCAAAGTACTGTATAGTTGTTCATATTTATTTTGATTAAGTTCCATGAAATTCTACATGCAAGTTACAGAGAAATGGCTGTTGATGGCGATGCGTCTTTGTAAGCCGTATGGCCAGTCCACACGCACATTACCCCAAGTGCCGGAGTAAAAATTAAGCATTACATAAGTTCAGTGAGTCACAATGTACCTATATAGACTTCACATAATCTTCCTTTTTTGCAAAAATAATCGCGATTATTGTACCTAGTTGCTCTATTCGCTTAATGCAGCCACCCCCCTGTCAAAAAGTATTAGATTCAGAATTTCTCGCACATTGCTGTTAAATTAATTCTGTTATACTGGAAAACGGGTTTTATCCTGTAATGTTGATATGGTCAGTGACAAACCGTATCTGCAGTTATAACTGAACTACCTTTTAGGAGACCCCTAAGGAATCAAAATGATAATGAGCCAGAATATGGTTTTAAGAACAGTGTATTTTAGCGCTTTCTTGAATGACGACTAGAGCTGTCATTGATACGACCCAAGGCATATCGATGATTCCAATATAAAGGAAGACAAGCATCGGCGATACATCGTTATACAGTTACACATATAGACAGGGTTCTCGGTAGGATTTTGAAGTAGGAGTCCCAGGACTCCTTCTTAGCAAAATGTTGGAGTCCTATAATAGACGAACAAGAAACAGGCCTTTCAGTCAATGATCCCTTTTTAGCCATTCTACACTGTACATGTTGGGTATATATTCAGCTTTGAGATAGCACCTTTGGTTAGAGTTTAGACTTGACCCATTTTTACAATTTGTGAACTTACATTTTAACAGAGGGACTGTTTTGTGCAGGAAAAGGAGGATTTTCGGTGGTTCCATTCATTTACCCAGGTATCGGTTCTCGATATCAACATTACTCGGTAATTAAAACCCAATTTTCCGGATCCGGAATTTCACGGTCAGGGGGTTAGCGAGCAATAAGCGGTATAGCGGGAGTGTATATTTTTTTCTTTTTCAACGTTTAAACATGAAAAACATATAAAACAATTATTGCACATTATCATTAAACATCTTAATTTTATAAACTTTAGCAAGAATTAATCAATTATCTGAAAAAATGTTCAATATTTGAAATATTGCATTTTATTCTACACTGACGCTTTCGAAGCTCGATACCGATGGTGAGAAAATATACGCATTTTTCAAGTTAAACATATTATTGAGGCAAAAATATTGTCAGCGAGGTCGTGAAATAATGTTGTCAATGTGTTCAAGTAAGACTTTATTCAAATTCTTATCTTTTGGCTAAAATAATCGCGATTTTTGTACCTAGTTGCTCTATACGCTATATCAGTTTCCCCCCTGACGTACATTCAGAATATCTCGCACATTATCGCTCAATTAATTCCGTAATCCCAGACAACGGGTTTTAACAGGTAATGTCGATATGGTGAATATTCTAAAATGTGAATCGATAATCGATTGGTTAAAAATATTGTTGATACCGCTTAGGTCAATGACAGCTCTTATGATGACATCACACCGGAGGTCACATGGCAGCTACATACTGTAATGGACAGTCACAGCAGAGCGACAGATGAATACCGATCAACACGACAGAAACTTTGTTAAACGCAGGTCAACCAACACAGACCTTAACTGGATCTGAGGGTTCTTTGAAGGGTCTTGGGACATCTGTCACTTCTTCGGTCTTGTTATGTATTTTTTTTCGAAAAAATTTTTCTTATAAATAATCATAAAAGCACTCATGAAAAGTTACATTGTTTGTATTTTGGTCAATTCTCATATTTTTTCACGGAGATCTGTATTGACAAACCAGCAGTAGACAGTTGTCCTACATATTAAGATCAATTAACATGGTCATCTAACACAGAATGATTGTTGATAATTAATTCACAATAAATGGTTTGTTGTTGACAATTTGGGTACGAACAAATTTGGATACGCTTCGTTTATCAAACTTTATGATGCAAATTAGCATCGAAAGTTGATTTCTTTGTTTACCTACGCCAATTATGTGTATAAAAGACAGTTTTCCTTGTTTAAAACAAGTACTTTAATCGTATAAGCAGTTATTTTAACGATTGTAGACTGTACTTACTTGACGGCAGTCGAATGAAACAACTTCTTCCGTTTGCGAGGGACAGTCTAAAATGCTAACCGACCGCCTTTATCTCGCGCGCTAGCATTCTTACCTCCCCTATCGCGTTTAATGTTGTGTAAGCTGGCCTTCGGTTATCTCAAGGAACATTTTTAAACATCATTAGAAAATAAAAGATAATTTATTAACAACAAAAATATTTTTTTAATGAGTTTGCCAATTCCATTCACGTCTTCAGAGCACCCCGAAAAAACACTTCCTGTACACACAAATCTCAATCGAACAGGGGTGACCTAATTTCGGATGGGTTAAAAACTCGCAACACGTACAATGCCGTCTTGGATTTTAATCGCGATGCCTTCGGCATCTCGATTAGAATCCCTATCAGGTTTTCAGAATTTTTTACTTGCACCAATGTGGGCAGTGTTGGTGTGAGACAAAGCAATTTCTATTTAGTTATTTGTATGTACCAGTGCTGGTGCTGCTAAATGTGCACCTCATGGATATTAGGAAAATGATATGTCAGAGTTAAAAGGGCCTTTCCAGGTGTTATCATGATCGGAGCTATAGTATAGCCTATATTTTGAAAGCCTTGTGATCTGCTGTTGACCATATGGTGTTGGCTTGACGCTCGTTAATTGCAACAGTTGCCATAGTATAGGCCATTGAATTACTTCACATAGGAGTTGAGTAAAAGTATAGCGCAAAAGCCTGATAAGGGGGATGGGAACCCTTTGGCATGGCAGTATGAGGGCCTAGAATTTTGGAGGACAAAGCCCATGTTAGTAGCGCCAGGTAATAACACGGCCTTTGCTGTGGCGGAAAATTCTAGGCGGCAGTATTCCAGCAGTAATTAAAGATAAATTCATAAAAGTCGGGGCTATGGCAACACCTACCTGGACTAAATAATTTGCGTTAATCAATAAACACTCACAATTACCTCCCTTGTCTATTTGGTAGCACCTAGGTGGGATGGTTTTGTTGAGTGGTCTACAATCACCATCTCCGAATTTCAAATTGTTGACATATGAGATTTGGGTTAAGCCCTTACAGCCTTTGGCTAGGTTTACCTGCACATCCCATAAATTGCTGTGTAACAGTAGCTCTTTGGTGCGCTTTGAGATGGTGATATGAATAAAAAGAACGGTTCCTGTGTCGCTACTTTAATGAAAACAGAGCTCTGTAAATTTAAGGGACGCATAATGGCCGAATGGCCGCGCTATAATTGTCCCAGGGACGCGGATTGGCCAATTGGCCGCGCTATAATATTGTCCCACACACTGATATGCTAGAAATGCTGTGGCTGACTGGCAGGCCACATGCGATATGTTAGAAATGGCCCGCCGGCTGGCGGGCCAATGCCCGCTATCTTAGAAACGGCGATACTAACAGGAACACGTTATACAATAAATGCATAGGGGTTTAAGGCCAACTGGAATCTGCCGCTTGGAATTTTTCCCTCCCTCCAAAGGCAACACCTGGAGGGAGAATAAGCATTGCGATCAATTACTTCCACAAACTTTAAGTACTATGATAAATTGTTACTTACGAATTAAGATTGTTTGCCATGTGTTGTGATTTGCATAGAAGCTAATAACATCGAGTTTAACTTACTATAGCATTTGTTATAATGGAATCCAGCTTACACAAGCTTAGTAATGGGGTTATTATATGTATCCCTTAGCCTACCGTCTTGCAAATGTTTCAGAGGGGATTGCATTGTGTCATCGTTGTCATAAAATAATATTTTGGCCAAGATAAGGACATTTTGGCAGAGATAATCACAATTTCGTCAACTGAAGATAATCACATTTTTGCTGAGATAATCACAATTTGGCTGAGATAATTTAACATTTTGGGTACGATATAGAAGTGTGAAGATATCTACCTGTCTCTAGCATCGTTAACATCAACAATATTATTATCATCTGCCGTCTCCATCAACAACCGTAAACATTCTGTATGACCATTGATAGCTGTAAGCAAACAATACTTAACAATATATCCATTTATGTATTGTAAAATCAACAAAATTTCAGTTCCATTCAATTATTTATCATGTGAAGGATTCGAGTCCTAGATTCAATTTAAAGTTTGTTAAGTAAATCAATTTTGGTCTGGAATTTAGGGATTCATCATTGATAAGGCACTTAATATTATTTTTCTCGGGATAATTGTGCACTTGCCCAAGGGCAAGCTGGAACGAAAAATCTACTTGCTCGCAGACAAAAAAGCCCAAGTTCCGACATAGAAATTCCACACCCCTGGGGTTAAATTTTCATTGATTTCATGGTTGAAGTCAACCTCAAAATCTAATTCCCATGATTAATGGACCTTAATAATAGGGAGCAAAGGTTACCCCTTCCATGTTTTGTAATCCAAGTATTTACCACCCCACAAAATTGCATTTTACCGAAATCCACGAAATTAAATGCCCATAAAAGTTAGTGAATTTACAGTATTCAACTTAACAGCAAAAGGAACCAACATTTTTCACTTTATTATTGTTGAAATATGGCAAATTATTATTCAAGTTCAAATGAAGTCAAGGAGCAATGTACTAGTTTTGTAATATTTTGCTTTTGTTTTGTGTTGAGAATGATTTTTGAACTATAAATTTGGGTCAGTTTAGAAGCACAATTATATATTAAATCAAGCCTTGAGGTTACATTTGAAATTCTTTCTTGAGCATGTATGAGAAAAGATAAGTGTTGATAATGATTTTTGAACTATAAATTTGGGTCAGTTTAGAAGCACAATATATTGAATTAAGCCATGTAATTCTTTCTTGAGCATGTATGAGAAAAATAAAAGCGTTAAATAAAATCTTGTTGAATCCAATGAAAACAATGCGAGTTTGTAGAACATTCAATTCTCCAGCCCAATGAAGAAGACAGTAACTACTTGGCAGTACAAGTTTCCCACAACCTTGACCTTTGACCTAATGATTTAAAAGAGGTCATCAGCTGGTTTTGACCAAACTCCATACCAAGTTTAGAGTCTCCACACAAAGTTGGCATTCCTAGGCCGAAGCATTCTTGAGTTATCATTCAGACCTATTCAGACAGACTGACCAATATCAGCAATACAGTATACCAGGGATCCTACTAAGGCATAATACCCAATCCTGAAAATTAGACACAAGTCTGTTTCGAGCGCAATTTGCACACATCCCTACACCAAAACACTGTTTCAAACATTGTTCTATTGTTAAATTCAGCTTTAAAGCCTTCAAATGACCATAACTTTGTTAATACTTTGAATTTTTACATCAAATTACTTTTATTTTCTGCAGAAAAGTTCATTCTTCCTAGTTCAGCAAATCCGGATTTCCGGATTATTCCGAAATTGTGTAACCCCTAATACTATACCCAGCCATCTTGGCCGAGGGGTATAGCTAAAAAAAATGTCAGAGACATACCTGCAGCATGTAGAGGTGTGCGTCTAGAGATGTTATCATGCACAAGTATAGTAGCACCTTGTAGTAATAATGTTTCTACACATTCTGTATGTCCATTATAACACGCTAGATCTAACATTGTACGTCCTGTAATTAATATACATATATATATATTTTTTATTTTCGTCTCATTTATGTACATACATATAACAAACACATTTAACGTAACAGGTAAAACTAAGTACACAACCATTCAATCTTGAATTATAGGAGACGTATGATAATCATATAATAATCTAATTATCATAATTCCATATCTAGTCCTTCAAAAATTACGATTACATTAGTAATGAACAATATTCACATATGTAAAACTAAGAGACTGTCGTTAATGCGTTGTATTAAAATACTGCTAAATTAATTATTATTTAAGAAACTGATATTTGTAAGTGGGGCACTAATGCGCTAATAAAAATCATTTTAATAAATCATTTATCACCCCGGTCAGACCGTAGATGAACTGATTAACAACAGTCTCTTAGATGTCACTAAAACTACAAGAATAAAAATAAAAAAGATACAAATACATTATTTACACATGTGTCATAAACGGGTAATAAACAAGTATTATCACTGATACAAGTATAAACCAAGAGGGCCATGGTGACTAGCTCACAGCCATCTTGGCACCACTAAGATGTCCCGGCCACTGACCAAGCCACATTATCTTGAGTCCTTGACATCCGTAGCTCAATGGTTAGCGTGCTTCCCGTCTAATCTGGCCACCCGGGTTCAAATCTGGGTGGAGGCACACATATATATGCCGGCCATATATTCAGCACAAAGCTGACTGGCAAATAAAGGCTATGCTCGACACCGGCCAACCAGCATTTAACAGGAACCAACTAAACTGAGTGTAAATCAAGGGTGTAACACCAGTACCATTTTAAACATTGATGTATAGCAGCGAAGACACACTGCAATCGAACCCAAGACCTCTCACACTCAAAGAGGACACTTTACCCTTACGCTATTAAGGTGGATTTTTTAGTAGTACACAGTGGTTCTACCGAGACATAATACCCAATCCTGAAAACGAGTCACAAGTCTGTTCCGGGTGCCATAAGCACACATCCCTGACACCGTAACTGGGTTTTATTATTAAAATTCAGATTATGGTACTTCAAATGACCATAACTTTGTCAATTTTTTCATCAAATAACTTTTATTTTGTGCAGAAATTATCATTCTTTCTAATGCTGCAAATCTGGATTTCCGGATTATTCCGGAATTGTAGAACCCCCGTAGTACAATGTGCACAGACAGTGTACACAGACAGATTTATTTACAAACAGATGAGATCATTATAACTTACCATTAACATCTCGTATGTCTAGGTTCATTATACAAGCCAATAAAACATGTAATGCTTCATTATGTCCTCTAGAAGCCTGAAAAACAACATATAACGTCAAGTGAGAGTTGGTATACCAAGTATGTTACAGTCAAGACTGTCATGTGCCCTTCAAGACTGTCATGTGCCCTTCAAGACTGTCATGTGCCCTTCAAGACTGTCATGTGCCCTTCAAGACTGTCATGTGCCTTTCAGCAGGACTTAAGAAAAGGCACAATATAATAATGCCTCAAATTTGATTAACTTTGTCCTATAGAAAATTATCACTTAATTTCTCAGAATCATCTAAGTCTGATTTTGCTTGTTCCCAATTCTCATTTTAGAATCAGCACTAAAAAACTATAATAATGAAATAACCAGGGGCAATTATGATGAATTGAAAACAAGACAAATTGGCGCAGTGGCACTGCTTAAAGTATGGTCACTTATCATGTTAGACAGGGTGTCACTTAAATTAACCAACTTTTATAGCAAATTATGTTGGTTGAGCCGAAATAGTGTCGTATAAGACAGAAGTTGTTTAATTCAGGGTGTCACTCATACAGTCGGAACTCAGTAAAATGTAAACAGAAAGAATATATAGATTGCAAGTTAGCACCCACAGGGTCCACCATTGTTCTAATCTTTCTGGCATTATATAGCGCTTTCAGTGGAGTGGGGGAGGGGGCAGAATAAAAAGAGGATATTACATGAGAGTCTTTTCATACTGAATTTATTAAACGAGTTGAATAACCTAATAAAATGCGAGGCTGTGAGGAGCATTTTATCGATTTTATTCAACGAGTTTAATAAATTCAATGTGGAAAGTCACAAATGTTATGTTCTTTTTATCACATGTTAGCCTTTTCCGGCCGAAAAATAAAATTGCTACTTATTTTCACTATAATAATAAACGCGCAACTTTGACAACTTTGATAACGTTGTGTCAAAGCTTTATTACACTAGTGTATTATCAAAAATAAATAAGGACTTTATTATGCTGCCGCGACGTCAAACATATGATAAACAAGTTTTGCTGTATACTTACACTAAGATGAGCAGGTGAGTATGGAGCATCACCCTTCACTAGATTTATAGCTGATACATCAAGTAGCTGCACAAATAGAAAACATTCAAATCATGAACATAGTATTCCAACAAAAGTTAACATAATACTACACTTTTTTTCTGTATTTATATATTGTTCTATTGAGTGCAAGCAAGACTAAATAGGGGGGGGGGGGGGCTTCCCATTTGGTCTAAACCCATATGGTATGAAATTCAAATTCACATAACAATTCATCTTAAGTTCTTAATTGAACAGTAAATTCAAAGATCTTAAAAGTAAAAATAAAAATAGAAAACGAAACAATAAATTATGATTTGATTTGTCCCAGATGAAAAATGTTGATTGTAAATGTAGGCATTTGGTTTCAAATTATCTGAGGTGACCCTATACAAAGAGAAGGTAGTGCAGCTGTCATGATTAGCCACAACAGATAAGATGTCACAGGAACTGGTATCCGTTTATGCAGTAACAACTGCAGAAAAACTGAATACCAGCTTCCGTAATGTCATATCCCTTCCAGTGGCAAAGCAGCACTATCTTCTCTTTGTATTTGGTAATTTGATGTGTAAGGACTTGGCAAATACTGAAACCATGTGCCTATGATTGTAAACAGTAAATATGTGTAAATGATCATACTTACCATCTCAAGGGCCAATCTATGACCTTTTAAAGCTGCATAATGTATAGCATTATATCCCTGATTGTCTGATATACCGGGACGTGATTCATGTTTCAATAACAACTCTAACACCCTATAATATAAACAGTCACATGTAAGAGGGGTGTTCCATAATGTATAGCATTATAGCCCTGATTGTCTGATATACCGGGACGTGATTCATGTTTTAGTAACAACTCTAACACCCTATAATATAAACAGTAACATGTAAGAGGGGTGTACCAAAGATATGCAGTAAGATTCACCCTACATCATATATATAAACAGTCACATGTAAGAGGGGTGTTCCAAAGATATGCAGTAAGACACACCCTACATCATATATATAAACAGTCACATGTAAGAGGGGTGTTCCCAAAACACACCTAACACCCTATAATATACACAGTCACATGTAAGAGGGATGTTCCAAAAATATACAGTAAAACACACCTAACACCCTATAATATACACAGTCACATGTAAGAGGGGTGTTCCCAAAACATACGGTAAAATACACTGAAATCTTTATTACAGTGACATTCTGTTTGTATTATTTATTAATCAATATGATATTAAAATTTGACAAATTCTAAGGTGTATGGTATGATTAAACATTGGAGTCAGAAAATAAGTGCTTAGAAAGTTGGAGTATCACATACATAATTGGCTTTTTAATTAGAAGCAATACCATAAAAACCGCCCTACAAATAATGGGATCTCGCCTATTCAAAATCACCGAGTTAAAAATGGTTTTGGAATTAAACCAGGTGCTTGATCTATAATTGCGTTTTCATATGATTCACACTTTTTATACAGTAGAACAAAAAGAGTTACTTGAGGTTCATATTGGGTAATGCTCGGCATTCAGACAACAGGCCCTGATCTCCCGAAGGATCTCCACTTGAGCTAAATCTCATCTCAAATATTGTCATATGTCTTTGAAAAAAATTTCAATGAGAAGCTGGGCTCAAAATTGGCATCACAAAACAGAAACATCATTAAGAGCTTATTACAGCAAAATTTCAAGAGCTCTAAAATCAGATCTATCTAAAATTCTGACTTTGATGTGAGCAAAATCTCAATTTGAGTTGAGAATCCAACATGAGGTGCTTAGGGTGATCAGGGGTTGTATTCAATATTGATCTTATTCAATTGGAGAATAAGGATAGCCAATCATATCGCTTGTTACTGACTAAGAGTTTAATATGGTGCGATCTGATTGGTTGTCCTTATCCTTAAGTCAAGTAAGATCAATATTTAATGTCACCCCAGGGCCAGGTTGACAGAGGTCTGACTGGAGTTGAAAATGAAAACATACTTAGCATCATCATCAGCAGCAGCGGCAGCAGCAAAGTGTAACGGTGTACAACCAGCATGATCCTGTATATCTACAGCACTTCCAGCATTCAGTAGTGATAGTACACATCCGTGATGTACGTTAGCTGAGGCATAATGTATCGGGTATCTGTCAAATATAACATATATATATATATATATATATCTACAGCACTGTCAGCATTCAGTAGTGCTAGTACACATCCATGGTGTACGTTAGCTGAGGCATAATGCATCGGGTATCTGGCAAATATAACATATATATATATATACAGCACTGCCAGCATTCAGGAGTAATAGTACCATAGTGAATTTTGTACCAATTTTTATTTGTTTGCAATATTGCACATGTAACATAAGTTTTCTGGAAACAGCATCAGTTCATCTTCCGGGTTCTACTGAGGCATAATGTTCAATCCTGCAAATAAGACGCAAGTCTGCTTTGGGTGCCATGAGTTAACATCCCACATCTACACCAAAACTCTGTTGCAAATATTTCCCTGTAGTTAAAATTCAGCATATGAAATTTCAAATAACCGTACTTAGTATTTTTCACCATCTGACTTTTTTTGTGCAGAAAAGCTTATATTTTCTAGTGCTGCAAAACTGGCTTATTGCAGAATTGTAGGACCCCGCATCTTATTACATATGCAAGAAAACATTTATAGACCCTTATCAAATTTTGAGTAGTATACATAGCAGATTCTAAACAAGACATTTTGATTTGGTAATCAACAAGAACAGATGTATAGTGTACCTTCCAGCAGTATCTTCCTGATTCACGTTGGCCCCGCCTGTTATCAACATCTCAACATTATCTGTCTTCCTGTAAATACAACAATTCAAATCATTCATCACTTGTCAATTTAAACAATTATGTCTTAAAAGCCCAATAGGTGTTATTTGTGTTCTTTAAAAATAGTACCGGAACGATAACTTGGTTAATCAGATAAATTTATTTACAAGGTGAAACTTGTTTCAATTTCACAAAATAAATATTGTTCAAAAACGACACACATTCTATATTAATGCCAATAAAATGAATATTACTGCATTATTATAAATTTCCACAGCTGTGTCTGAATGTGTTGATTTTGATCTTTAAACAAGAGGTCTCCTGCAGTACATTTTATTCGCCTGTAATCATATTCAACATTTTCGTGCTTTTATAAAAGGCTTTGTTTATTATACTGGGGTGTCAACAGAACCAAATTAAAAATCCTGAAAATCTTATGCGGCTGACCATTTTAGCCAAACAAGAGGCCTTCAACCACTTTGTTTCCATATTTAACTCAGTTTTTATTGAATAAAGTCCTTCATAGCAGATTAAATTGACCATAACTTTGCCATTTCATGAGATATTTTCATCAATTAACTTTTATTTTAGTCAGAAATCATAGCTCTTTCCGGATAGATAAATCCGGCATTTAGGAATATTGACACCCCTTTATCTAGCTTGCGGTTCACCAACTGACCGCAACAGCTCTAACCCAGCTTCAACCTATATTCACACCTTCCATTTCCCGCTTCCAACTACGGACGCCCTAACCACTTGGCCACGCTTGTGGTGATGTGATATATCTCTAGTACAGGGTGATCATTAATATATGGTAACATAAATGACTTTAATAACTTTGTCACAGTTTATGATAGAGAAGTGAGTTGACCCTTGTTATAAAGCTAATGAACCCAGGTTATTTGTATATGAATAATAAATGCATGTGATATAAAGGTGATGTCAATAATGTCCTTGATGCTGCCATACATTTTCAGTGATTTCAAGAAATTTGCCACTGTATCATTTCGCCAAATACTATACATTTACTTGGCCTCTACACTCACCAGACTTAAACCCGTCGGGTATTTTTTAATGTGGATTTATAGAGGAAGGAATGAATACTCCAAAACAAGAAACAATATTTGTTTGAAAACTTCAATACAGTGTGAAATTTGTAGCATCGGTGGTGTAACATGCAAGGTTTCAATTGGTTAATTTCGGTGTATTTTGGGCTGGTTTTGCAGTTATGTAGAATAATAGAGGGGAACGTTTCGAACTTGTGCTGTGAAAAAAGTATGTGATATTTGAAAATGATTTATGTGTAGAATAAAACTTCATTATGTATGTTAATCAAAGGTATATAACAATATAAATTATCTTAACAACTTACAGTTATTTATGTTACCATATATTAATGATCACCCTGTACAAAGTGATATGATACGTACCCACTACAAGCAGCGGCGTGTAGACACGTTCTCCCACAGTCATCAGGCGCATTGAGATCAAGATCAGGCATCACAGATATCAACTTTTTCACACAATCCATATGACCATATAACGCTGCCACATGTATCGCCAACATACCATATACACCACGTCTGCAAATATTACACACATGGTTCATACACAATTTTTACAACAAATTATTTCAAGGACTTTTCAAGGTTTTTTAGAATTTAGATTTTCAAGGCCCTGTTCCAAAGAGTTACCAAGGTAACATTGTACAACTTCGACTTTTTGTGCTGAAAAAATGAAAATTATATTCATCACGACAACTGCTTAGCACTTCATGTCACACACTCGCAACATACTTCTAATTTTCAAGAAAAAGAGTGTTTCTACCTTGTTTTTATGCAGATAATGTGTCATTTTGACAACATCCATACACTTCTATGTATATTCAAGGCTGTTTGCCTATGTTCAACGTTTTTCCCTTCAATTCAAGTACCATTTTGGCATTTTTTCAAAGCAGCACTCAGGAAGGGGTCTGTCCAGCTATTTTGTCTCAGGAAGGGGTCTGACCAGCTATTTGGTCTCCGGAAGGGGTCTGACCAGCTATTTGGTCTCAGGAAGGGGTCTGATGGGAGAAGTCAAGAGCGTCAAGCATGGGTAATATTATGTTTACTACATGCATAAGTCAAAGGTTAACAAAGGCATTTGTTTAATAAATCACACTGATAAAGCATGTACACATTTAACTTTAATTCAAATCTATAATTCAGTCACACACCCTTGAAACCTATATACCTTTTAAGTCCTACCAAACAAATATCAGAATTTAACAATCACCCTGATGAAATATGAACAAGTCTGACTTTAAGTCTGAGCTAAAATGCAGCAACAGACAAATCACACCTGTGAAAGCAGTACACCTTAAAAGTCCCACCAAACAAATATCAGAGTTTATCAATCACACTGATGAAATATGAACAAGTCTGACTTTAAGTCTGAGCTATAATGCAGTAACAGACGAATCACACCTGTGAATGCTGTACATCTCACCTTGTAGGATCAGATCCGTTTTCGAGCAGCGTATTTATCAGTAATTCATGTCCGTATCTAGCGGCTATATGTAAGGGTGTATTACCAACTTTATCACAGCTATCAACTTGAGCTCCTGAAATATAATACATACACATATAACAAGTATACATTACAGAAATCATAGGAAATTACATGGGCAGAGGTGTCAACAGAGCCCAATTGAAAATCCTGAAAAATCATATGTGGCAGACCATTTTTGCCAAACAAGAGGCCTTCAACCACATTGTTTCCCTTTTTAACTCAGTTTTTATTGAATAAAATCCTTCAGAGCAGATTAAATTGACTATATTTTTGCTATTTCTTGAGATATTTTCATCAAATTGGTCAGAAATCATAGCTCTTTCAGGATACATAAATCCAGAATTCTGCATTAATCAGGACTATTGGCACCCCTGACATAACAAGTATACATTACAGAAATCATAGGAAATCACATGTGTAACTGTAAGACACAGGTAACCGTATCATTGATAAAGAATACATTTTTTTATAAAATTCATGATATCTACCGGTAGGATGATAAATTTTATAAAAAGTTTTTTTACTCTTTATCAATGATACAGTTACCTGTGGTATAAGATAAAGCAATAATTTTGTAATTCTTAAACGTCAATATTTTTTTTAATTTCATGGATTTTGAAAATTGGTATACAATTGTATTATAACAATTTCACAGAGATTTCAAATAGAAGGTTGATGAATTGTGCATCAATGCCACACAGTTAATTAATTTCCATTCTATACTTTTTTATTATTTACTTATTATTACATCCCAACAAAATCACTGTTTTTACCAAACTCCATAAAATTTATAACCAGCATAATTAATTATTTCATAGTAATTTGAAGGTAAAGTTAGAGTAACTTTAAGTTTGCAATAAAGTAGTTACAACACAAAATGCTTTATCAACAACTCACCATAATAAATGATATATTTTACATGTTTTGAAGAAATTGTCAAATTTACAAATTACAAGATTTATTAAAGGTTCTTTAAGTGTTATATACAAAGATGCATTCAATAAAGTTGGCCAATACTGGCTTGCAAAACATATTGATACAGTTAAATAACAATTTTTAAAGTGAAACAAATGTTGAATGGATGAGAATATGATACTATTTATAGCAACAACAACCTATTTTCGACTACTACTGAGTAACAATACATATGATTATTACCCACAAACAAATGTCTAACATAATCACAAGTTCAAATATATTAGTAAACCTCTGGTCAGATAATGACCCCATCCCCACATCCAAGCTAAATATACATGTACATTTGTATAATAGTTTATATACCTATAAACATATAGTAGGTTTTTGAAATGAAATTGATATTTGAAATAAATCTTTAATTTGAAATTAAAGAGGTAAATCATTTAAAAGTGGTGGTTATATCATTCTTTATTATCTTGTTAATCAAATGGACAGTTATATAGGTACTATGTGGCTGCACCCGGTTAAGTTAAGTCTCTGAAACAGCACCAATGCTATATGCCCCCCACTTATAAATAAGTGTGGGGGCATAATAATAAATCTATGCCCACCCCCCACCCCCATTAACGGTCAATGTGACCTTGATATTTGACCTACTGACCTCAAAACAAAAGGCGTCATCTACGCCAACTATAATGCGAAGTTTGAGAATCCCCATCAAATTTATTCCTTAAGTCATTAATATGAAACCAGTTGGCCTACTTACTGACAGACTGACCTAAATATGCAAGGCAGAACACCTCCCCACATCTTTGACGATTATGGATTAATATTGTGTGTTATATGAATACACATGCTACAATATGATCTAACTGACTACTAGTATATACAATATTTAAGAGATTATATACAGCCATATACCGAATCGACTATTATAGTAACCGAGCACCTTGTAATATTCCCAACCTCATGCATAAGTTAATACATACATAGAATTAGTTTGTTATTTGAATTTAAAGTCCCAATCTCATGCAATAAATAAACATATATATTTTATATTTCATACTTTGATCGATCTACTTTTGTACTATGAGTAATTTTACAGCCAAACTGTACCTACCGTATATCTTCGCCCATAAGTCCGGTATAAGGTGTCAAGAAAATTTCAAAAAGTCACTTATTCACCATGACCCATGCAATGATAGCGACAAATATAATAGGTCATAACTTGTACTTCTTGTATTAGATTTTTTGACATCGGTCGAAGTCAGGTTGACTTTTTGGACTTATATTTAACTTAATTTTACCCGACTTATGGGCGAGTATATACGGTATTAGTGTTGTGTTTCAACAGAGACTATAGAACTTGTAGGACAAAAACTGTTAAGTTTTTTTTGTTACAAAATGGTCAATTTTGAGGAATTTAAGATACACAGAGCTGCCCCACTTATATTTGAACACCGTTGATTATCCGATATTTTCATGCTCATTCGATATAAATGAAGTAACTCTTTGAACCGCGTATAGTAATGTGTCAGGTAACATATGCACTCACTGATTGGTCTGTTTGTAATATAATTCGAACCGAAATCAGCAATTCTTTTGACTTGTTTCGAGCACGCTTGTAGACACTTGTATTTTAAGCCACCGGTCTATAGACAGTGAATATTTGGTATTTTATAGAGGCAGTTGCATATCTCTGTTAACTATAGTCTTTAATTTCAACCATCTTTCTCTTAAATACTATTTATATAATATTATCGATTAATTGCTAGATTATCAATCTTTTTGACATTTTTTATCTAATTTTCAAAGACCAGACATCAAGCTATGATTTAAATGATACTAAAATATTTCATCTTTTTTTTCTAACAAGTAATAAATTAATTTTAAACAAATCGCTATTTTTTAAACTTTTTGATTATTTTACTGACCATGAGTAACAGAGTTTAATATGGTGTGATCTGATTGGTTGTCCTTATCCTTAAGTCAAGTAAGATCTATATTAAATACCACCCCTGACCATTCAAATATTGTCCGCTTCTTATTGTTAAGGTGCGTCTAGACGGTAAATCTTGATGTATAAGCCGAAGATGTACACTTCACAAGATTTACATCTTCCCTAACTACACAGTAAATCATGACTTATAAATCACACGTTATTTCTCTCTAAACACTTGTTAACAATGGAGTCGTACATCTCCCGAAGATGTGTGATAGAAGTTAACTTCTCATTACTACACGGTACACTTTGACTTATTGGTCAAGATGAATACACCAAGACTTACCGTGTAAACGCACCTTTACCTGACGCTCATGAACCATAGTGTAGTTTTGTTTTGGTAAACCATAAGAATGTTTTAACCTGGTTTTAACTTGTTAAAATACCACACATGATAGAATGAAGAATAATTTTTTCATGAGTTCCAGGTAATTAATTTCGCACAACAAAACACAGATTTTTCCATAAAGTATGGAGATAATGACCTGATCCTCACCTTTATGCATGAATACGTAACATTACATGTGAATCTTCCATCAAATAAAATATTTATCAATTTCTGAAAGCGAACCGTGCATAATTGGTCCTTAAGATTTGTGTTTGTATTACACCTCCAGCATCTTCATGATACTCCCTGCTTATGAAATCAACATAAGGGTGAGGATCACGTCAAATTCTCCGTACTATGACACAGTAGAATATAGTTAGGTTAGTGAATATATAACTTTTATGAAGCATGATTACAAAATGAGCCTCATCGCCATGGAAACCGTTAATTAATTACAACAGATATTAAAGCAGAGAACAACAATTTTTAGTCTTTAGGCAAAAATTAGTCTTTACTCATTTATTTTCAGGGAATTGAGAAACAAGTAATTAAACTCATATTGGTCACTGTCAACACTATTTTTCAGATGTTGTCTATCACCACAAGCATAAGTATGAGAGAAACAAAAAATAAATGCAATATTAATATACATCGCTACAACATGCAGTCGGTGTTGTTACACAATCT
Source organism: Spisula solida (assembly GCA_947247005.1). Classification (NCBI taxonomy): domain Eukaryota; kingdom Metazoa; phylum Mollusca; class Bivalvia; order Venerida; family Mactridae; genus Spisula; species Spisula solida. Next base: position 11,860,790 of record OX365958.1, on the reverse strand, counting down.
ATGCGAGGCATTATTTTAGCTACTGTAAAATCATTATTTTTCGAGGGAGTTGAATTTTCGTTGATTTCGTTGTTGCACTAGAATACGAAATCTAATCCCCACGATTAATCGAACTCTCAAATATCGAAAATAGGTTTATCCTTGCATGTTTTGTAAATCACGAATTGACGACCCCACGAATATGTATTTTATCAAAATCCACGAAATTTAATACCCACGAAAATATGTGATTTTACAGTAAGCTATATAGATTGGTTAGTGCATTAACTCATGAAGGAAGAGAGCTCACAGTACTGTATCAACCTATTGACATCAATCCAGTAATGTCCTTTCAGATAAAACTTATTAAAAAGGCATACATTTTACGAATAAAATATTCGGAATTCCTGGAAAAAATAATTTTGCAGACGTTCGAAAAAAAAATCATGAACAGTTTCCATGGGAACGAGATTTCGGCACACAATACTAGTTAATACTTGTTAGTATCTCACCATGCTCAATTAACGTTTGGGCACGTGTAAATCTTCCATGCAAGGCGGTCATGTGTAATGGGGTTCGGCCGTCATCACACTATAAAAATAACAAAAATAAGTCAAACAATGAGAGATCTATTGAGAGATCTATTGAGAGATCTTTCTCCTGTTCTTTAATCTTAAGGCTCGTTGTATCCACACCATGTACATCCTGTACCAAACCTGTCCATTATTTCATGATCTTTCGTTCACCCAGGTAGCTGTATCCAAGGCAACATAACAACAACAATGACAACAACAAGGCATTTGGGGAAAGCATTTCAAAGAAGATAGCAGTTAAACCAGACAACTAGTTTTTTTTTGGTTCCCCATTTCAAAATTCGATGAAAAAGGCATCACAATGTACAAACTACAAGAAGGAATTTGGGAGAAAGCATTTCAAAAGAAAGAAGCATTTAAACAATGAAGCGTGTTTTTGGTTTTACCATTTCAAAATTCAATCACAACACCATGGCTACATACAAACTGTAAGGTCTGACAGAATAGGAACAGACACAGCTAACATTCAGAGACTGAGAATGTACAGGCAATAAAGCTACAAAAAGTGAATAAATGTCGGTATTTAAATAAAGACAGTGTACACTGAATGATCCACAGAACAGATTTTTTAAAGAATAATGTTCAAGTTGGCAGCCAAACAGTAATAACGAGTAATGTTCAAAACCAAGGGAAGAGGGGAAGAGCTGTCCTGACATGGAGACGAACAATGGAAAGAAGCAAACGCAAACGACATGACAGGCAAAGAGTTGTAGATGCCCTATGTCCCCCTTGGGGCAAAGGTAGGTCAAGGTCACCAATACCTTGTCTATTGACCTCATCTCTTAAGTTAGGAGTTCACCCATAAATCCAGGACAAATTACCCTATTAAGTTTATGGGCACAATTTTTTAAAATAAGTTACACTATTCAACAGTACTGCCATCATACAGAGACTACCTAGTCGCATTATCCTGACACCAGACAAGCAGTTACCTGGAGCTAACCACACTGTTCAAACAGTATTTCCATCATACAGAGACTACCTAGTCGCATTGTCCTGACACAAGACAAGCGGTTACCTGGAGCTAACCACACTGTTCAAACAGTATTTCCATCATACAGAGACTACCTAGTCGCATTGTCCTGACACCAGACAAGCAGTTACCTAGAGCTAACCACACTGTTCAAACAGTATTTCCATCATACAGAGACTACCTAGTCGCATTGTCCTGACACCAGACAAGCAGTTACCTGGAGCTAACCACACTGTTCAAACAGTATTTCCATCATACAGAGACTACCTAGTCGCATTATCCTGACACCAGACAAGCAGTTACCTGGAGCTAACCACACTGTTCAAACAATATTTCCATCATACAGAGACTACCTAGTCGCATTATCCTGACACCAGACAAGCAGTTACCTGGAGCTGGCCGTGATGAGCATCAGGGTGGGGAGATATATTAGTATAATATTAATTACTTTCGTATGACATGGCATGGGATACAACCCAAATCTCTTGCACTTGAAGCGGGTGCTCTGCCACTAATCTTGGCTAGAGAGGTGGACACTATGGGCTCAAGCATTCTCTAGTCACCAACCAGCAGGGCTCTCATTTGACCATTTTAATATCGGCCCCATTCCCCCACTAAATGAATATAAATTTTTCTCCTATTTTCTGAAAAAAATCCCCTCCAAAAAAAAAATGTAATGCTGTTCAGCCATTGCTATACCTGTTGTTATAGCTTGAAATTGGCTTTTTGTTCATTTAATATGTATTACATTTATAATAGTATTGATATTTATAAAAGACAAAATTCCCCCTTTTTCTTCAAAACGACGCGAAACTCCCCTACCTGAGGGCCCCTGGCCCCAGTCCCAAAAGTGTAGCGAGACCTGACCAGACATGGTCTACAAATGATGGACAACCCTGAAGGTGCACAGTGATATACTAGTACCCCCATTTCTTCAATCGAAATGTATAAATGAATAGAGAAGCTTATGGCAGCAACACTAAAGAATGTAAAACAAGTCATTAAGAATTGCAGGCAATACAGAAGTCCCCTACCAGTTTTAAGCCATTTTCAATGTTTCTGTTGCCATAGTTACCACAATTTTGGTCGGAATCAAAATATTTGGACGTGCATTATCCCCTTATTGCCCCCTATCCACATACCAAGTTTCATAAACCTAGCTTGGAAACTGTTTGAGTTATGTCAGGATCCAGATTTTTTGACGGACTGATTGACTGACTGACTGACTAGTATACAACCTACTCTGTTCAAGTATCCACAATAAAGAAACAACACACAATGGATGAAGCAAACAAACAGCAACTACAGCACTATAAAAAAGTGGACACCAACTCAGCGATTTTTCCCCTTCTTTGTTAGGTACCCCTAAAAGGTAGCTTCCCAATTAGAAAAATTATCCATTTTCCAAATTTAGAGGAAAATGATTCCCAATCTGGTGCAACTTGGCTGCGCAAGTTATCCCATAAATTAAAATTTGTGCATTTTATATGAGGAAATGCACGACATATCATGCACAAGCTATTTTATGTTAATTTCTATAATAAATAAGATCGATGTCATTTGTTTTATGTATTCACAACTTATTAAAAAATTCCCAATTTGAGTAAAAACGCCGCAAGTTTTTACCAATTTGTCTGTTACTGGTACATGTACCTTTCCCAATCAAGTGAAAGAAATCGCTGCCAACTTGTCTAAGAAAGGGAGATAACCATTCCATACGCATTTACCTAATAAAGCAACTATTGAAAGGAGATGGGTGCACACAGACTTCTACTGGCAAAATAATGGACAAGGGAGTCAATGGGGTAAAGAGTCAATGCTACATAGAGATGATTCATGTCAATCTCTACAGGACTGGTGCTGGCCTCATATTACTTTCAATTAACAGAATGAAACCCTGTCATTGCTCCAACAGCAAAAAGGCTGGAAAACCATACACCCACCCCACCCAATCATCCTTGCAAAAAGATCATTTTTAGTAGATCAGACTCAATTTGGACCATTTTGTTTCAAAGATTTTGAGACATCAACTAAAGGAGGATGAATAACACCTTTGAGTATGGAGATGGGTGCACACTGACTAATGCAAGCAGATATCTGGACGAGGGGGAGTCTATGGAGTAAAGGGATAATGCTTCATATAGACATATAGACTGGAGAAGGACCAAGGTGCAGAAAACAAATCTGTATGCAATACAAGAAAAATCTCAAACGAAAATCTATTACATCAATGCCACAAAGAAGATATGGCCACCATACTGTTCAGGAGAAGATGAAAATGGTTAGGACACGTCATCAGTAAAGAAAACAACTCCATCCCAAGAGTAGCCTTGGATTGGAAACCTGAAGGCAAGCGTAACCGTGGACAACCAAAGATTAAATGAAGGGGAACCGTCGAAGCAAAACTTAAAAGAATAGGACAGTCATGGGGAAAAGTGGAAAAGTTGGCTAAAGACAGGCTCAGGTGGAGATACTTTGTTGCTGCCCTGCATGCCAGAGGGCATAACGGGCAGTAAGTAAGTAATGCAATACAAGACAACAGAATGGATCATCATTAGGTAGAACTAGAATAAAATACAATATGCTCATGCTACATTACAGTGAAAATGTAAGGTAAGGCCAGAGTTTTTTAACTTTTTGTTACTCAGACTTTTTTGTGTGAAATGGCGGCAGGAGGACGGAAAAAAATAACAAGAGGGCCCAAAGGGCCCTAGGTCGCTCACCTGTCGTACTAGTGCATGCACACCCCTATGGTGACCCTACACATTTTCTGAAATTTAAGGAAATTCAGCATCTATTGCAAATTTTTTAATGATTTGACCATGTGACCTTGTTTTTGACCCCAGATGACCCAAAATCGAATTTGGCCTAGATTTTGTTGACATGATCATTGTGACAAAGTTTCATAAAGATTAAGTTGAAATTGTAACCTCTGGTGACTACACAAGGTTTTTCTATGATTTGACCTATAATTTAAACAAAATATTTTGGGGAAAATATTTTCCTCCATATAACTGTACAAATACATGCCATGAAGACAAAACAATACCTAAATACTTAAAAAAAATAAAAATTAAAAAAATAAAAATTATGGTTCCAGTGGGGTTTGAACCCACGACCCTCAGGAAAATGTCTACGCTCCCTACAGCGCTTTGATTTCCTCTTAACCATTACAATTCACACCCTGCTTAAAATACTAGAATATTTTGATATTTGACCTTTACAAAACTGCTGTGAACCCTGATACACATTTTCATTGGTTGATGAAAGTTTACTTGTATGTATACAGAGAGAGTTACAGCAGAGAGTATGGCTCCAGTGGGGTTTGAACCCACGACCCTCAGGAAAATATCAATTGACATTGTGATTTTTGTAATTGACATTGTGACTTTGTTTTTGACCCCAGATGACCCAAAATCGAATTTGGCCTAGATTTTGTTGACATGATCATTGTGACAAAGTTTCATAAAGATTAAGTTGAAATTGTAACCTCTGGTGACTACACAAGGTTTTTCTATAATTTGACCTAGTGAGCTAGTTTTTGACCTCAGATGACCCAATATCGAACTTGACCTAGATTTTGTTGAGATGATCATTGTGACCAAGTTTCATAAAGATTAGGCCAAAATTGTGACCTCTAGAGAGGACACAACCCAATTGTTGACGGACGGACAGACGGACGACGGACGAAGTGTGATCACAAAAGCTCACTCTGTCACTTTGTGACAGGTGAGCTAAAAATAAAAACTCCCAAAACAAGCTGTTGGTTGTAGAATAGTCAATGACGGTCCGATTTAAAGCAATCTACACTCAACAACAGTGTAAGTTTTCAAGAAAACAGCCAATTTATCTTAAGACTAGGACACGGCAGTGAAACACTAATATTATACAACTTATTACACACAAAATAATGAGTTTTTTCAATTTTTTTTTTTTTAAACGACAAAAAATTGGACAGGAGGGTCCGAGTAACGAAAAATCAAAGAAATCTGGCCTAAATGATCATTAGTTTGAATTTCTCAACATGGAACAAATCAGATCCAGTACAAGGGACCTTATTTCAGTGATAAATTTAATATTCACATTCTTGTTAAGATTTTTTACTTTGAGAAGGTGAATGCCTCAACTAGAAATTTAGGCAGAATATTCGACACCAGCCACCATGTACATTAGATGTTTGCATGAGTTATAGCACAGAGAATTTGACATGATCCTGACCTTTATGTATAAATATATTACAAGGTAATTGCGATGAATACATAAATTTCTGCGAGCAAATCGTGCAATATCGGTTCTTTAGGTTTGTTTTTGTATTACTCCTCGAGCATCGCACCGCTTATGAAAACATACATCCAGGGTTATAAATATAGACAATATATCAGCTGTTAAATTATGCTAATTTAAAGGTCGAGAGTCGTGTCAAATTCTCTGGACTATACAAAATCAATATCAAATACAATGTATCATAAGGTTATTCAAATATTCCAGATTTGTTTGCTCTAATACTGCAAGTACTATCAAACTTGAATCCGGTCGAATAAAGGCAGTACAGTATTTAATGGCTGCCTCAACAGAACATAAATTTTGTTTTTTTAATACCACTTATAAAACCCCACTTTTCGTAATTTTACTTCTAACTTGAACATAATGTTTCCATGAGGACCCTAGTATGCTAAAATCTCAATTTGTTCCAGTTAAGAAAACAGAATTAAACAAAAAAGAAAACATTCCCAAAAGAAATGTTATATAGCAAGAAGCAGTTACTATAATTAACATGTGTTACTATAAATAACATGTGTTACTATAAATAACATCAGTTACTATAAATAACATATGTTACTATAATTAGAACAACATGTGTTACTATAAATAACATGTGTTACTATAAATAACATATGTTACTATAATTAGAACAACATGTGTTACTATAAATAACATGTGTTACTATAAATAACATCAGTTACTATAAATAACATATGTTACTATAATTAGAACAATAATTAAATATTGGTTGATCATTATAGGCTCGTACCACCGTTCTGCACTAAGGTCTGGGTTCTTGTTGCCCGTCCATGCCGGGCTGAGACATGGACTGCGGACCAGCCATCTACTGTCTAGAAATCATACACATGCGTTAATATAATCATTGTAAAGGTGGCGGCAAATAGGAGAGATCATGTTTGTATACAAAGGGATTAGTACCACTAGCTAGCTATTGGTGAATGGCAGGTTTTTATTGTCCATTCATCCAATAGATTGCTGGTGGGCATTTTGCATATGAATACGGTGATCTCTCCTATATACCATAAAAGGTATAAAATGGAGCTATTTTGTAAAGGAATTAATAAATACCATATTCATCTCTTTAGCAGTACCTGTGAAAGTCTAATAATTATTTTTGACATAAATGTATTTACATGACAGAGCATTCTTAAAGTCAAGCAGGAAGTCAGGATTATTCATTTTATAAAATATGGCTTATAAATGTCTGAAGATTTTTACTTAGTATTCAGTTATTTGACCAATAGAAGGGGTGAATTGTGGTTCAGATACAGGTAAACGAAAGCTTTCTGACAGAGGAAAGGTCAGTGTGTGTGGGGGGGGGGTGGGGGGAGGAAAGGCATTTATCTGGAACAAAAAAAAATATTTATTTGGTACATTTAACAAGAGATGAGTATAGTAATTTATTTTATGCTTTATGAGACACTAATATATGTATAAATCAGTGAGCTATAGATCAATAATTCATTGTGTAAAACTGCCAAAACAATATTTAATAATTATCATTGTTGCTGGTTCCATAATCAGTTGAGCATAGATACCAATGAGACATCAATGATGCCGGGTTCAAAATCATGGGGTGATATCACAAGGGTTTACTCTTCATAAAATTCTTCCAATCGAAGCCAATTTAATATATATAGTAAATACCATTATCAGGAAGCATTTATAAAATAAACATAAAATTGTTGATTGTGGAGAATGATAGTTTTCTGTTTTATTTCAAATCATTTGAGATAAATATTACAGTCTATAATCACTGGGATATACAACTTGATCTCAAGGCAACATTAACAAATATCCTTTACATACACTCAACCACTTTTCTAATTGGTCACTTATTAAACCCAGGCCCTTCCCCAGGGGCAGAAGGCGCTGTGGTACCCCAGCGCCTTAAATGCAGATTTGACTATCCCCCAGCGCCTTAAATCCTAGTATGGTGTCTTTAATTCACTATGGGTGCTAATATGAGTAATATTTTGAGTCGGTCTATTGTGTTATTATGAGATTATGGCCTTTATTATGAAAAAGTGCTTAAACCAGCCTTTAAATTATGGAAAACCATGCAGTTTTCTCTTCTAAAACATTTCAGCCATTCTTGTCAATCTCCTTTAGCACAAATCACAGCATTGCCCCAGTGCCTTAAACATTTTCTGGGAAAGGGCCTGAAACCCTAATACCTTTAACTGTGATCATATTATTTGATGGTGAAAATGCAAAATTTATCGCATGAATAACCACGCATACTTAGGCATGTGATTTTGATTTTTAATGATTTGAGTGTAAGGACTATTGCATAACACGTTTGTGTGGAACATATCGTCAAAAATTATGATCACAGTTAAACGTATTTAGGGTTTGAAAAGTGACCAATTAGGAAAGTGGTTGAGTGTAATGAGCATACAAGAACAGAAGAGAGCACACTCGATGAGCAATAACTTAATTATATATACACAGTCAGGTCACAATATAACGACACGCAATATACTGACAAATTCATATACTGACATCATTTCATGGGGACAAATGTTTTAAAATGCTCTTTGTATCAATTCAGTATACTGACATATTAGTTACAACATTTTGCTTGGGAATAAACAGTGTCATTGTGTAGAGACCTGACTGTACGCTATGTAACAAATGTCGTTTTCGACATTTATTTCTGTTTAATATAAATAACCAAACATAAGAATACAGGCAATTCTCATTTTTAGAATTTACCTTGAGGCAAAAAGGTTGTAATGTTCATCAAAGTAAAGATTTAGATACAGACAAGAGAAAGACAGCATAAGAGAGCAGTGGGAAAAGGATAGAAATAATAATATCATGTTGGAAAAATATATAAAAGTTTATTTTATGAAAATATTGTACAACATTTCTTTTAGCAGTTGAAATTTTCGCTTATGCAACGAATTTAAATGTCATTTTTTACTAATTTCGAAACACTTCATCAAAATGACAATTTGTTTAATATCCAACTGGTTAGAAACAAACAGAATGGTAGCTTATTGACCTTTCTAGCTTACTGACCTTTCTAACTGTTCAAATAGAAATTGCGAAAATTGAAATCTGGATTTATATATTCACAAAAGATAAATCTCAAATTCTCGAAAATTGGCATTCACAACAAAAAAAACGTTATATAGTATAGATTCTATCATTGTTATAAATAAGTTATAACTAGTCAACAGTAAAATTTCTATCTGTATTATTATTCAAGGGAATTCAGTATATGGTTACATGCAAAAAATCAACATTTCGGTAAACAGTTGTTGGATACAGAAGTATGCAAGATTCATAAACAATAAGGGGGGATAACTCCTGGCTTCCTAAACATACTTCCTGAATTATTTTCCTTAAAGTTTCCATTCTGAGAAGAGTTTTCCTGCTAATAAAAATGTCATTAAAATACCAAACATAATAGGATTGTAGAATACGAGGACGGATTATGGTAGTTGTGTATGTGTTTGCTTATTTAGGTTTTACGCCATTTCTCACAGATTTTTAGAATACACCATTCACCAACCAGTTTTCCTGGTCTGTATCCTAACCAGTACCGGTACTAACATACCCTTCCACAAGGAACCTGCATCTTCTCTATATGTGGAAGAAAATCGACAATGATGTCAAATTTTGGGTATGACCTGTGGCGACCCAGAATCAAACCAAAATCACCGGGTTACAGAATTTAATCTAGCACACTTAACCACTGGTCCATGGCTGCACGTGTAGTCAAATAAGAGCTATCTAAATTCACTATATTCATCATTTTTATCTCAATTTACAAATATCATTTAGAATCAATTCTTTCAAAGCATATACAAGAATTAGTAATAAACTAAGCTATCACTGAATATAATGAGTACAACTGAGTACCCCCAGCAATACTCATACAGTTTTGCCAAATACATTAAATTTTCTATTTTGTTTAAAAATTCAAGAAAACTGCCAATCGGACATTGCTAGTTAGAAAGTAAGTAAGTAAAGTAAGTAAGTAATGTCTTCATTTTACGAGGCTAAATATACATATTTACAATAATACAATCTTCGATATGGGTCTAAATGATAAAGAAAAATCTTCACCATACATGTACCTGTCTAGAAGAGAACATTGTTAAATGATATAAAGAACAGATGTGTAAATGATAAGGAGTGAATGTACCTGTAGTTTGGTTGATGCTCCTTCTGACACCAGTATCTCCAGACATATACCACCATGTGTTGATGCTGCAGCATAATGCAAGGGTGTCTAAAAAACAACAAGCAAATTTGTTGAATTGAATCCCCCGCCTACAGGTTATCAGTATTTCATTGCACAGTTTGGAATGTAAGCTTCAATCAGATAACAAGTGTCAATAAATCAAGGGCAATAACTCAACAGAAAATTGACCAACAAGCAAATTCGTTGAATTGATATTCCCCGCCTACAGGTTATCAGTATTTCATTGCACAGTTTGGATTGTAAGCTTCAATCAGATAACAAGTGTCAATAAATTAAGGGCAATAACTCGACAGAAAATTGACCAATAAAAATAACTTGACAGGCATCATCACAGTATGGTTGTTCATATTCTTTTAATTTTCATGAAATTCTACCAGCTAGTTACAGAGAAATGGCTGCAGACGGACTGACAGACAACGCCATTTCAATACACCCCTACCGATTTTATCAGCGGCGATAACAACATCAGTGCCAACTGTCATAAAGTATTCAAAGTGAATTCATAGGCGGTCATTGGTAGCATATTTTTTTTTAAATATTGTTCTATCTCAGCATGTGAGATGAGCCTTCTCCATGTATATGACCAGCCTGGTAAATGGAACTCACCATCTCGATTATGCGATAAAATATGACTGCTCTCAAAAAGAACTGCTCAGGAAACAGAATTTTTGTAATAGTTCTGGCTTGATTCTATGTAGAATGACCCCTCAATTACAAAATCTTGATTGAATATATAGTTTAAAAAAATTAACTCTACACAATTTAATCAATTTGATATCATACGTAAAACACTTTGCATGTTGTCAGATGGTGGTGAAAAGGTGTCATAACTCCAAAACCTGTACAGTATTTTCAATCTGGAATGCGCTCCTTTTCTAGTCTTACGTGCGGAAAAATAAATGTATAGAACAACCTCTCCAGAGTGGCCCTCCATAGAGCACCAACCTCTCTAAAGCAACATTAATAGTTTTTAGCTACATCTATTATTGTGATTATATGTATATTTCGTAACAGGATAATCATTTTGTTCTAAATGTAACCATTTACAATACATATTTTCTCCAGAGCAACAACCTCTGTACCTCAACCAGACTGTGTTTTCCAATCAGGGGTTCTACTGAAGCACAATGCCCAATCCTGAAAATGAGTCGCAAAATGTGATTTGTGTGCCATTAGCACACACCCCTACACCAAAACTCAGTTCAAACATTGTTCTATTGTTAAAATTCAGCTTATGAAATTTCAAATGACCATAACTTTGTCAATACTCAAAAGATTTTCACCAAATCACTTTCTTTTTCTACAGAAAAGTTTATTCTTTCTAGTGCAGCAAATCCAGATTTCCGGATTATTCCGAATAGTAGGACCCCTGTCCAATGGGTGTTGCTCTAGAGAGGTTATACTGTATAACCACTTACCAAGCCCATATTATTGACAGCATTGATCTGCGCACCATAACTCAACAATTCTTGTACGACAACATCTTGTCCATTATGACACGCTACATGTAGAGCAGTGTTACCATAACAATTAACAGAATCAACCTCCACACCTAGCTCCAGTAATAACTTCACCACACTGACCTGACCGCTAGAGGCTGCTGCATGTAAGGGAGTATACATCTGAAAATAAAAGAGTGAAGTTTAACCCCTTACTTCATAGACCCTTAAAATATTCATCTACAGTCTAGAGTGGCAAATTTACCTGGTCATGGCCTTTATGTTCGAATATATTACATGAGGTTCTTATCTTGAATAAAAGATTTGTCATTCTCCATAAGAAAATCGTGCATAATCAGTCCTTCAGAATTGTGTATTATTACACCTTAAGCAGATTCATAATACTTCTAACTTATTTAAACATACAACCAGGACCAAATACAGACATTTAATCTGCTAGTAAAATATGCTAGCTTAATAGAAGGCATGAGGATCATATATTTGACATTTAGATGGTGTTTTAAGGCGCATCAACAGCTATGGCCATTTAGCAAGCCTTAACAAATGAATCAATAGTTACACGAGAAAAACATAGAAAGGAGAAAGAAAGATATCAAATGAAGAAATGTTGTGTCCCTTTTATGACATCCAGTTATTACATAGTTCTGGCGCCCTGGACCTGGAGACTGCTAGCATGGGTGAGTGCTATGAAGCGCTTTCAACGGAAGGTAATCCATGCCTTTTTTATCTAATTGAACATGAGGTAACTGAATAATGGCACCCGATAGCGCTTTGCTTAGACAAAGGACCCCAGATGTGACCAGTAAGGATAGGAGTGCCTCATTCTATCCCCAGGTAACACATAGGTTTGTCTGAAGAATGATGCCAGGATTTGTAACATGAACTAAACGTGTATAAAAACCTGTTTATCCTGACAATTAAGTTCAGCTCCATGGTCCACTAAGGCTTTGACGATTTCAACATGTCCCATATAAGCTGCCCAGTGTATAGCTCGACGGTCTTTCTTGTCAAACGCATTGATAGTCGCACCTTGGTCCAGCAATAGTTTTATCATCTGAAAATATACACAAAATAAAACAATCAAATATCATCTGTCTTACGAAGCGAGCAAAGGATTATGACAAATATAACTGTTTAAAGTAGTCGGCATATATTTAATCTACTACAATGAATTTAATATAAACATCTTCAATTAAGATTTACTAATACTGGCTGCGTAAGGAAAGTGGTTGCTTAAAAAACTTCTAGTATTCAGGGGTGTAGAAATGAGCCAATAGGCGACGAAATGCTATTTGAACATGCTTGCCGGCTACTAGTTGCCATTTTCTTCTTCGTTACTTTAAGTGAGATTTCGAACCAACTGCCTACTTTTGAAGATTAACTGGCTACATGAAAGCATTTCTTCACCCGCGATTTTTAAAAAAACAAAAACAATCGAACAACTAAAATGATATTTTCAATTGGCAAGTGATTAATATTTTTAAATAATGAAAACCCTGCCAACGGGGACAATAGTCCCGAGTCCAAACTCGACAAACCTCTTTATGTCCATTGAATGCAGCATGATGAAGACTAGTACGGCCACCACGATCAGATACGTTGACATTTGTAAGGTGAGGTATCAAGGCTTCGGAACATCGTACAGCGTTGTTGGCAGCAGCTACATGTAAGGGTGTCTGCCAGTTTTTGTCTCGAGCATTTACGTCTGCTTGATGTTTGAGTAATGTTTTAACAGTCTCCTGAAGGAAACAGGAACTTCATTTAAAAGATATAGACAAATAGTGGTATAATGATACGCTCACCTCATAATATGTATATGTATACAATATGTACCGTTATGAAAGGCATTCTTTCTTACGTATCAGTATATTTCAGTACGATATGAATTATGATATTCTTTAAGTTCTAACAGCTTAAAGGATCTTTTAAGTAAAAGGTGGTATACACTCTAGTCAATCAAAAACCACCTACTCTGTACAGTTTCTCGCAGCCTGTTAAAACTAGAGCTATCACTGATTTGGTAAGAGGCATTTATATATATATGACAGCTCTAGCTAAAACCTTACAGTATGTTTGTGAAATGTAACAGTTTGTTTGTTTAATTGTGCTAAACACAGTTTCTCAGCCATTTTTCAGTTATATATGGCTGCCAGGCAGTCTAACCACCTGAAAAGTTTTCCAGAACTGTTTCCTGACCAGTTCTAATTTAACCTTCCACAAAGAACTAGCAACTTCTCTACATGTGGAGTTCAAACAAAATTGTTGTCAAATGTGCATACATTGGAATGGTATGACCTGCAGTGACCGGTAACCAAACCCGTAATACTGGGATACAAATCCAGCAAACAAACAGGTTCTCAAATAACAATTAGATCATGTAAAGTAATGTGAATGCCATACCTCACTCTTTGAACAGCATGCCCTATGAAGAGGTGTCAGCCACTTATTATCTTTAGTATTAACTCTAGCTCCATTTAAAATAAGTAAGTCAGCTATCTCAGATTCCCCGCAGTATGCAGCTGAGTGCAAGGGGCTCCTCTTCTCACAATCCTGTATAAATACAGAGAACATACATTTATACCTGAAAAATCATATACAGCTGACCTTTTAACCAAACACGAGGACTTCGACCACATTGTTTCCAAATTTAACTCAATATTTTAATTTAGACCTGAGTAATTCAATTATTGAATGTATTGTTAAAATAAACATAAACTAGAAGGGGGGTTTTGACATGACTCTGCCATAACTCTTATCAATATTCATACAACCTAAAATTCCTGACAATATGCACAACTAGGCTTTGGTACCAACTGTTCATGTGATGACATTGAAACCCCACTAAACAACAGACAGCACAAAAGCAATAAATCTCCTTCACTATAGGTGGGAGATGTAATAATCACAGATATCAGGGGTCCTACTAGGGCAAGTTAGCACATTAGCACACCCTGGTTCAAATATTGCTAAATTGTTAAAATTGAGCCTATGAAACTTCAAATTACCATAACTTAGAATAGTCAATCTTTTTAATTTTTTTAACCAAATAACTTTTATTTTCAGTGGAAAAGTTCATTCTTTCTGGTGCAGCAAATCCGGATTATTCCAAAATTGTAGGATCCCTAAGAATTAGACAATTTATATATACATAAGGGCAAAAGGGTTCATTGTCACCAGGATGTTTTAAATCAAAATTAACGGGCAACAAATTTCGTTTAGAAATACCTGATAGTTGACGTCTTCTTTCTTATAAAGGAGTGCTCTAACTTCATCAGGGTCACCATGGAAACACGCCTGAACCAAAGGTGGCTGAAAAAACAAACATTAATCATTGGCATTATCTAATAAGACTAATAAACTAAGTTTCATGTTGTTAATGACTATCTTCATTGATCAAGGTAAATATTATTACTCAGACATCATTAAACTATGCTGCCTCACTGCAACATGATGAGCCAGCCTCCAGTATAAAAGCAGCATGCTTACAAATTTTCACAGGGTCGAAATTAACTGGACATTTCATGAAAAAACCTGGACTGGCATTATTTAAGTCTGTATTTGTAAATTGTTTATCATGTTTAATCATCCAGGAAACAGCCGATTTCCAACAAGACATGTGTCAATGATCCGTAATACCACACAAGCGCAGGTCTGTTCAATATCAGGCATTGACACCGGAATTTATTAAGTTTGGCTATTTACTGCTATATCAAGCGAGGCAATAAGGTCATTAATTGGTCATGCCAGAATGTTACTGTACGAGTGTGACAAAAAAGCAATGTTGCATGTATTATCATTAATTTCAGGTAAAACAGATTGCAAATTTGGTGCAAAATCGGCAGCCAATATTTTAAGGAATAGTTAAACTTAAAGTCTGTATCCGGACCCAAAATATGTTCATAAGAAATCAGTGAATTTCGGAAAAGGTCGGAGAATGTGGACGCACTTTGATGCCTATATCATACACGCAGATGAATTTATCGGGTGAGCTGAAGGCAAATTCGATCATTTCTGCAGGCGAGCTGGATACACTTTTACTCTATCCACGTCACTAACTTATCATTCTTTTTCATCCAGTCTCATAATCTGCTTAATATTAAAGTAAGGGGATCAAACTCAGGACGCTATTCTTACTCTTTCATTAAGTTAATTAACTAACGCGTAATGACACGTTCGTTCAGAGGCGCCATAATAAACAGCAACTTCGGAAATCTTGTTAGACATCATGTAGACAAAGGCAAGTCATAGAAAGTAATCGATCATTGTCAGTTCTTCTTCTTCCTATTGAGGATAGGAAAAAGCCTCACCCTCGGGCATTTGGGAGTGTTTATGATGCATATTAAATAAACTTCTTCAGTTTTGTGAAATTGCTGGTAAGCCTGTATTTCAAACAAATTGCCGGTAATTACCGGTGCAATGTCTGAGAAATGACAGGCGTGTCAGACTGAAACTAGTGAAAGTAAATTCTCAATTGGGTCACTTCCTCATTTTTATTGAACAAATTAAATTGCTAGGAAGCAGCACTGCAAGTATAAGATACCTATACCAATGTTATATTAAAATCAGAGGTTGTCATAACTATGAAGTCAATAAGTAACAAGGGTGTGAATGTTTTAACAATCACGCGTCATTTTTAAGCACCTCAACAAGTGGTTGCGCGTGTTCATACCCTTGATTTATCGACTAAGGTGTCTTACCTCGTCCTCTAATTGCTGCAAAACTAACGTGCCTAGTCTCATTTTGAATCGCATCAGGTGTTTCAATCAAAAATTTCCGTTTTATAAGAGTAGTCAGATAAATAATCAGCGAAATCAACTCATCTTGTTGCTCTCTGACATTGTAGACGCCATTTTGAGTTATTCGGAATGTTTCTGATTTTCCCGTCAGGTAAGAATCCAGAATTTTGATTGGCTAGTATCAGGGTCACGATAAGTCTTATTTTGTTTATTGTCATCGTCTTTCCAGTGCTTGACAAAATTAATGGACTGGATTAGGGATTTTTGTTTAATTTCACTTTGCAAGCAGCGTAGTTGTCTGCCATTGTTTAGTTTGAAATATTCTGGTGAATGTTACTCCTTTCTGAGACCATATATACGAGCCGTTCTCCAGGAAAAACCGGACTTAGTGACATTGTATATAATTAGTATTTATGTTAGTTTAAGGTTAATAACATCCTCTTAAATGACGAAAAAGGCATGCTCTTTGATTTCTATCTATCTATCTATCTATCTATGTATACTGCATCACCCCCTCGCGGAGATTATGTGCAGGCAATTGAATGCACGCCAAGTGGTGTGAGTAAAGTAAAAAAGTTAAAAGTAAAAGAGAATAGGAGTGAAATACAAAGTTAAAAGTTCGAAGGAACAGTGATAGCTAGTAAAAGGTAAAAGTATGGTTATTAAAATATAAGGTACTGTGAATTATGGCATAGTGTGGGGAATAGTACACACTGCCTCCTTGAAGTTTTCTAAGGTAGGCAGCATGACTATGTTGGACGGTAACCTGTTCCATTGTATGACTGCAAGCGGGAAGAAGGAATATTTATAGTAATCTACTCGGCAGTGTATTTGTCTGAATGCGAGGGGGTGATGGGTCCTTGATGTTCTGGCGGGGTGTAGGATATATGGTGGCATTTGTATGGCTACAAGCCCGTGGACGATCTTGTAGAACAAGCACAGGCGAGCATCACTTCGCCTGTCTTGTAGGGATCTCCAACGAAGCTTCTCTAGCATACCAGTTACACTGGAGTAGTATGAGTAGTCGCTACATACCCACCTAGCAGCCCGCCTTTGGATCATCTCTACCCTGTCTATGAGGTCCTTGGTGTACGGGCTCCAGACAGGGGATGAATATTCGATGACTGGGCGTACTAGGGCTTTGTATGCTATTTGCCGTACGCTGGGGTTCTGTGTACGTATATTTCGCTTCAGAAACCCCAGCGTACGGTTGGCTGATGTTGTTGCCCGGTCTATGTGATGTGTCCAGGTCAGGTCGCTGCTGATATCAACCCCGAGGTACTTGGCACATGTCACATTCTCCAGGGTTTGGCCATGTAGGGTGTATGTGGATGGGACTGGTTGTTTTGAGCGTGTCACCTGTATAACAGTGCACTTTTGTGGGTTGAAGTCCATGTCCCATAATGCTTCCCATTCCTGGAGTCTGTTTAGGTCATCCTGCAGGAGCTTTGCATCCTGCAGATTTGATACTGCCAAGTACACCGCGGTATCATCAGCAAACAGCCTGACCTTGGATTTGATGTCATCGGGTAAGTCGTTTATATATATAAGGAAAAGTATGGGCCCGAGTACTGATCCCTGTGGTACTCCAGATGTGACAGGTACACTGTCTGAAGTATCATTTTCAAGCACGACTTGTTGAGACCTGTTGGACAAGAATGCTCTGATTTAAGTTCTTGGATAACATAGAATTATGTCTTAGATTTATTTTTTGTCATGAATTATGTTAAAATATCCTCTGTCGTTGCTATGGTGACCAATTTCTGAAGAGTATTCGTATTGAGAAAACGAGGGGTTATTGGCTAAAAAAAAGAGTAGCTACATGTACGTTTTTCTAAAAGCTAAAATTCGAGATTTAGATATGTTTTATTAAAAAAGGAATATACAAATGTAATTCTAAAATGTGATACAATTTTGAAAAGTTTACGTCATAAATCATCAAATACTGGAATTATGCACCTCTTGTTAACTTGTCAAATAACGTTTGAATGACGTTTCATACGTCACTAACAAAGTAGGGGGGGGGGGGTAGTTTTAAAAGTCTGTTACTTTGCAATTTGACGTTATATTTTGCTCAAATTTTAAGAAACTGTTCAAAGAGTCTTGTCTTTCTAATGTCATATTATCATGACTTTTATATTTTTGTCACTTAGCCCGGTTTTCCTGGAGAACGGCTCATACATATATGGTCCCGACTCCTTTGTATCTTTTTCTTCATCAATTTTGGCATACGTTAAAGATAGATCAAATATTTAAAGATTGCCTAATAGTTGAGGTCTTTGATTATATTGGTGTAAGATCGAATTTTATTTCACTGAGTGATCACGGAAATCATAATTTTCACTAGGCTTAGCCACGAGTAAAAATTTAATTTTCTGTAATCAAGAGTGAAATAAGATTCGAGTTTCGTCAAAACTCAACCAATTGTCTGTATCCTCTGTATGGTTCGAAGCACAATTCCAACGCGCGTCACGTGCTCCTTTAAAAGAGATAGTTCCAATCGACAAAAGCACAGTTACATGTTGCAGTTGGTTTACTAGGTGAAATTCACAAGGAAATTTGGAAAATAAAAGGAATTAGATACACGACTAAGAAATGAAATTCAAGCACGGGTTTTTGGAATGCTGGAAAGTGGAATTTCGCAAAATGACGTCGTTGGACGTTTCGTTGTTTCAAAATTTACTATGGTCAGATAAGTTCAACGCGTAAACACTACTAAGAGCTTATCAGATAGGTCTCGCTGAGATGAGCTACGTGTGACCTCTGTATGTCAAGACGTTCATGTCCATTAACGTCACCTGCATGACCCGACTTGACAACGTCACAATTGACTTCTTCTCACGTGAAAAGTAATTGTGGTCGGACTGTAATGTTATACAATAATCAGCATACTTCCTGGGTTACATACCTATGGAACAAACGTGGGACGTCCTTTATCGCCGTTTACGTCAGTTTTAACGTCAGCTACGAAACGTTCAGGCATTACAGACTCTTAACATAAGGCGTGAGCACGCTATTTCAAGGCACGTGCTGAATAACTTGTGTGGATCAATTAGGCGAAGGTTGCCAGCAGTTGTTGCAGAACATGATGGGCATACACGATACTGACATTTTGGGTAGGGTAATGTTTTTGTATTGCAATTTTGAACATCTCAATGGCAATACTATCAAATGAGAAATTTCAGATATGTTTGCACATCCCAATATTTTAGTCTTTAAGAAGAAATTGGATTGTTACTATCCTAACGTACGAAGTATCGGTAAATATTGGTAGATGTAGCGTTTCTTTTTGACTTTAGTATATTAGATTTATATGCTTCAATTTCTCTTAAAATTGTACGATAATAGACCTAATTGGAAAAAATACGTTGAAATTAGAACGTCACGTATTTTACACTTGCACACAATGCATGATTTGAAACCAGGCGTCATTGACGTTATGTTTCTTTGCTGCATGGTAATAGAACCAGCTACTAAAACAGCGCGCACATATTCTATTTCATGAAAACTTTGACATTGCAAAATGCTATGTCCACCGTTATTTTTACTCTTATTTTCACTGACAAGTCTCTATAATGTAATGATTGTCGGACTGTCTCTAACCAAAAATCTTTGCTGTATCTCATACTCTGCAGCTTTTAGCCCACTGCATCAGTAAGCCTATTAATATAAATTGAGTATCATGCGAGCGAAGCAAGAAGTTTCTATCTTACCTTGCCAACTGCTATTTCTGTACCTTGGAATTAGTAACGTACTTCCTAGTCTTCGTCTTCCGAAGTTAAGCCAGGGGGTGGTATTCAATATTGATCTTACTTGACTTAAGGATAACCATTCAGATCACACCATATTAAACCATTGGTCAGTAACAGGCGATATGATTGGCTATCCTTATTCTCCCATTAAATAAGATCAATATTGAATACCACCCCAGCAGGAGTCGATTACGACTGTAAATGTTGACCTCAGAACAGGTTTAGACTGAGGTAGTCGCCCGTTTCCTATCTACAGGTAAAAATCTTGGCTAAAACTATATCTTGACCCAATCTAGTAGACTGCCGACGACCTGATTGCAGCCGCAAAGCCCTCTAAAGTATCTCTGACAGTGATCGAGATAGGTTGTTTGTTCACAGGAACTTGCATAATTTATAAAAAATTAAATAAAATATAAATTATTTTAATACAGTAGTGAAAGAAAAATCCCCCCAAAAAATATTTTTTCATTTTTTTTATAAATTACAGTATGCAAGTTCCTGTGGTTTGTTCCACTTTTTGATAGTGTAGGGGTAGAATGAGTTCTGGTACAAACTACTCATGGTCGGGAAACAGAACCTGGAAACTGTGTCGGTGTGTGTGTGAGTTTGTGTGTAGATAGATTTTTAATTATGACAAGAATATAATCACGATCTACAATCTTTGTTGAGTATTGAGACAAAGTGTGTGTACTTATTGGCCATCCTGTATACATGTGAAAACATATAACGTATCAATTGTACGAAACATTACCCAAAAAATATAGTGGTTCATCAGTTGGAATGGCCGGCGGCTAGAGTGCATTATGTGCCAAAGAAGATCAGAACAGAACAGAACATTAAGGCTTAAATCGTAAAAACGACACATGAGTATACACAATACTATACAAATTTATAAATATAACCCTGTCATGGTAAACGTATAACGGAAATCCTAGCACAATATGTATGGCTCACTTGTTTTATTATTATTTTTTGTTTTTATATAATGGAATTATTTACAACTAACGTTATGATATAATGAAAATTAAAAGTAAAGTAAGCCATAATGAAGAGAGTGCATATAAGGTAATATGGTTTGGAAATAATGTATCGAAATATATACTTTAGTCTTATTGAATATGCAGTATATTTTTATTGATTTGATTGTGATTTAGTACATTTTTTAGCTTGGTTGAATGGAGCAATATATTTTGTATTTGTAATAACAAGTATATAACACAATATATGGTTTCTTGACCATCGCTCTTCTCTTCCATGAGCAACCTTCATCACGCGCATGCACATACACTCATTCGCGAGTGTCCTTCTGATTTACGAGAGATTGTGTCGACTTTATCCGAAATCGCATCAATCAATGAGGCTATGTTGCTGAAACAAAAGAAACAACGTTGTTGACGTCGCAGAGTGTGCGCCGATCGGACTTACAACAAGGGCAATAAAATCACACAGAAGTTTAATACTTAAAATGGCAGGGGCGTAACTTCCGATAGACCATATAGGCCGCGGCCTACACCTTTTCACAGAAAGACGAACAAATTAAAATGCCAAAAATGCAATAAAAATTAATGGGGGTATGAGGTATAGGAGTATCAAATTCACCTGGACTGTTATTGATATTTAGCCTGAAAACAGCACAGAGTCTGAGAACACATACGACAGAATATAATTTTAAAAAATTCGGGGGAGAATGTCCCCAGACCCCCTACAATAAGGAAATCTATGTTTAAATGGAATCTAGACAATACTGTTGAGTCCTACTTCTGTGTTAATGATTTAGATATTTTGATGAATTAAATTTACCCTATCACAATTGAGAGTCGTAGTTGTTCTTGTTTTTTAGTCTGAAAACAGCTAAGAATGTACCTGCAACGATATAGAAATGAAAACTTATACGGGGGAGCATGCTCACGAACCCCCCATAAAATTACGTGGCCTTCACATTGATTTCGACTAAGCTAAGCCCCTGACTTTGAGATATCATCATCATTACATTTTGGAATTACAATGATTACATATCTCTTAAAAAGACAGTGTATGAAAATTGTGAATACAATGGACGACAATGCAGTAAAAATCATTGTTCGCGATTTTTACGGAAGTTAGTTACACACGTGCATACGCACACGCAACTTGTACATATCACCCCTTTCACACACAAGTACAGTGACACTGCAGACAGGGGCAAATAGTTAATACTTACGAGAAAACGTTCATGAGTACGTGTTGTTTTTATACAAGGTAATTTAGATAAGAAATAGAACAATAATAATTTTAACAATTGTCATAAATTCAAAATCCTGCATAAAAGTAACGAAATTTGAAACAGACTATTTTCTATATGCTGTACCTGTCAAAATAGGGCAGCCTGACTGATATTTAGTAGAAATCTTGTCAATTTTTACCATGAAAAGCACGTGCTCTACAAATGCGAGTCGAAAATATATTACCGTCTGTAATAGCTTTCAATGGAAAAAAACGGATAAATGATTCAATTGTGCAAACATACGTACATGTGTAGTTATTATTCAGTTGTAAATGGAATATACATAAAATAAAGGAATAGTCTTCCCGAAGATGGTAAGTGAGTAATTTTGTTCTAGTTTAAATTTTCATGTTGTCTGTATACATAGGAGACTTTTTGAATTCAAAATAAAAAACAAATGCACAATTAACGATAAAAATAGATGTTTAAAAGAAATAGAGGATCTATCACGATATAAACTTATATTAAACGAGTTCTGGAAATTTAACTAAGCGAGCCAAGTCAAAGCTAAGTCTGTAATATATTGAGAAGGTCGTAAGTGCCAAATCGATATGTAGAGAAAACAAGAAAACACTGTCTGAAAATTACTCTTTACTTATGGACAAACTTTTTCAACGTCAGTTTGGTCAACATGGCTTGTTCCGATTTTTATGAAAATATGCTCATAAGAAGCACATTGTAAAGCAGTTTTCAAATACACATGAATCTCGTAAGGTCGTTAGTAGCACTTTCGACCTTCGCATTCTAAGCCAGCGATATATTGGTGAATTTGGACCATGTATAATCTCAAATGAAACATGAACTGTATTAATTAGTGTTATAAGAACAGCGTCACATACAACTGCTACCAATTTAGGAGACCTCTTGAAAGTCACTCAAAATCGGCCAAAATATGCTTTTGTAAAACAGTGCGTGAAGGATGTTACCTAGTACACGGAAATACATTAGTTTGTACTGTGTATATCCGTGCCTAGTAGTTTACTATCTCTAAGTGCTGTTGACAGTGTAATCCAGAGTTTCGGCACTGCATCCATGAAACATTGATCACCGTACGAGACAATCCTCATCCTCGGAACATCAAGAACAGTCATTTTGTGAACAAGCTGTCTTACTTGAAGTAACTTCCGATGTAGCCAGGCCAGAGACTTTCCGTCTAGTGCTTTGAAAAAATATTAGTCAACACCTTGTACTCCACTCTACATGTATATGGTACAGGTAGGGAGATCCTTCAGCACAGATGTGTTGTGATTGTAACGCGGTATCCGTGTTATGAGGCGGGCAGCTGTATTTGGAATATTTTTAGTTTGTTCAGAATCGTTTCTGGGTAGCCGCACAACAATGAGTTACAATAATCCAGTTTTTATTTTACTAAAACTTTGATGAAGGATTTTGTTGCATCAACTGTCAAATATTGTCTGATTTGGCCTATTTGTTGGATCTGCATGAAACAAGACCTGGACACAGAGTTAACATGTTTGTCCATATTCACGTGTTAATCCAACATGACACCAAGGTATTTCACCACCGATGATTGTCTAATCACAGCGTCACAAACTTTCGCCGTGAGATTCTCGATTGTACTGGTATTCCGTTTCGGTACAAACAGGATTACCTCTGTTTGTCTCTGTTCTCTGTTTAGTTTCAACGAATTTTCCTTCATCCAGTGCAGGATATCATTCAGATACGCTTCAATATGTTGCAGTGTCTAATTGTAATTGCGTGGAACGCAATCCTTCGGTTTGAATGCCATATAAAACTTGTCGTCGTAAGCGTAGACATAATGTGGCAGTTGATGCTTTCTGCAAAGTGACTGGTTTTGTATACATGTACATGGTGATGTAGTTCTTTGGACCAAGCACAGAACCCCGAGGTACGCTATACTAGTGTACTGGTTTTGAAAGATATCCATCGATACAAACATTCTGGTAACGGTCACACAAATAGGATTTCATCCACCCCAATGGATTGTCTGCTATACCAAAACGATTGTCTGGTCGGCGTAGGAGAGTGGTGACAAATGCAGCCGTAGCTGCAAGCATGACGAAGACAGTAGCCTTATTCTTGTCCAGAGAACAAAAGATCTGTTTGCGCCCGTCATGTAGATCTTCAGTGTACCAAGGACACGGAGGTCTAAAACTATGGTTTTAGATTTTTGCGAGCATGCTTGTCAATGAGTAATGACAGACGATGGTAATACACCACAACAAGTTTATCAACATCACTCGATTTAAGCTTTCTGCAAAGAAGCAGGTTTAGCAGCGCATGCTTTAAATACTACTGCAAAACGTTCATGCGACGTCTTTCTACTATTATCAGGGAGCCCAGGGTCGGATATTTCAACATGCGAGACACAAGGGTCGGTGTCTCTGGTGAAAACCACACCCAACGTGTGTCAGACAACATGAGTTGGCCAAGTAACGTGGTGTCGCATAACGCAAGTACACTGGTGAACTTAGTAGACTCTGGGTTCGAAAGAGTGTCAAGGTGGATGTTTATATCCCCAACAACGATGATGTTACAACTTTCTGTTGTTACAAAAAGCCTTACTCATTTTCCAGGAAAGTACAGGTGTTTTTACGATTTGGTGTGGCATATACAAAACAATCAGACGCAGAGAATAGTTTGTAATGGTTACCATGTGCTCCAGGTGGTAAACACTTTATCATTGGTAAGACGCTTAAGGTCTGGTGGTTTTGTACACAACTGCAGTTCTCCCACAGCAAGGACCATGTTTGATGTGTATAGCCATTAAGAACAAGCTCAGCAATGCATGAATTGTCGGAAGGTCCCTCGAGCCATGTTTCAGCCATAACAACAGTATTATAATCATTATATCTATTATCTGAAAGACTCTTAAAGTTTGACTGACCTTGGGTGTATACAACGCCCTTTAATAGGTTTGGCCTTTGTATACAGTGTTAGGTTCTTATTTGATCTTCTTCAGATCATGATGTTTGAACCATTTCCGATTTTAGAATTATGTTCTAAAAGATAATGTTAACACTACAGCAGATATTTCTTTGGGGAATGGTTTGTAAATTATAAGTATTATAAACAATATGTCATTGTTTATGTGCATTGCTTACCATTAGCTCTCTGGACCAACCAAAGTTGAATACCAGTATGGTGAGGGGGTTAGGAAATCAATCATGATTGCTGATGAATGCGAGTGCTAGCCCTGTTTGTATTTGAGATGTTATTTGACTGAAATTGACCATCGTGAAGAACATTTACCTTGTGAATTAAACATGGTTAACTCACAGGTACCTGTATCATTAATAAAGAGTTAAAAAATATGCCTTTATAAAATCTATAATATCTATGATAACATAAATTTCATAAAATATTTTTTTTACCCTTTATCAATGATACAGAACTTTACCTGTGGGTAAACTGTGTGACACTCTAAAGGGATTTGAAACCCAATCAATTAAGAGGATAAAAATAACAACAAACGTAAATATTTCTCATTTCAACAAATCATTTACTCCATTGAATGACGTCATAAATCAAATGACAGAAAAATGATGAAATCATACATTCCCGACAGCATACATTCTATGACAGCTACGGTGACCATGGAATCTAAAAACAGTGTCCATGTGTCACATCTATACGAAAAACAAATTTATGAAAAAAGTCTGTACACAATTTCTTAATCAATAAATGTCTGTACAAAATGTTGCAATGACAACAATGCAAATATTGTATAATAAAAAACCTCGCCTGCCTGATTTATGAAATAAAGCCAACAGGAGTATGTCGGATAGAAATATTCAAATGATTTCAACGGCAGAAAGACTGCCATGCAAATCTCTTCCGTTCAAAGTTTTCTGAATCAATTTCCCACAAGCCACAAACTGATTCTGAATTCTTGTTTGAATTTTAGAAGCAAATTTACGAAATTCAAGGACTTGAGAAGTAAGTAATTCTTTTAAAAAATGTTGTCTGGACAATATTTTATATTCTAAAATGAATAATGTTAAGGATTACTATAGAAACTGTTTGCATAGAAACACAGTTACATAAAATGAAGGTTATAGGGTTAAAAATGTCATTTCCTTTAAAATACTTATTGCACACGCGGGGCAGATTACTCTAAATAGGATAATAGTTTTATCTTGTGTCAGGTAGTTTAGGTTGCTATGGTAACAATAATGTTGAAAAAAAAATAACATGACATTATTTACACACAAAAATCCCCAAAAAGGTAAAAATGCATAAAACTAACAATCAAGTAAAATTTCTTGACATGTTATAAAATCAAAATTGAATGTATAGAGGTTATACCTAACATACAAAATGTTTATTGGAATAAAAATTGAATATAAAGTATATTTGTTAATATACCATTCGGTAAAGCTTAAATAGAGTACAAATAAAACAGGTTATATAATAAGTATAGAAAATATCTGCCTAGCTACGGACAATGTTTAGTATGAAATAGTTGTTTCTAGCATTTTGTCATTTGATCTTTTTTCTGATAAAACATTTCCCACTTAAACCTATTTAACAATTGATTTCTTCATTCCAACAATTGAAATTTGTTCACTACACACTTCAATATGATATCAATTTGCCAAAAACCCATTAGCGTTTTTTCAGTTTTAATAACTGCGACTAAATAACAAAAAAGAAAATCAGTCTAGACATCCCGCTAAAACATATTGCTATTTTAAAACTGGAAGACGGAATCGAAACATCAGCAGTGAAGAGAAATTTGCATAATATTCAAATAATTAGTACCATAAAATAACCTAAAGATTGACTTATTAACCCAAAGATTTTCAACTATATGCAACAGATGGACAAAAATTGAGTTTTTCAAATGGATGGAAAACACAACTGAACTGTACAGTTAACACATATACGTACAAGGTTTTAACATGATCAGAAATGGAATTTAAACTTCACATTGCAAAAAGATGAAATTAGACCAACAGTTGAGTGAGGAAATGAGGTGAAAATCCCTACAAAAGTAGACCCTTCGTAGTGAAGGGTCCAAAAGGGTTTTCATAATGAAGATTTCACATCCTTCACAAAAAATTAAGGGGTTCAGTCCCTTAACAGTAGAAAAAAGCATAATGTAACATAGCTAGCTTACATGTTGGTATGGATGCCGAGAGACGTCTCATATGGAGACCAATATTTCCCAAAGCCAAGTACAGAAAGTTTTGATGGTAAGGTATATATATATAGATGGTGAATGAGACTATATAGGAGGACAAAACGGGGATCTTTGCTAATAGTTAATTTGTGTGTTGAGTATTTCAAAAAAAGGTTTCCTATTTCATACAATATGATTATCACAGTTGAATTTTGTTCAAAACTTTACATATGATTACAAAGACATTATATAGACAAATGGGAGGTATGTTTTTCATAAAACCCTACAACTAACTTTGTTATATATAGCACCGTTGGGTTGGTTATTATTTACTGATCAAAGCAAAAGTCATTATATAATAGAAAAGATTTGAATATACATAGGACTTTAAATGGCCAACCCCGGTCAACACCAAACTAACAGAAATACTGTATTGAAAAGTTCAATTGTTCCAATATTCATTAACTTGCCCCATTAGTGTACATGATTTGATAACCAATTATTTTCCAATAACCTGTAAGGAGTTGGTCTCTCTTACCAGGATAAAGTAGACAGATGGATTAGGGGTTCTATGGAAGAAAGGGATTAGTTAATACATATTCATCATCAGCTTACAAACATTACATATTCACTGATTTTCCCGTATTTTAACACAGTTGCATAGCAACAGTTCCGGTGTATTTTGGATTTATAATGAAGTTAATCACACAAAAAACATTTTGTTTAACCACGGATTCGCCATTAAAGCCTACGACTTCAAGTCCTTACTTAAATGCAAGCTACAGATACATACACCATGAGTACACAGCCATATATAATATATGTAATTTCTAACTTACTAAAAATAGATTCATCTTTTAGTATCCACGGAAACCAGATTGCCTTCTTTTTGCATAATAAATATTTTGTAATACTTTACACTCAAGATTATAATATATTACTACGATATATTTATATTATGTATTAATAAAACAAAAAAATACCTTAAAACACAAACATTATAGTAGTAAAACTGTTCAACAAGAAACAAAAACATTAACTATATACTTTGCAAAAAATAGAGATTTGGGGTAAAAAGTAACATGCTATATAAACAATACAACATTGCTACAACAAGAAGAGAACAATACTGTTTCCATGGAAACAAAAGACAAGTTTTTTAGGTAACTAGAAAATGTGTACACTTATGTGGGCGATTATAGGAACAAATAGATGTGACAAACTCCAATTACAGACATAATAATTATACATGTTAGAAAAAAAACTGGCACACATAATATAAGAATATTTTATCAAAAAATAAGACATTGAAATTTTGCTGACAACAAAATAGGTGAACACTAACAAAATGAAATTGAAAACTACCGTTAGAATAAAAACAAGAGTCAAAATTATACAAAAGATTGTTAAATGAACAAAAAGAAGCACCTTAATGACACAGAACTCAGAATGGTAAAGTATAACAAACAATTTGAACTTTTTTACCAAATATATACATGCTAAGTAACTTGGATGGAAAATAGATGTATGCAAGTCAAGAGATACTTTTCTTCTACAAACATTTGTATGCAAAATTAGCCAAAAGTCTAGAAAGTGTACCCAGGTTTGAAAAGGGCGATTACTTTGTCCTATAGTTTTATAAACCTGCTGGCTAAATGCCTTACTTGGTAAAAGTTGGTGCATTCACTGCATAGTAGATACATTAAGAATTCACAAACATTGAATAAAACAATTTGTATTGAACACAAGCTATGGAACTTCTTACTGTTATGTTTTCACCTCAACTTTTCAACATTTATATCCAAAACGAAACGAAAAACTGGTAACAAAGCATAAAAAAACAAGAAATAAATGAAGATTAAGAACATGGTAAAATTGATCCCTTTTCCTTAGAAAGAAAGAGTACACATCTTCAAAACACCAAACAATACACACATGGCTTTTATGACACCAAATCCCGCACATGGGGAGAAGAGGGAAAACATTATGATGAAAGTAGTTTGCATCAAATGTAGCCGAATAAAGAAATATCTAGGTTAGTTGACTGTTATAACACCTTCCTATGGTTGTGTAAGTCATTCCTTTTATCCCATCTTTGGCACATAATGTACTCTGGCCATAACAACTGATGAACCACTAAATACATGTAGGTAATGGTTGAAACCACTAAATACATGAAGGTAATGATTTGTACAATCGATTTACTATATGTTTCCACATACAGGATGGCCAAGAGATACACACACTTTGTCTCAATACTCAACAAAGATTGTAGATCGTGATTATACTCTTGTCAAATACATGTCATTACCAAGTTATAATTAAAAATCTATCTACACACAAACACGCACGCACACACAGTTTTCTACAACATAAGTATACTATAATCCCTGCTGAACATCTTAGTGTGTGTGATGGGAGGTATAAACCTGTAGCTTATCTCCATCAACAAACAACACAAGATGGTGGCCATATTACTTTAAGGGTTATATACACATATATAACAATGACACAATGAAACATAGTCCAACAATGAACAAGAGACCTTAAACATAGTTATACATTAACATTATGAAGGTATGCATGGACCTTAACAGTCTGTAGGACTGAATGAACACTGACACTATCTCTGTACAGAACATTAAACGTTCGACCATAGACCGTCCATGAAGCATGGTTACTACGTACCAGGAGATACCCCCCTGCCTCACAATCCAAAGGGTATAAAACCCTTAAAATGCTACTAACAAGCAATTCTCTGCTACCATTTGCGTTCATATACAAGTTGGCATAGGCCTTTACATGATTTGTAAACTTCAGAAAACATGACACTTCAAAAAAGGCATTTCCAAAAGGCATAGTTCATCACAAAAACAAACAACAACTACAAATTATCTATGTACAAAAATTATCTTGATGAAATCCTCATATACACACTGATACACGCACGAAGAATCACGACACAGCACTATTTTCAAAGTGTAAAGTTTTTTTCATTTCTTCAATAACAGTTGCAAACAGTCATCAAAAATAGGAAAATAGAAACATAAAAACAAAATCAAAAACATTTTACATGAGTTTAAATGACTATGCATGATGTTTTAACATACAGCAGACTGGACATCACAGGATCAACTCACAGACTTCTTTCAAGGTATCCCCAATTTTTACAAATCTAATGCCCATGCCAAACATATCACACCTTGAATAAATAAAAATTTCAAATAACCAAAACATTTGCTTCCAGTCCAAAAAAAGTTGTCAGAAAAGAAGTCCTCAGAAAAAACGTTTGTTACAGATTTTAGATTTCTCTACTGGAAGTTTACTGTATGAACAATTTTGAGAATCACAGAGCAACAAACTGTCTCCTATATTAACAATCAAGCATGCCATATAAAATAATCAACAATAATGAAAAATGATGACAATCTAATATGCTACGATGAGTTTACTAAATGTTCTAAAAACTATGTACATCAATTTTTATGTCTACAGACCACTGTTGGATTCATAACAAGCAACATGGATGCTATCATATCAGTAAGATGGTGATCCGTACAGAGGCATAACAACAACTGTTTGGACTGATATACCAACCCCAACTTACTCATATAATAACATGTGTACCCATGTAAATGGCTAAACAATGTATTCAATATATTAAAGTATTCATGTTCAGAACATTATAACTTCTTAGAGAAGTCAGAACTTAATAAAGAAAGATTTAATAACTGAGAAACCCATGGTGACCTGAATCATATTGACAGGGCAGTGTGGTGGCCCTAATACAACAGTAAACTAAAGGCATATACTGTATTTTTCATGCAATGCAAGTCCTGGTTGTACACCTAAAACACCTTGAATGAAGCTTGTCTAACATGCAGACAATCTCCCAACCAAAGTGACATGTGAAACAATGGCAATATCTTGGGTGACCATGACATAAGGTTCCAACCACATATCAATATGGTGAATAGTGTAACCATGGCAACATATGTAACCATAACAAAGCTGGTAAAAATGCCCAAACCATGACAATGGATTAAATCACATTGGAGATTCTAACCATGGTTAAGTTTGTAAACACACCATGGTAAAACCTCATTGTAACCACGGCAACATTAGCTGGCATTGGAAGCAAGGACATATTCTGATGAACAAAATGTAAAAGGAACATTATTGTAGCTTGTACCAAGGTTATATAATTCTACTACCATGGCTTCCTAAAGGAACACCACACTGCAACTGTCAGAAAATATGAAATAGGTCAACATGGCTTTTGATATCCTTTATGTTAAATTGATCTTGTTCAAACACAACATAGTATTATAGTTTGGAATGGGTAATGTTTGAACATCGCTCCATAAAACACACTACTACAAGTTTGAGGTAACGTAAATAATCTCATCTTTTATGCTCCATGGTTCTAATATTAAAATGTCATACAGAGCTAGTAAGCAAGAAATCCCCATTAGATGTTCCATGTCAAATAAACACATGTTAAAACACAAACAAATCAATTAAAGATAAATTACATATATATTAGTCATTTTCATAAGTTATGAATCAAAATAAATCATGAAAAAAATCAGCAGAAAAAATCAATCAATAGAAAACATGAAATATAATCCAACAAACAGTTTCAATGAAGGAACACGATCAATTAATAAAATTAAAGATTTGAAAAACTACTTTGCAGAACCATACAATCCAATTGAAATCAGTTCTTTTAAAATCATCCAATCAGATCAGTCTATTTCAAATTCAAATTCATTCCATCCAATCAAAATGCAGAGATGCTGAATAATCATCCAATCAGATGTGGGGGTGTAGATCACATGATGAGGTGATTGGTTGGCTGTTACATTTATACCTTCCCCTGATATCACATTTGTAACGTGGTTTTTAAACCAAGATTGTTGCTGGACTGTAAAAAGAGAAAAGAAATATATAAATCACAAAGGTCTGGCAAAAAAAGAATGGAACAAAATTCAAAATATGAAGATAATTGTAATTATTTAACATTTATCAATTTCTGACTTGTTTTTTATGAATATAAATTTAAAAAAAACATAGCATAAGCAATATGCAAGCCAAATAGACTACCAGCGCTTTAATTATGATTAGCATTCTTGGTATATGCTTAAGCTACTTAATTTTACACAAATTCAAATAGATACAAGAAAAGCATCCAATGATGCCGATTATTAGAGTTACTGTTCTAGTAAAGATTTTTATCATTGAAATTTAACAAAATGAAACAGACACTTGAAGAATATGTTATCTCATGTTTTTTATGTACATACTTTATGTATCTAAGTCCTGACTGATATAGAATAAATGAAGAAGCAGAATATCAAAATGAAGCATTCACTGGTACTAAAATAATGACACAGAATTTGTGCCTTGGTAATTAAAATATAACATTTTAAACAAGCAAATTCTCATGCTACATGAACTAAACTAGGGGCTAATATTAAAAACAAACATTACAAATAATAAAATGTTAGACATAGAAAATATGGAGTTATATATAGAGAGTTGACTATAAGGGGGATCTACCACAACATTTAAAGATTTACTAAAAGCTCACACACAAAAATGAGAAAATTTGGGATTTAACGCTGGGTAGAATAATCATGTTGCTATAAATAGCAGGTTATTTATAGCATGCCAATATCGACCAAACTAGTCAACCAAACTAATTTCAGCGAACAAAACTCAAAATCTTCAATTGAATGAAACTGTGTTTTTTTCAAAATAATTGCTTGTTTTGAATCAGACAGTATGATAGTGACTTATAGAAGCTTTCTCATTCTCAGCTACCCAGCATGCTGCATACAGGCAATAATAATGATAAAATAGGAGTAATAGACGGGATACATCGAAGGTTATAATATACAGACAATTATTCCACTATAAAGGCAGAAGGGGTACAAGTTTTTTGTTTGTTTCGTTGTCCCTCCGAATATATAATAGTTCTGGGAGGACAACTTACGGGGGCCTTACTTGGCAGAGTTAGGAGTGTAGGCCTGGAAGTGTTGTTGTGCGTCATCAACTGCGTGCTCCTGTGAAAGAGAGACGGATAATGCCGCTAAGTTAATACAGTCTATTTATAGACATAACATTATTTCTATTTTTAGAAAAAAGCTTGTTTACTGAGAATCAGAATCTAATTATAGACATCACACACTAAATGTTTGATATCACACTGCGGCTATTTTTAGAAATGTTAATATCACACAGCAATGTCTATTATTAGATAATATAAAAAGCATTTTGTTTAGAAATATTATATTTTTCACACTTGTGCATATATGAACAGATTTGAATGTGAATTAAAACAAAGTTATTTCTAGAGTGTATTAAATCTTGTTAAAAACAAACTATGGTTCAATTGCATTAAAGAACATTACTAAAGAAAATGTTAACACAATTTTCCATAATAATCAGTAGATCTGTTTGCCTCTCAATTAGTACCAAGTTAAATATCATCTCTTGACTTGGTTCACGCGGCAACCACCAAGACAATAACAGTGATTTTATACCCTTTCTGACTTCATATATCGAAGAGTTTTCACAGAATGAAAGGTCAAACACAGGAAATGAGAGAAACATGTTTTCTAAAACCCAGATGACTAATTACAATAATCAAATACAACATTTATCTAACATAAGGACTCAACCAATTTCGACTTAGCGCTTTTAAGGGGAAATATTTCGTAGTTGAAAGCATGGTAGATCAAACTTCACAATTTGAGTAACATTTGTCACCAAATTAACACGATTGCATATATCGATCATATAAGATTAACATCGACATTTTGAAAAAATTATCAAAATAATCTACTAGAATTGTCTATAGTTTTGATTAATTGTTCAAAATGTTACAATTTGTTTATAAATAAACTTTCCTTATGTCGAGCAAATATCAGAATACTATTAACAAATGACGCATTTCCCCTAGTACAGTAATTGGCTCCTTGAATTTTACGGAAAGATATATGGTATCGTCATAGAATGATGGTTGTTGTACTATATTCAATGTAAATAAGACATAACGTTGATTTTGATTCGGACAGAAATTTGGATTTCACACAGGGTGTAGATTCTAAAAACTAAAAATATCACTGTACAGAATTAGGTACATGTAAATTAATTCACTTTAGTGTAAGGTGAACTTATTCACAATATTGAAGAGTACATTCACTGTACAGAAGGTAGTACATCTCATGTTCATGCAGACAGTGCATGTATGCAATCACTGACTAGAATAGAGTACTTTCTATAGTGAGCTCAGTGCGTGCATGCAATGACTGTAGAGAACAAGAGTACAACTTCTGCATGATGAACAGTGCATGATAATCACACTAATGGAAGGTGAACACTCAGAGAGATTGTAGGAGACAACAAACCAAAGTTCACACAAGATCTCAATTACGACCTTGCTTGACCTTTTGTTTTACTTTACAGAATACAACAGAGGTTTCAATAATATGCATGATATACCAAGTCCCTGAGATTGTTCTCTAAAATTTTATACTAATTATTTAAGAAATTTCAAATATGCTCTTTCTAATGCAAATTAGTTATATTAATGAGTTTTGAAATATCATGCATATATATATTACACAAGGTCAAACAGTTTGAAATCACATACAATGTATTTGATGAGTGGGTGGGGTGACGGACAGTGTCAATTTGTAGTTGCTTGCCAGTTGCTTTTTACTGCCATACACATGGAACAATATTAAATATGTTTTTCAAATGGTCACTACGCCTATTTATGATGAGCTTGCTAATTCTAATGAATTAAAGTTTTCCTGTGACCAATTTTGAGTGTTTGTTAAATAAATAACAAGAACAATTGAATTTTTTTATAATGTTAGTACAATTCAAAATTTTATATTGTATGTTCAGCTTTAATTCATATACTCGCACTCAGACATCCAAGCCAGTATCAGGTAGATATAAGGTGTGACATAAAGTCAAGATACCAGTCCATTC
Organism: Spisula solida; assembly: GCA_947247005.1. Classification (NCBI taxonomy): domain Eukaryota; kingdom Metazoa; phylum Mollusca; class Bivalvia; order Venerida; family Mactridae; genus Spisula; species Spisula solida. Next base: position 11,825,417 of record OX365958.1, on the reverse strand, counting down.
ATCAAATACAGTGTATGTACAAACACAGACCTAAATCATAACAGATATGTTCAACTATCACGGTCCACAGAACAAAGTCTCGCTAAATCTCACAGGAAACGAGAAACGAAACAAGAGCAAAACATCTTATACAGTATCTTAGATAATGAGAAACGACCCTTCCTCACATTTAAGTATTCCATTAAATACAGAAAAAAAGCACTAGCATTCTTGTTGGATAGGTCTAAATACTGGAAGTTTTATCCATGAAATAGGACTGGAAAATTTAATTCTTTTTTGGGGGGCATTTTGGTAATTATGGTAATGGCAGTCATAGTGGAACTTTTTTGATATTGGCTTAAAAAACTTTTAATACATTTAATTGACAACTTTATCAGTGTACATATACTATCAGTCCAGGAATCTTAAGGAGTCTTAAGATTTTCTTTCTTGTAGCGCGATTTTGCAAGTCTTTATACTGTTTGTCTGTGAAGTATATCTGTTACTGATTTAAGTCTTTGATGTTTACAAATCAAACTGAAGCAAAACTGTAAAGGTTGGCATACTGTAATGTTACTATGGTACTGATGTCACTATGGTAACATATGTTTACTATAGCAACCACATACCTCTATTGGAACTGTCTGTAGGATGGTTCCGGCTTGATAAGGAACTTGCGTGTAGCCAGGAGTTGTTAAAGCTGTGTACTGCAAGAATAGATTAGAATAACATTTAGACGTACAGTTGATTGACCACATTTGGGGAGGGGATTTATCGATCATCCCTATGGCAACATTAGACATAATGTGTTCAATGAAGCATATCACATGTTCAAATCGTAAAAGATTTTCATTTTAAAACCATTTCAGGATCACTGTATAATGTATGTCATCAATCATGTTTTAAAACAGACTGCTAAAGTTATATAATTTGATCAAATCTTTTAATGAATAATTCACAATTCATTAAATATATCGAACATAAAACTATCTATTGTTTACATTAGCAAACAAATAAAATCAGCAGCTATGAGTTAGTTCAAAATCCACAACAGTCAAATAGATCTGACGATTAGAATGTCAACGGTTACTAATACAGTAAAATCATGACGCACGGAAATCCAGTAGTAAAGATCCCTAAACCCCTAGATAAACCAAAAAAAAATGGTTACCAATGTCCACTTTTTAGATACATGTCTAAGATCGAAGTCATTTGAAAATTGTAACAATCGCTTCTGTGGGTTTTTTGTTACAAAATATCATTCATTAATTTTAGCAACAACCCATGTGTAAATTTTGAATAATTCTATGAAAAAGTGGACATTTTGAAAAAATCACAAAAAGTAGTTTTTTAGACAGACCCATGCAAACTTGTGACTGAGTGAAAAGCGTTAACAATGTCAAAAACCAACCACCTCACATAAGATGTTTCCATGACAACTTGTATATTGTCACGGTAACAGTTGAATGATAAAAATCTCATCAACTGCACATTTTTTCAGCAAATTAAATAGAAGCAGTCAGATATAAGACTTTGTTAGAAATTTCATCATTTTTTGTGAATTATTCGTAAATGATACATTTTTACCAAATTGTGAAGTTTTCAATTATTTTTGGAATCGAATTATTCAAATCCACTCACATACAGTGAGTTTGGAGCAGTGAATGAAGCACTAGGCTTCAGAAATATTGTTTTTCATTATTTGTTTTAAAGACAATTAAGTAAAACTCACAACTCTCATGCAAAATTAAAATTAGAAGCAGAAATCATGCAAGAATGGGAATATATTTGACTGCTACTATGTAACTGTGTAAACATGTACAGATAGCTAGAGTATACAATACATGTACATTTACAACACATAAATCATAAACATGTAAGAATTGTTGGATCTTGTCGACACCAGAGAAATATTCACAGCAAAAACTCTGTGCACCGGACCCTGTACAACCTTGCACCGGACTCCGTACAACATTGCACCAGACTCCGAACAACCTTGCACAGGACTCTGCACAACCTCGCACCGGACTCAATACGACCTCCAACCGGATTCTGTACAACCTTGCACCCGACTTGTACAACTTTGCACAGAACTCTATACAACATTGCACCGGACTCCACACAACCTTACACCAGATTTGTTCATTAAAACAATAAATCACTACAGACATATGTTAATAATCGTAAACATTTCAAGAAATTTAAGAAAAATAATTAGTTGCTATGATACCATTCCTTAAGTTAACAAGGTTTTAAAATATGTCACCAAGAGCAAAACTTAATAATACATGGAATAGATTTCTTGATTTGATAAAAAGTAGAAAAAATGTACGAAAAACAAAAATATTATCAAAAAAATAGCTAGCTCAATGAAATTCAGTTTAAATGAAAGCTATGCTAAGTTATGCTTAACTGTTAGAATTTAGGTTGAATATTTAAGAAATCACTACTTTCAAAGTCAAACCATCAACTATGTCAATATCAGTGTTAGAATTTTTTAGCGTTGTTTAAAACATAAGTGAATATTTTTAAGCGTTGTTTAAAACGTAAGTGAATATTTTTAAACAAACATCTACTTTCACACAACCAATACTATTAAACCAATCAACCACCACGTCAATCAACAACTATGCCTGGTCCATGATTTAAAATCTACAAAATTCAAACGATTAATCAGTTAAGTTAAACAAACACAGCACACAGTGAAATATCTTGATATAACTGACAGTAATCTCCCTTGGAATCCAAGTTGATGATGTAGGTTATTGTTGTCTCGCTGCAGTCTCATCTTCATCCAGCTAACAATAGGTTCAAACGTCTTCACTAATAATGGATCTTCAGGCAGGTCTCATTTTGGTTATAATATCACCAGGAATATGTCCGGAATCATTTTGTTGTATTTATTTAGATGCAAGAGAACATTTACATACCTAAATACAAAAGATTTCTCAAAACTTTTTGGTGAATTTTAAAATTACTGACTACAGGGAAAAATTCTTTTAAAAATAATAATTTCAAACTCAAAACTTCAAAAACAATATTTCCCATTCTCTAACCCAAACAGTTGGTAAAAACTCCAAAGTAAGCAGACATTCAGATTTGAGTCCCTAGTTCTGTGACTGCCCACCACATCCCACCCAGGTCAAACAGGAAAATTGAAAATAATAAAAAATAAATAAATACACAAATACTGAATCCTCCATTTTAATATCAAATCTGTACATAAACCCCAGCAATATGCTGATGAACCCAAAAACAATGAAATGAAAAACAAAATATAACAATTATGTAGCAAACAAACAATTCAATTTTAGCAAAATGACAACCCGATTATCCATCAAAAATAAGACCAGACCCGCTATTTTACACATGGTACAGAAATTTAGCCATTAAGAGGTATTGTGCAGATTTTCATATTAGAATGTTTGGTTGTTATGATGGAGAAGAGACCAAAATATGACATATTTTGGTACAAAAATTGAGCCTACAGAATTGTTCGAACTTTCAAAATAGAAAATTTGGTTACCATGGAAACAGAATCTGGCCTTTTTCATTAAGATGCCCAGTGATCATTTGCTGTACATTTTCATAATACAACATTCATTTCAGACAATTTCAACAAAATTATTTTGAGCATTTGTACAAACAAATGTAACAATATAGTCACATAGACTTCATTTGATCCCTGATTCATTTCAAACAATGGAAAAATGTGCATACTTTTTAAACACAAAGTTGTTTTTGTAACAGTTTTGTTCTATTTTGAACCGATAGGTCACTTAATAATGACTACAGTATATGGGGAAGATATCATGTTTGTTTTATTCAGATTTAGCGCCTTTAATGTCAGTCATACATACACTACAGCTGATTCATCAAACCAGTTTTCCTGGACTGTATCCTAACCAGTACTAACTTGCCCTTTCACTAGGAACCAGCAACTCCTCCTCCACATGTGGTGGAAACTTGACATTGTTGTCAAAGTTTCATGGAAGGGTATGACCTGACACAAACAAGGAATTAGAACAATCAATTACAACGATATTTCAAAATGAACCAATTCTTACATTATGTTCAATTTTACAAAACACCAGCGAAATGTTAGGGAACATTTTCTGATAATTTCTTTGAATAATTTCGGGAGTATTTTTACGCATGCTGAGACAGGGAGAAGCTATTATATGAATACCTGAGTACAATATGTAAAGCAACAACATTGAAGGCAGCTTGTTTACTTACATCAAGCCTTATACATCGTTTCATAATCATTTTTACTTAAATGTTGGGGTCAGCAATTGTTTTTTAAATAATTATTATCCAGCGTTTGTAAACATCATATAAAATGCTTTTGTATAGTGTAAAATATTACAGTTTTTTAATTATATGATATATATTACTTCAGAATATTTCTTTTTACAAAATTTAAACTTTATTAAAAGTCATTAGTTCTGAATACTTCCTTTTAATAAGTTTGGAAAGTGCATGTCAAGTTAAAATTGTAAAACTGTTAATTTAATTACACAAATGCAAGAGGTATAGAAATATCTATACATGTAAGTCATTACAAAATTATATGCATGAAAATGATTGAACTGGCCTTTTTTAAGGAAGATTATGTTAGACTAAGTCATGGCAGCACAGTTAAAACTCTGTGTACAATGTTTTAAAAAAACGGGAGAATATTAAAATCATACAATATATTGTTCACTCCGGGAAGGGGGTAAAATGTTATATAGAAACGCTAAACATACAAAAGTATACATAGATTATATACAATGGTATTATGTTTTAGAACAAAACATGAGGAAACGATGGAGCATTTTTAAATTGTTTTATATCATAAATCTGATTCATCGGCTTAATTATCGACAGCAGGATGAAAGAACAGACAATGTGTTTTTAAGTTTTTTTGTTTTTTTTACAAATTTAGGCAATTGCATCAAACTAGAATGTAACATTGTTGCTACGAAAACTTTTCTGATAGATATGTTTGGGTATGATTCAACAACTTATGATCAGGCAAAGAACCATTTCCTTATATTGCCTTTAATTGCTTTTTAATTGCTATTTCAGATGCTGGGTATTGCTGTAATTAAACTACTTCAAAATTGTTGCATTGCAACTGATCGCTGACTAACTGAACGATTTTTTTTTTATTTTGTGACCATTCCGTACAGTTCAGTGCATTATTTATCTAGCCATGTAAAGACAATACCGTCTTGATTCAATAAAATGATTCATTTTCATTCATGATGCACGTGAAGGCGAGCAAATTGTGACTTGATAATGAAACATACAAGTATAATATTTTCCATGACAAACAAGGCAAAATTCACATTCATGTAAGTTGTTCACATATGAAATGTATGTAGCTATTACACATATAAAATACAATAATGATTTACAAGTACATGTACTAGGGTCTCAAGCAACGGTGCAAAATAACGGCAGTTTTTATGCTGTCAGGTGAGACGGATACATTCGGGATTATATATTTTGATGAGTATATGAAACAGTAGTACATTGTACACAGGAGCAAAGTCCAAGCCTTGTATAACAGATTATATATGATCTATCAATATTGGCAGAAATACCATACATTGGTGCATGATATAGAAGTAAGGCTTGTTCAAAGATTTGGTTTGACTCGTTTATTTCATTCGGTTATTTGGTGATTACTCTCGTTAATTTGTTACCAATTAATATCTTGTTCAGTAGAGACATGCCAGACCCCACCCACTTTCCAGATTGTTCTAATTTATAAACATTGCTTTCTATAATAGCAGCCAGTCCAAATGCAACATTTTAATTAAACAAAGAAAGATCCAAGAATGGAAAGGAAATATCGGCTCCTTATATTTGAGTTGCTGTAATATTCAAAGGTTTACAACTAGTCTTTCGTGCCTATAATCATATCACAACTCCCACAGATCAACAGACAAAATTGACCAATAATTGATACTGACGAATGTTTTAAGCAGTCCAGACAGAGCAAATTATCAGTCATTCCCCCAGAGAAACCACCCTTGCACTGTTCCACATACACATTTTCGCCCTATTCAGACTTGAGAGTAGAGAAATATTTTCAACGAGTCACGATAAATCCTTGACAAACGTTATTTACTATACATGTACAGTCCAAAAAATGCTTAAATGCAGGCTTTACTTAGCTGACTAGAACAAATCGAGATATTTTTTTACAGTACAAAATTCTGGTTATAAGTGAAAAATCAAACCACGACTATAAGATACACGGTAAATGGCTATACAGGTCAAAATGTCTAATTAAACGTTGTGCTATATGGTATATGTAGTTAAACATTAAAATAGTACCTGAGTAATTTCTACTGAAAACCGTAATATTGAGACTGAAAAGAAGAAAGTTATATCATCAGTTTACACTCATTTATACAAATAATTCACCCGTTACTATGGTTACGATAAAAAAATCACAGCAAATAAAAAATCTCCAAAAAGGACATACAGAGCAACTACCTAAAACCCTTTGGTCAAGACCTGGACATTAAGAAAAAAAAATGTTATGTTAACATTTGACCTTGAGGTCAAGGTCTTGACCTATAATACTGGAAACAAAATATTATGTTGACATTTGACCTTGACCTATAATACTGCACCTACAGGGGTTGGTATCTATGCCCGGACCCATAAAACATACATTGCCCAGTCAGCAATCAAACTCACAGCAAAAAAAGAAAATATTTATAAGAGCATTTTGTACAAAAGTTTGGCACATGTTTGGAATAATCAAAAAGATGAATAAATAAAGCATAGATAGTATTTACAGAAACACAACAAAAAAGACACAAAAAATGTACAGACCGTCCCCCAAGTTTCCCCCGAAAAAAAATCACAAATTGATAAAACACCATTAAATAATCTATGTAAAAATTCCCATTGAAGAGAGTGTAGCTTCGTTCCTAGAGTGCATTCATAAAATACCTTAAAACAGACAGGTGTGAAAATACAAAATAAAGTAGTTCTAAAGAGAATAAAAAGATGCGCGCTATGGAAAGCCACAAATAGTTTAATAATTATTCTTAAATTAACTTTTGAAAAGACAACACACAAATGCAGCTTTTGATATAAAATTTGACACACTAGTATTTACTAGCTAATTCTTAGCGTATACTGATCACAGTATAACATGATCACAGTATAACATAATTGAAATTATTTCAATGTTTGACGAATATTTTGAAAAGACAACACACAAATGCAGCTTTTGATATAAAATTTGACACACTAGTATTTACTAGCTAATTCTTAGCGTATACTGATCACAGTATAACATAATTGAAATTATTTCAATGTTTGACGAATATTTTTAAAAACATCAGTGGCTTTCCATATATATATTTGGTACACAATAACCTAGCATCCAATTAAAGCAGTTCCACTTGAAGTCGCGCAAAATTGTTAAACTACACCAAAAATTATGAACAATGCAACAATTCATAACACAGTCATAACAAATAATCATAAAGCAAAAACAACATGTTGCCATAGTGTGATCTATACAAAATATTCACATCCATAAATGATTTATGTAGAATTGACAGTTCAAAGGTCATCACTATGGCAACATAGCTCTATTGAGATGGTTGGTCATTCATTGGTTAACTCAATTCTGAGGTGATTCCACCTCCCCTACCGATTGGTTGGAAATATGCAGCTGTCCCATTTGATTGGCTAACATAGGAAGTAAGGAGGCGGGATCTAAACCTCCCTGGTTCCCGGCTGTGTGTAGAGAGCCTGGTTGTACCATCTGCTTAAAGATTACAATCAAAACACATTGCTGAACTTGAGATGAAGATGGTTTTCCATTATCAAGTAAAAATGGTAAATTTTTGATAATTTTTACCACAAAAATAAGGTTAAGGTAAATTCGAAATAAAATAGGGTAAAGTGGAAAGAAAAAACATTTAAACAAATAAACAGATCTTAAGAACAATGTTAATATCATCTTTATAATTTGAAAGAATCTAAAAAACTGATACATGAAAAGGATAATTTTTTTTCTCAAAAAATATAAATAAATGAAAATTAAATTGTTTATCGATAAATACTCACATGTGCCATTGGCGGTTGCATAATAAATTGTGGATTAATGAAGGCGCCTGGGTTGGATTGTACTTGGTATGTGGTAGGGGAAGATGCTACACTATATCTTGGCAGGATGCCTGTAGGGGTCATCAATGCTGAGGCCCCTTGGGCAGCTATACTGTAAGGCAGGTACAGACTGAAATACAGAACACATATACATGTACCGACAACAACCACACACCACCAACAAGACAGGGCTCAGATAGATTCCTAATCTGATATTTGTACATTAGGGAAAAAATTCATTAACAAATAATTTTACATCAAACATTAATAAAATTGTTTACCAATCATTCTTTAGAAGTAACCACTTATTCTGAATACATTTTAGTTTCAAAATTTGAAGTTTAGAAGGCAGAAATCAGCTGATATGAAGAAATGAAACAAAGTGTTAAGGAGAAATTCATTTCGCTAAATGCCAACAGGCAGATGGACAGACCAACATGGTGACACCAGAACAGCCCCTTCAAACTTGGTTTGCAGGGGTATAAAAATCATAACACTGATTTAATATCATGGATACAATATTAATGCTAGCTACTTATGCATGTATAAGGTTACAATTATACTAAATAATCAAATACATGAACCTACCCATTTTGTGCTAATGCAGCCTGGTCGTAAGCAAGTGTAGGAATTGCCTGAAAAGAATCCAACTGCAAGTTATCAGACTGGGTCATGATTTGTACTTCCTGTTGGATATAAAAAAGGAAAATTTTTAGACTGTGTCTTTAAATTTTTAATCTAAACTGAAAAGCCAAGACAATTAATTAAACAAAATACTAGATGAAACTCCAACACACAGTTTTACCCGTTTATCTGAAGAAGTAAACACTGCCAGCGTACGGTAGAAAGATTGCCAGAATGGTAACTTTATCACCATTTAAATTATTTTACTGTTACACACAGTGACCAATGTGAAACAAAATGGAATCATTTGAAAGGTGGCCAAGAACTTGACATATATATCAGATGAAACATAAAATGATGCATTTTTTTAGACTTTTCTTATAAGTTATGATTGGACGCATATTTGGTAACCATTTGGCTTCATTTTACAAAGCTATGGGGAAAAGCCATTAAATATGTTCACAATCATGCTATATGGACCATAAAGGAGCCAATGCTGCATTATGATTGGATCAGATGAGTATCACCATGGTCACATGATCTCCATAGTCACATGATCAGTCTTTGGCCATGGTCACATGATCTAAGTATAGCCATGGTCATGTGCAGTATTAAATGCTTCTCCAGACAAAGGGAAGTAACTGTGTTTTGGAGTTTGATGCTAGAGGTGGTAAAACATGACATAAATCTACTAAGGGTGGGAATATCACTAAGATTTAATCATCAAATGTTAATGACAAAAGAACATGAGACCTACATGTATACACATGGAACTATAAACATTAAGCGGAAGCTTTCTTAAATCATAGTTAACAAATCCTATATAAAGATCATCTTTTTTGTATCTAAAATGCTAATTTTATTTTAACATCAATAAAATAGTATTAATATTTATATATTAGGATGATTATGTTGTAAAATGCCTATGAGTATTGATTTGGATATAAATATATATACTTGATATAATGTTCAAATACGAGGAATATATATCATATACTAAAACAAAATAAAAGTGAAATCCAAACATGCGTTTCTGTTTTTATATGTCGGTGCCAAAGAATCAAACAAATTTAATAAAGCCAAAAATAAGGACATTATTATAGTGTGCCAGTTTTGGACTCAAAATCTTTTGTTTTTCAGATTTTTTTTTAAGTTTTACTTAAAAAAATGATGGATGGATTTCTATTAGGTAGATTAATTGTTTATTATACACAAATCATTCCATGTTGAAGCGTATGCCTCTACTTTAAAGGGCAGATAACTCCCCAACAAGCATGGTGACAAATTATTATTTTTGCATTTTTCTATTATTGATATGATATATAATTATACAAAGTTTAGTTATTGGGAAATTAATTTTTTTCTCTATAGCTCACAAAAACAGTTGTGACGGCCCTTAAATATCAATTTAAACTCAAGAAGATTTTTTGGTAACTTTAGAAACATGGAATGATCTGCGTATATATTCAGATTACGAAAAGGAGAAATCTGGTTATATTATACATGCACTAAGTAACAACAATAAAGACGGGCAATATTCAATTAGCTTAAAAAAGCTCTAACCTTTGAATAAAAATCTGAAAACTTATCTCAAATTCTTTTTATAGCCCTTTCTGAAGACTTTTTGATAAACCCCTTTTATTAGCTTAAAACAGCACAAGTATTTCTTTGAATAAAAATTCCAAAAACTGATCTCCAACTTTTTGATGGACCCCTTTTTTACCCATTTATCAAAAACAGTAAAGATGATAAAAATGTGATTTGTTAAGAGATTGTGGAAGTTTTTATATGACTGGGAAAAGACTTTGAACCATAGTGTGAATAGTCAAAATGTTGTATCTATATAGTATATATTGCCATCTCCAAAATACCCGAATTGTTTTTGAAAATTGTTTATAAAAGTTGAAAATTTGTTTATAAACACCCAGTAGTATTTGTTATTGTAATTGATTAAATAAATAGTTTACAAAACTTGGAATAAAACATCCATTGATATTCTTGGCTGATGATATTTTTGGCAAAATATTTTTTTTTTTAATTTATCAACAACATTTTGACACATAAATGGTCACCCAGGTGGCAAATAAATGACAATATACAAATGAAATAATATATAAGTAATGTGGTGAGAATATAATGAAAATCATAAGAATATTAAAAGTGTGAAGAACACATCCATATATTACAATAAATATATATGTACAACTACGTGACAGCTGAAATACTAAACATCAAAGCATTCAAAACTGTTTATAATTGATATTTTTTGTGTTTTACAAAAGTGCATATAAAAAAGATTATATATTATACATGGGGGATACACATCTAAATATTTACTTAAAAAAGTATTTTCTCATAAAATTAAAGCCAGATCAGGACTTACTACATCTGTCCGATCGGGCCATAATTTTGTGGGTTGTATATACGGCACCTTTTTCTTGTTTCCTCCGTCAGCAAACTTTGCAAGTAAAGGCTCTGTACATCCTATAGTAAAGGTAATAAATTTAATAAAATAAATCATCAACAATAATATGTTCAGTTAATTAATACACCCTGGATGAATTACCTATCATAGGACATCACAATAGTCTACCAATAATAACACTAACTTTTTTACAAATAAAAATTAAATGCTTTTTCTATCACTTCACTGTGTAGTGTTTATATTATCAATGTTTATTTATTGATAAGGCTAGAGTTATCTCTGACAAGCTACAAATAGCTATATAACACCATTCTATTCCACACAAGACAACACTTTTTCTAAAGACCCTTCTACAAGGAACCAGCAACTTCTCCACATGTAAAGGACAATCAACATTGTAGCAACATTTTGATGGAAGGTTATTGATCTGCTGCAACCAGGAATCGAACCCTAATCGCTGGGTTAGAAATAAAGCACTCTAACCATAGGACCCAGCCCCAGCTCTAAGAGCACAACAGAGCATAATATAACCAGTCTATCTGTTTATTAGAGCTTGAGAACATAACCAGTCTGTCTGCTTAATGTATACACGTAGACTGATTTTATATTCATACTAGATTGACATTAAAAAAATATCAATATAAACTCAATTAACATAATATTGTTACATGTATCATGTCAAAATTCAATTTCTCATTTTAAATATTGCATGAACTCCATGTTAATATAAATCATGTCAAGACAGATTGCGTGTATTCCATGCACCAGTAAATAAGTAGCATCAGAAATGCAAATCTTATCAATAATTTACGAAACTGACATCATTAGTTGAATCCATCTACAAAATTACCAATATATTCCATGGAAAGCGAAAAATGAAGTCTGTTAATTTCTAGTTGCCATCACAACAGACTACTGGGAATTCATTATTTTTCGTGGGAGTTGAATTTTCGTTGATTTTGTTGTTGAACTTGAACACAAAATCTAATTCCCACAATTAATCGACCTCTCAAATTCAGAAATGGGTTTACCCTTTTATGTTCTATAATCCATGAATTTACGACCCCAAGAAAATGCATGTTTATCAAAATCCACGAAATTTAATACCCCTGAAAATATGTGATTTTACAGTAACTGACATTTACATCAGAATTTGAATATTTCACTTACCTGCCAATATTTTACCATTGAAAGCATTTATGACTTGTTCGCATTTTTCTTTCGACTCCATTCTAGCGAAGCCGACGCCCCGACTGACGCCGTCGGGTTTTCTAAGTATTCTAGTGGATATAACAGTACCGTAATCCTTCAACATGTTTTCCAAGTTTTGTTCAGAGAAATACAATGGTAAGTTTGCAATATACAGGTTTGTGGGGTCCTGTTCTTGTTGCTGAAAATATAAAACATACAAAATATAGAACAAGTTTCTGACCAAGGGAGGTAATCAAGACAAATCTTCAATAAGAAGAAAGTGTACAAGTTACTTCCCTTTGAATAGATTAATTTTTATCAGTACATGACTTTTGTATCGTTCAACTCTGTGGGCCATAGTTTTACCATTTTAACCGTTTTAACCATTTAAGATTGTGGCCAGTTTCATCTCTTGACGTTAATGCTAACCCAGATTTCTCTTTTCAAACAATCAATTCCTCTTTGGGAGATTTGAAAATCTGTTAAATATTGATATAAGGGGAATGCAAACACCGAGTCTTTTGTGTGTATTGGCCATATACAAGACGTAGTCAAACAAACTCAGTATATCTAACCAATAGACTTATTTACACCAGGAAATGCCTAAAATGACATAAATGGCTTAATAAGAGTAAACAAGTGTGGCTGTGTATATTCAGTATACATTGGAATGCGCATACTTTACTTAAATCTAGTGGATGACAGTGATACATCTTATAGTAATTTAGTACACTTAGTAAGCTTGCATTAAGTGGGATGTTCATTAATATAAATGTATTTTAATGGCAGCTCAACATATATCATTTGAGTAACGAGCGAAAAAATGTTTTTTTTCTTTGCATAATCATGCAGACATTTAACTCTATTACACAAACATTTGCCCATTTGCCACAAAAACACATCACTTCGTACGTAAATCATGTCTTAACTGAGTTACAATTTGGTCAACAGAAATACAGTAAACTGTATCTACTTAAACCATGGTTTAGCCCTAGAATATAAAAGATCCACTGTTCTCTATATACATATAAGTTGGCGCAATTTATCAAAAAACATCAAAAATAGATTAAAAATTATGAACGAGCGAGCGTAGGCAGATTTTTGGGCTCAAAATCAATAAATTATGGTTGACACTTTGAATATATATAAAAGGGAATGAAATATAAAACCTTATTTTGGCACGACGCCAAGATTGAAGATTTATTATTATTTTATATAAAATGTCCATTTATGGTAACGGCTGCTTGAAGTGCATGATTCTGCAGGTTTTTATTTGCGTATCGGAGAGAAATCAATTTAACTTTGAATAAAGTAATAAATTACTATCCAGGCTAAATCGTAGTGTGATAGGAACGAGCTCGTGTTGGTGAAGGATCTAGTTTTATATTTTTCATTTATCTTCAGAAATTTCGTAAACTTCAATAAACATATTTAGCAATAACATACTCATCATTCATTGAAATTAAATTATTCAATTCATACGAAATTGAAATCTGTCGTTCAATGCATAACTCCTATCCCACATTAATTTTCATGTTTTTAGTATTTTAGAGACGCAATGTCATTGATGAAATATAGGGACAGACTTAGAAAAATTTAAGCTCTCTAGTTTGTTGAGTACACTTTAAGGGGCAGGCAATGGTTTTAGACATGTTGATGCCGAAGTCAGGACTTTTATGCCATATATCAGGACTTGACATCATTTTTTATGCCATATATCTGGCTTGACACCCTTTTCTATGCCACATATCAGGATTTGACACCCTTTTCTGTACCATTTATCAGGACTTGAAACTCTTTTCTATGCAGTTTTTGGGGGGTTGACACACATTTTCCTTCACTTTAATGTGGTCTTATTTTTTAAGGTGGACTTTATGTGAGGGTTGACTATTCCATCTTGAGTGAATTATAAACAAGAGAAAAAAACGAAATCTGAAAAAAGGGACATAAAACAGCAAATATTTTGGAACGAAAACCAAGACATAAAATCTTTTGAAGTATGCAATAGTTTGACATTTTAATGCACAATAATTGTAGAGTTTTATGAGCATGTTGGTTCTGGAACATTGAGTAAGGATAATTCACCACAGAAAGTACTAAATTTTTTCATGACCAATTTATGACCAACCACCAACGGGTAAATTGTAAATGGCGGCCATTTTGTTAAACAGGTGTCACCATTTTATGCCCGCAAGTGTGACAATCACACACCACAATATTATGACATATAATCATGTAATTTCAATTTAATTTAGTATGGAATTCTTAGTGCATTCATACAGTTTGTGGCAGTGACCATGGCAGGTACAGGCAGTGACAGACAGGCACAATACATAACATTATCAAAGAACTGAAGTGAAGGTACATTCTAGGGATGAACAAAGTCAAAGACAGGAAAAGGACCAGGAGCGCAGTGGTTATAGGTACCTAAAGAAGTCAGTATATGTTAACCTTTTACCACTTAATGCCATCCAAATGCACAAATAAATGAGACATTTTAATGCACGAATAAATGAGACATTTTAATGCACAAATAAATGAGACATTTTCCTATCAGTGTACAAATGAACACAAAACAACAGCTTGTTTTATGGGGTCAAATAATGTGGATGTTTTACTAATTACATTTAGAGGATACCTGATTTACTGTGGATGTAGTTACATTTTGAGGATTTCTGATTTACTGTGGATGTAGTTACATTTTGAGGATTTCTGATTTACTAGGAATGTAATGTTAAGACCTTTCAAATAAACAAAACAGCTGCTGGCAACAATATGCATCAAATATATAGCAAAACAAGGTGTCAAGTCATAGATTCATTTATATAACATTCTTACACCTGTACTTCGGTGAAGGTAAGTAAGCTTGAAGCATGGACAAGTTATGTTGATATATCATTTGGCTAGTTACTATATAAATACCACAAATTCATCCAACCATAATATGTAAAAGTTATCATTTCATTATTCATGAACAATGATTCAAGTTGAACAGCCTATTATGATGTGGTATAATGTTACTGATGGAATAGATAACCAACAAGCTTCGCTGCATCCACTTATCATATTCCCCGCTTCATGTCACTTGTAGCAATACCAAATTACCCAACATCAAGTTGGCATTTTTCTTAGGGGTATTTTGGCCAAAGGGAATCAAAGGGGCCTAATGGATAAAGAGTTGAAATGAATTTTGTAATATCTCCAAAGCAAAGGAGTAACCTGTTCTCTGTTGTTATGGACACAGCATTGATTTGAATGTTGGTACCCCACAAAGTGAAGCAAAGCTGTAACACCCCACAAAATGCAGCAAAGCTGTAACATTGTAGGGTATACTTTGTTGTTAAGGGCAAAGTCTAAATATAAACACAAACACAAGCAATGGCTATCAAAGAGGAGAACGGACACTTGAATTGCAAACATGTTCATCACTTGCACGATGGATCTCCTATCCAACACCATAGAAACAAACAACTCAAAGGCTTCTTTGGATATTTTATCCATGGCAGTCACATTCATTTCTAGTGCATTTCTATTGAATATTCTAAGTTGCAGTTTATGCCCTATCTTTCAACAGAATTTGATCTGACAACAAGTGGTTCCTGGGTTACCAAACAGTGTTACCCATTTAAATTTAGAAGCCAATGAACATTCCCCCCAAGAACCTCAGAGTTAGGCCACTAGAACATCAGACAACAATGCATGGGCTCAACATCAACACGGCCAGGACCAGACATAATCAATCATTATCATTTACATAGAGAGAAGAGGCTAGGTCGTTCAGCTTTGGGCTCTGCTGTATCTATTGAGTGCTGCCCTCCCTGTCCCAAGTTGTTTTTATCTTTGCACAGGCCATCTAAGCATTCAGCTTGAGAAAACAGTATTGTGTGACCATTTGATCCATTTATGTTACAAGTGATTTAAGTGGAGAACCAGTGATATTTCTTTTATACTAGCTATCATTAGAATCAATAGACAAGTGGGTCTTAGACAAATCTAATCCTCTTACTCCACAAACAATAATTGTCACAACTTAGCCTTAAGAAGATTGCAGTTTCGGACAGGATAGAAATACACCCTAGAGAAGGATATCCCTGCCACCCTGATCTGTTGGTATCTATAGATTACAATGACAATAGTTGAGCTTATTTAACAACGTTTTACTATCACACCAACAAAGAGGATTAAGACTAGTTACAATGATATACAAACAGAATTAGAACAAGACAAAGGGTTTAGCGGACACATAAAGGGTTAACCAGCAACATTCAACAATCTAAGTCCGTTTTACATACAGCTAACAAGCTTTAAGTAAATATTATACATGTAAGGACTTAAGCCATCAGGATTTGGGGCTAGATGGAATGTTGATGGATGGACACACCAAGCTGGGGGGACTGGAGTGAAATACAGGCCAATGGCAACAGTAAGGGTACATTCGGGCAAGGACACAGGTTGGTCAACCAGGTACACTCAGAGGACACAGGCTGGTCAAAACTGGAGCATGGCAACATCACACATAATAATAATAATGACATTTAGTCTGAACAATTATCATTTTTATACACCATGTAATTAAATTACGAAAGAAGACAGCTATATTTGGGTAGGTCTGCTATATTAAGATAATAACAAGTGTACTTATGCCATACTTAAGGATTTGGAAGCATGGGATCAAAGCCTGCTCGATGTGAGTCTTGATCAACCTCTTAAATGGTGAAACAGGAACCCACTCATAACAATGATTTGTCACCAAAAACAACATTCAAGATAAGCCTTTTTATAACCAAATTATGGTAAAAACAAAACGATTCAAACATACTAACTAACATTATCCCATCTATAAAAGATCACGGGAATTTAAAACCTAAAATTGAAGTCAACAAATAACCGAAGAAATGTGAGAATACCTAGTGTGTTCATGCAACAGAATGTTGTGTTTTATTGGTTAATATTACATGTGTAAGCATTATATTGGTTGACGAATAACATCGTATTTGGACTGAAGAGGGAAAAGAAGACATAAATGCAGATAACTGTGTTAAATGCCTGGGAACATAAAGATTTATCACAAATTATCTAAAATGGAGGTCACATCCCCTAGTTTCTGACAGTGACAAACTGCATGTACTATTAATGTAACTGAAGAGTCCAATGTGAAACTAAAGCTGTACCGATACATGGTCTTCGCATGACATGATAACACCAATTATTGTATCTTGTGTCCTAATAATGATGTCATTACACTTAAGAGGGAATTTGGTCCTCATCTATTACACCAGCAAGGTATGCCATCATTTGATAGATCAAAGATCACTTAAAATGTTTTATACAGCCAAATCTGGTAAAGTCAGATAAATCGGTCAAACAGGTAAAACATAATTGAGTGGGAGTTGTGGGGTTGGAGTTCACCTTAAACTCCAAAGACCCCTAATGTAATTCACCTACATTATCATTGTAAGTGAGTAAACCTTATCCAAACTTGTTATTTGAAAACTCTGGTTGACACCCATAACGCAAGGGCATGAAAATCCAGTCAAAGAACAGTCTTGAAAAGCATTGCATCTGTGCAGATATGGGGGGGAGAGGGGTAGATGTGTGGCCCCTTAAGGGTTAACCAAATGTGTGGTGCTGAAAGGTATGATGGTCTCATATATGAGGTGGTCTTAATGTGAAATAGTATCATGAGAACCCCCCCCTGTCACACTATACCCCCACCCACCTGAACAATAGTACAATTATCAAAATGAGAGAGGAAGAAGCTGAGAGCAGCCAGGCTGAGTATTGTTACATATACAAATATATTATAGCACGCTCATGGCACAACTCCACGAGGTATAATTAATATCCCTGCACAAGCTGTGGTCCATTATCTTCCTTTAAAAAGCTCCCCATTTCCAGCTTTGACTAATGTTGTTTTATACGGCTTATATTATCCTAAATTACACCCATAGTATTTTACCGTGCAGTAACAAGTCAGTTTCCACTGGTTGTAATACATTGTCTGAGAGATATAAAATGTCTGGTATTCTCCATCATGATTTGTATAGAAACATTTTACATACCGTGTCTATTGACGATATTTTATGGAAAATACAATCTATAAGTATAGTCGATTACGTGGATTGTAACAATAGCTTCAGGGTAATGTTGGTAGTAGACTTTCTAGGCAACAAAAGTTACTGCATGTTAAGTATCGCAGTGTTATGAAGTATTCAATCATATTCAGCATCTTTAAATTATTTCTCTCAGGGAGAGACACTGGGTGTATGGGTAGAGTGTGGGACTCCCGATATCCACAGTAGTCATCAGGGAAAGGGAACTGGGGTTAAAGTGTGGACTGCACCCAATTTCTGGTAAAAGGTGTGTAGGACTCCCAATCTACAGCTGGGGTACTGAGCTAAAATGTATTCACTGTGTCAGACAGCTGATCCTAAGTTTGATAGGAGAGCACTAAGGTCTATATATACGAGTAAGGGTCAAGTATATAGTTTCAGACTCCTGGTCCTAGGTTGTGGCACACGGGGGTGGCAGGACTAAGGTAATTGCTAAAATTGGTAACTTGAGTGATTATAGACTTCAGTTGAAGTAACTTGCTTGAAGACAAATATCTTCAAATCTTATAAATGAAACATAATAAAGAACGTTATCTAACCTGTGTGTTGCTTACCTTAGCCATTTGTGCTTGTATGCCCTGCGCTTGCAATGCTTGTACCGCTACCTCGGCGGCTTGATTTGTTTCAAAGTCCACAAAACCATAACCTGAAATGTACAACATAAACACATTCATTATAACATGTTGAAATATATATAAAGACATTGGTAAGTTCTTGTTGAAATTCATTATTAAATTCTTGGATACATCATCAGTATCAGGGGAATCCGTCCACACACCTGTTTTGTTACAAAGTTTTGTCTGGATATTGCATTATTATAATTTATGTTGGCAAATTTTACCTGTATCTTATTCAGATATATACTAAATGCTGGGTTTGATCTCGACTGACCCTCACTCTAGATTGACCCTAATTTAAGCGTCACCATCAGTGAAAACTGACACTTAAATCAAACTCGGGCTCTCAGTGAAAATTGAGTTATAAATGGCCTCAAAGACATGCCCTCAAATCAAGATGCTCAGTGAAAATCATGTTACTTGACCAAGACTTTTCCCTTTGCCAGCATTGACCCTCGGTCAAGATTTTCCCTGGTTGGTTCAAAGAACAACAAACTAGACATAAGTATTGTTAGTATTGTTCGTATATAAATACAGAATATTACTATAATCATTAGAGCAGAATGACAGTCTAAGAACACGGGTCTGATATGATGAGACTAGGCTAATATTTCCTGGAACTGTTCACTGACCTAGGTAAGGAAACTCAATTATTCATGTCGAGTTAATTACCATCTACAAACTATATGATGACAATCATTATCTAGTATAGATAGAGTAGTTAGAATCGTTCAGACTGTCAATTACTGATATATAAACACGTCTGAGATATGGTCGAACTGGTCCAAGAAGTACCGAAGACTTAATATGGCAAAAACATAAATTATTTCAATATTTTGGACTTTTAAACGAGAATTGCGATTGAGAATTGCGATCGACTGTTTATTATACCAGATCGGAGCAGGCTTCAAGCTCATTAAAATGTAACTCAAGAATTAATATCAATCTTTATAAAGATTACCAAATTTAACATAATTAAGTAAAAAATACTTAAATTGAGTTGAAATACTATAATAAGAGTTTGCAATTTATTATGAAACTGACTGTAGTTTCGATTACGATCATTGGGTGTGTTTTTCAAATTCATTAAATAGGCACATTATGCCTTTGCGCAATATATTTTAGGAATATTATCACATTTATGCATATTGACAATGTGATGCAACATTTTTTATGGAAGCAACATCATAACAAAACAAGAAAAATCCAGATTTTTACATCAATAACAATCTGAAACAATCTGTTAATTGAAACTATCAACTAGACCTGAATGGATGAGAAAAACGGCGCCTTTAGCGTGGAATGATACCTCACGTTCCAGACAAGTTTGTCTTCAAACTTGCAAACAATTTCAGAAGGTGTCAATGTGACAGAATGATTGTGTAATGGAACAGAAGATCTGATTTTTCCACAAGATCCGAGGACAAGAAGTAATATTCACTATATGATATATAGTATATGGGAATATAACATCATATATCAAGTCAGCAACAACAAGGCATGCCAAATGTGCTATTCAGGGGATCAAATCTACAAATAATTTACACAAGCGGGAAGGCAGAATTGCACATTAAGCAGGGCCTCTCTAATAACACAAGACACCGAGGCCTAAATTTGCATGTTTAATGTAATCCATCAATTCAAACCCATCAGACAATGACGCCAAAGTTCATTAATTATCACAAGACAAATTCAACCTGAAGTTTGCACTATGAGATAATTATAGGAATAATTAGAACCACGCTAATTGACTAATTAATAAATTTCAATCAGAAAATAAAACAGGAAATTATAGAGTACTAAACACAACAGAATTGAAAGCCATTCATTGCCTCATCATAAACTCATGATCAGTTGAACCAACAGCAAATTAATTAATCTATCTTGAACAAGAAAATTATTGGCCCTGGCATTTTTTCTCTCTTAAATAACATTAATGTTGTAAGAAACCAATTAACATGTCAGAAACAAAGTGGAAACAGACATTTTATAACAATCGGAAGCTGACATAATATGGTGGTCACCAAAACTTTCAGTATTCCCAGAAAAAGCATTTTTATTGTAGTTTGCATGATGTGCTAAAATAACAGAGCACCATGTACTAGTGTCCAATCAGCAGATAGAGATCTGTTCTACGAGGAAATGTCAGCTGGTACAGGAAGAACTACGAATGGATTCTAGCGCTGTCACATGTCTTTGAATACGAAATTGATTTCATGGAAATAATTGAAGTTTATTATGACAGTCAGGCTACAAATATTTGCCATATTAGTTGATGCATAAAACGGCATGCCAGACAAAGGGAGGTAATCTATCATGCAGTGTTGTTTAAATAGCCAGAACAGAATATTGAAATAGATGGAATTATAATCGGTGATATTACAGACGTCGGGACAATTACGGATTAATTGACTGCATCATGTTCTACAGATTGTAATATTGATTTCTGGGTAGTGCATTTGATATTGGCAACATGCACGTTTAAACTCCTAAAAATCCAGGAAGTTGCCAAGAGGAATATATATAAAGAACAAAAAATGACAAAATCCCATATTTATTATCCATATTCATTTTTTCAAGAAAATTGAATTCTTTCTGAGTGAAAAAAATGTTTTAGCAGTAAGAGGCCAAATATGTCATCATTTTTTGGTAATTTTTTTTTAATCAGTTTGAAACATTGTGTCACATGCACCAATGATGTGTTATAAGATTGGCCTTACATATACCCTCATATATCATGATCTATCCATCTTTTCAAAAGACAGAATGATAGTAACAACATTGAGACAAATACTTAAATCACCTTTTAATTAACATTCAAACTCCCCGAAGCCTTCAAATGCAACCCAGTGTCGGTATAAATAATCATTTATATGTAAATGACCAAACTCGGTCCTTCAAAACATAATTTATTCACCTCCCTAGAAAAGAGTCAAATCTAAAGTCAAACTTGACTACCCATCCAAAACTGACATTAATACACATTTAAGTCTGAGGTCCCATGATAAAGTTTCTCTCATTTTCATGAAAATTAAACACACCAAGGGTATCAGGCATTCAAAATGAGAAACCTTTAACCTCGGCCATGAATATTATTACCTTAAATGATAGAATGACATGGAAAGTTAATAGCAACCACTTTGCCAGTGTCTTTAAACCTTATGCAAAGGCGTTAATTATGAAACAGAAGACTAGTAATCATGTAAGTTGGAGAGAGGAAATCCACGCATGATATTAAATTTAGGATCTTGTAATGACTCCCAGCCAAATAATTATAACCCCAATTAAAACCTCATCATAGCGCTATTCTGTTGCTTTAAATAGCAGAGCCTAACAGAGAAGATTACAATGGATGTACGCCTAAATGTGTTGCATCTTAAAATAAAGTTTTTTTTAATTTAACATATTGGGAAACAAGTAATTACAACCTATATCAATCACCACCCCACCCGAAGACTGTTTTCTGGGTAAAAGATTACCCATATTACATTATTAGCGCAACTTTTTCAGGGATTGCAAATATCAAGATTGAACTTTGAAATACAACTCAAACCTGACTTTCATGGGTGAAGAGTCAGTCACTCTACCACTCAACCAAAGAAACTTCATTTACTTAAGAATTGCTATGACTTTCAATAGTGACCAGCCCACTACAGGCGTCTGTTATATCACAGAGAATTTGACATGATCCTGACCTTTATGCATGAATATATTACAAGGTTCTTGCGTTGAATATATAAATTTCCGCTATCAAATCTTGCAATATTGGTCCTTTAAATTTGTTTGTATTACACCTCGAGCGTCTTTGTGATACTTCCCGCTTATGAAAACATACAACCGGGGTTATAAATATAGACAATATATCAGCTGTTAAATTACGCTAATTAAAGGTCGAGAGTCGTGTCAAATTCTCTGGACTATACCCAAGGATTATAACCTCAGAAAAGTGCTTTTTAAGGGCGGTAATCAATGCCCATTGTATTTTTTTTAGGTAACTGAATAAAGGCACCAATCAACACTACTGGACCTAGGCCATTAAAATACAAATGATATAACAATGTTCAAAACGTAAGAATTAATACTGAATGTTTCCTGAGGAACTGAGAATCAAAAGGCATCCCATAGAGCCTGCAGCTGCCTAGCTTGGCAGTGATGAAGGAAGACTGGCACCAATAACAAGGAAACAGTTCAAGATACTGATACATTGCTCTTTCTCTTTTAATTATCCTTATTATACTATTATAAGTACCAACAGTCAATATATACATCATCATATATATAATTATACAACTTTTACACCGCTTAATCACCAGGAAGATCATTTAGATGAGTGAAAAGTTTTCCTCCAATAACAAAACAACTTCCTCCTTCTTTGTGCTTAATTACCATAAAAACAACACCAAAACAACATCAACATGAATATGTTGTTTATGTTTCCTGATACCAATCTTCGACATCATCTTACAAGTCAGTCGGCTTTATTTTATAATCAAAATTACACATTAAGTAAAAGCTTGCTCATTTTTTGTGCCGTTATCTTCCGAAGCCATAAACTTAGAAAAAAACATGTGACTAATTCTCAGCAGTAATCTAATAATAGTTATCTCGACAGACAGGGAGCTATTCATTACCAGCTGAGAAAAAAACCAAACACCAAAATGCATCTCATTTAGGGGGGAAAAATCATTTTGACTGAATAATAGAAGTATTATGTTGTTTAAGTTGCTAGATACGATACAAATCAGTTGATTCATGTTGGGATACCGTATATAACACTTCCCAATAATACAACGATAATATCATACTGTACGCACTCTCTCATCGGATCTAAATACCCAAACGGTGTAAAACACAGTCGATAAAACAATCTACGGTATATTGGTTGATTTATAAGCAAAACAATACTTAACAACACCAACTATATTAGTTTTTACATAATTCCCATTCCTCATATTTCATGACATTTTTTTTCATTCAACAACAAGCAAAACTTTCTCACACGATTTAGGGAAGCTGAGTGACTGATATTGATTGTTATCAATTGTCTAAAATTCCTGATATTGGAAGGGCATCAATCAGCGTGTACAATGTACACACATCAAAACTCAGAGACGCAAACACCATCATAAAACATCATACATTGACTCTTGTCTCCAATGCAAATAATAAGTAACATTCCATTTGCCAGATAAAATATTGTCCATATTTAGATAAAAAATCCAGCAATACTTTCAATCACCAAGAACAAACACTTAAACCCAGACAGAATCATCTGAGTTTTCCTCTGAAGACAGAAAAATATGAAGCCAACTAGATTCAATTAAGGCATTACTAATGCACCAAATCGGTAATACAATGACCATAACAGGAAATGACCGATGCTCCAGTTCCATCAGATACATAACGTTTTTTATTCATGAATCCATTCCATATCTCTCATTTACTGACTTATTGCACATTACTAATGTATAAGAAATGTAGATCCCTATAAGGGTTGATCTCTTCGTACCAGCTGGATGGTCTGTGTTTGAATCTGGGGTTGAAGATCTCAGGGTTATGTTCAAACCCCTTGGCCAAAGGCCGAGCAAAACCTTTATTTGCCAGTCAGCTGAAATATTGGCAGGCATATTGAGTGCCTCCAGATTAGACAGCAAGCACGCATACCATTGAACTTTGGAGGCAAAGGAACAGTGCCCTTGCCAACTATTTAGGACCATGACCTGCAACATGATGAAACCTACCTGCCCGGTAGCTTAAAACAAACCAAGAACCGACAGACAAGCAGCTATAAAACATGCAAGTTATAGCTGTTACTTTAAATGCATGGCAATATGGATTTACCATAACAAATATTTGATTATACCACAAACGATGTACGTATAAATAATACACAAATTGAGAGGCAGAATATACCATTTGTATTGAACAATAAACTACTACCATATTCTGTAGATCAAACCTTTCACAATTCCTTGCATTTAGAGACAGACACTAAAGCACCCATAATGAATTCATGAATATAAATATCTTGTATTTATATAAACCAGATAGTCAAATATTTGGCTTGTATAAGGTAATAGATCAGAAAGCATTAGGAATCCAACTATTTTCAATTCTAACCGACTGTATACTGTACCAAGTTATCTTCTCTGAATTCTGCGTGGGTTCAAATAATATTATGGAAAAACCAACACGCACACCTAAATATCAGGAGGATTCAAGTATAATTATGTCGGAAATTGAAATGGATTAGCTAAATGATTTCACTGGTTTACTGGATCCATATAAAAGTGACAGTTCCCAGAGCTCAGCTACTGCACGTGAAATACAACCGGTTCTTACTTCAAAGTCAGACACTTGGCTCTCATAGATAAAATTGACCTAGCTGAGTAAAATCCTCACCGTAAACCGTAGGTTGCTACACCGGATTCAGCAGTTACTACAGCAAAAATTAACCAGTTCAATAACCCCATAAAGCAAACCGGTTACTATAGCAAAAACCCGACTTAAAATGGACCAGCTCCTGCACGGGCCAAAAACTAACCATTTACTATAGTCAAACTCCCAAAACCGGTTCGTACGTACCTTTGGCTTAGATCAAACAGTTTCTTCTATGTCAATCAACAGGTTTGAACAGCATGTCCGGACAGTTAATTGTTTTCCAACTTAGCTTCATCATCTGTCATGATATTTAGAGTGACTGTGCTACAAGTCCATTGATTTTCCATTGAAAGGATGAAGCATTTCTGACTGACTTAAAATGCCCACAAATCATCAACTTACAATACTACTAACAATTGATAAGAAATCTATAGTTTTACTGCGCCAGGTTCCAGGCACGGTCTCCAGAGACCGCTTTGTCTATCCAGAGTAATTAGTCTCATGAATATTCATAACATCAGGCAGATCCGATAGTTACCAAACAACGAATAATTTTCCCCATTTTTGGTCGGAGAGTAAATTCATGTATAATGGCTCAGTTACATAAACCCTCCTATAATACAACATGATGCATAACATGGAGAATTGATTATACCGATGGTTTGTCTGCTTTAACTCAATGTACTGAATAAATACAAGAAAATAATGTATTTTCCGCAAGAAACGTTTTAATGGACAACACACAGAAAGCTAGAAATTAATCGAAACTACTATCGGCTGCATTAAAACAGTCAATAAATATTAGCAAACAACAGTCTAGGTCCGGAACCAAACGAGACAATCATCATAGTTATGACCAAGAGAGATATAAATAAATGTAGAGTAGACGTAACCCATAAACTCAATAACGGAAAATAGGCTCAAAAACACAACGGCTTTTCACGATAAAACCTTGAAGCATCCAAGATGAAACCACGGGTAATGACAAGTTTTTTTTGCAAGTACTTAAAACGATTTGTCCAGACTACAGACATCATAAGTGGACTTATCAATAATAGGCAGAGAAACAAACTCAACATTTTATACATAAACCGAATGGCAGAACAACAAAAAGCACTTTGAATAATGTAATAAAGCGTAATAAAGATGACAGAAAACTTAATGTGCACAAACAGATAAACTGAAAACTTGAATCATAATCTGTTACAAATATAAATGACTTTAGTGTTCTTCAATTAAGGTTTTATTGAAGAGCTTTTAACAAGAGATACCCATGCTGTAAAATCAAGCCAACTGGTTGAGTACAAGCTGTAAGCACTTGAGGAAACTCAGAAGACGGTATATTCTAACATAATCATTTTTTGCGATTAAAACTTGAACTTAGAAAACATCAATAATAGATAAAAGGACTTTGCTTAATTAGTAAAGTAAATGATTGATTAGGCTAAGGTAACAGGTGGCCTCCACAAGAAGGTTGCCATAACTGATGGAACAGCAAAATTAGACCGTTCTGAAGAAATATTTAATTGGCTTGTATTATAACACTTAATCTGGCAAAATATAGGTTAGTTGGTAGACTGGTAGGTAACTTATTCTTTAATGTGAAGGTAACTTATTCTTTAATGTGAAGGTAACTTATTCTTTAATGTGAAGGTGACTTATTCTTTAATTGGAAGGTTACTTATTCTTTAATTGGAAGGTAACTTATTCTTTAATGTGAAGGTAACTTATTCTTTAATGTGAAGGTAACTTATTCTTTAATGTGAAGGTGACTTATTCTTTAATTGGAAGGTTACTTATTCTTTAATAAGTTTCATCATTTTATTGCCACCCGAATATTAGTTCAGAAGACGTTAAAAAAAATTAAATCGGACCCTCGAAAAATTTTCTTGGAATAGGGGCCATTTTAGATAAGAGCCAGTAGATAGGGTTAATTATGTTCGAAAAACAACCATTTTAAAGTTTGGGCCTATAAAGACAGCAAACCTCAACAAGCATTTAACATTGTTCAATCTCAAATCCGCCAGATCCAAATTCTTTGCGAATATTATGTGTGAATAACACGCAGATAAATTCTTTATTCAGTGATGAGAAATCGATAGAAAACGTTAAGAAAACAAAATGACTAACATTGAAACATGCAATATTACTCACAGATCACATCCATTACAATAAAAGCGAACATATCAATCAGAGCACTGCCAAAAAACTCGAGTGAAGTTTTAACGACGTTCTTTAACTGAGTACATCTGCTCAGTAATTTGTCCTTTGGACATAGAAATAATGAACTGATCAACATACCTTTGCATTTATTTGTTGTTTGATCTACTATGGCTTTTGTGGAAATTATTTTACCATATCTGAAAAGAGAGGAAAAGAAATTTATAAACAATCATATAATAGACATCAATAATAAGAACAAAATGAGTAAGTACGGTGTACTGTAAGGGATACCTCGCCATATCAACTAAACTGGTTCCCTGTTTTTTTTCGACCGGGCTGGTTCCCAGTATTCATATATTGTCCAGACTGGTTCCCTGAATTTATGTATCGACTGGGCTGGTTCCCTGTAATTAGGTTTCAACCGGACTGGTTCCCTGTATTTATGTTTCGTCTAAGTTGGTTCCCTGTATTTATGTATCGGCCAGGCTGGTTCCCTGTATTTATCAATCAACTAGGCTGGTTTCCTGTATTTACGTTTTTACCAAACGGATTCCCTGTATAATGTGGAATATTTTCCACAAATTGAGTGTGCGAGGTTCGATTTCTCATACAGGAATTAACACATAGACAGAACAATATAATATTTAAAATGAAAACAGAATTAGAAACAGCAGTAATGGAATAACAGATAATACATAGAAATGAGAAGTGAGATAGATTCTATGATAGCTGAGTTACCCACTGTCTGCAGAGACAAATATTCATACAAATAATGAACACTCTAACAAAGCAGTTGATTTTAATAAATCTGACGCCATTACCATTAACCACTATTCTGGGCCTGATAAAAATGAAAACAGACAATCTGCACTGCAATTTAGAAAGACTTCTGACTTCCATTGCTTGCCAACACATGTATGAATATTACACATGAAATAGAAAATCGTACAAAATTGTCGAACGTGGGCAGAAAATGAGTTTTCATGAGTGTGATTCATAGCCCAATATTATTGCAACAACATGGCTGTATAATATCCCCTCCTTTTATACTATTAAAAAAAAGTCGAGAGAAATGATTTGTCATGAACAAAACAACTTCAGATCTTGTTGAGACTCCCCCCTTAAAGCATGAATTTAGCGAGAGAGACGCTATGATATATTTAGGGTGTTATATTTTACAATAAATGACTCATGGTAGTAATGAGACTAATCATACTAGGATGTTTGGAAAGAGTAACATCACATAGCTGTAAAATCACATAGTTTTGTGGGTATTCAATTTTGTAAATTTTAATAAAAATCCATTTTCGTTGGGTTGTAAATTGAAAGATTTCGAAACATGGAAGTGTTAATCCATGTTTTGTATTTGGGAGTTTGATCAATCGTGGGCATAAGATTTCGTGGTCAAATTTAACAACGAAATCAACGAAAATTCAACTCCCTCTAAAAGCAATTATTTTACAGTATTTGGTAGGAGTAGCATCATATAGCTGTTGCTGTTGTTTATGTGATGCTTAGTAGCTGTCAGTTAGTTTTTCAACAGGATTAGTGCCGGAGATGGCGTCTAGACCTTTTCTCAGTGGTAGTTCAAAGGCAAGATAGTAAATTACCAACCAGCAACATAATTAAACATAATTCTTGTTTCTTTTTCAACTGGATTTAAAATGATTTAGATCAACTAACAGGAATCATCCCAGGGGCCTATAAGATACATGTAACATAATTTCAAGTATAATAATAAATAGTGTAATGGACAAAATTTGTAAATAAATCAAGCATGGAATAAATCAGTTTTAAATTAGTTACTTATGATAAATGTTAAGTTTTGTATCAGATGTATATGATAAGCCTTGGACATAAATCAACATGGTAAGTCAGGCATGGTAACAGACTTCTGATGGATATTTCATATTTCGGACACAAATTGACCGATAGCCGGCATGTTCCAATACTTATCTTAGGGGAAACAAATGAGGCTTGACCATTACTGATTAATCAAAGTTAAGAACAGGAGTATCAAGGAAATAATGGCACAGTCTGGCTTGGATCAAACTCTCTTTGAAGAAGGATAAAACAGCCCTATGTCACTATGGATACCAAACTTGTAAGATGACTACTTGATAAAATATTTTATCAAACATTTATCATTTTATAGGGGCTCACAATGTCAAGAGACAGGACGCTATATGGTAATATGGGGCTAAACGTTGTCAGCCTAGGACTATACAAGTCTAGCAAACGGTAGCTGCAGCATTCTAAATCAGCACTATCTTGATTCAACATGTTTTGACTTGCTAATAAAACATCTTCTGTCAGAATATTAAGTGCATGTTTATGCAGAATCTTAGATTTATCATTTTAAGACAAAACATATTTGCAAGCAATAATTCACAAAAAGAGGAAGGCCATCCGTTGCCATGGAAACACTAAAACAGGTTTTATAAATCACCATAAACATGGGACTAATTTCAGTGCTTGGACATACTGAATCCCAGAAACATGACAGAAAATTACACAACCGAATTAAGCACAGTAAATAACTGGGCAATTATTCTATAACATGGAATTCTGGGATAAAACCTGTATGGAAAACTTTGGATAATAGAACATTGGATAATAGCTATTAAATTGAATCTAAAACCAACTAATCATTATAAAGAATGCAATACTCAGATCGAAGACGCAGCAACCTCAGCCAGTGGTTATTGGCATGGGTGCGAGCACGCTTGGCCAGTGATTATAGGGACGAGACAGCACATTTTTTCTTGTGGTTAAAATCAGGCTAAAGCCAATTTGACCAGTCTAATTTGTTAAGACTGTAATTATAAGAACCCCATTTGATATCCATGAGGTTGCAAGCTCCATATCAAACTGAAACACTTAATACGGTTAAAATATTATCATTAAGGGATGTGTCTAACAACATGAATTTACAAGGCTGAAATCATTGCTTATAAAATGCCGAGGCAATTTTAAGTACAAATGATTTTCGACTAAAGCGAAAATTGCACATTTCATCAAAGGATTACAACGATTGCACCAGGCTTATTTAGTTACACTTAAGCAGTGATTTTAAAGGACATTACAGCCTGACACTTCAGTACGAAGCAAGAAATTAACCTCCATTTTCGGTTACTTTAATCACTAAAAGGGCAAAGCAATCATTAATAAATTTCAGTAATATCACTCCATTTATGCTCGTTTATGATAATAATTACCCACATTTGCATAAATATCTCCTCTGCATGAAACCTATCACTGGGTTAATTTGATACCTTTTCCCTGATAGCTCATACTTAGGGCTTATTTTAAGCTACTCTGTTCATCTTCAACTAGAATTGCCATAATTACAATGATGGGTCTTGTATGGGCAATAAAGTATTCATACGCCGTTAGGCCTGACAAATGACCATTTAGCTCCACACACAGGGTATAATGCCTTTAAAGATAGAACTATTGACGGACCAGAATACAGCAAACATTCGAAAATGCTAGAAAACTACAAGAAAATTTAAAACATTTGGACGCTAAATATGGTATAATTAGAACTATTGACGGACCAGAAATTGGCAAGTATTCGAATATACCAGAAAACTTCAAGAAAAATATGGAAGCCAAATATGGTACATTAAGCAGTTATATTATATAATCTTATCCGACCATTTTAGAGTTGCCCTAAATTGTCTGCTATATATAGTAAGTTAGTCTAATTACATTTGTTGTTATGGTTATTTGATTGCGGCTGATGATCATGTAGGAGCATACGAGACCCAGTTGGAACATTGAGAAAACCCAAATGATTAATCTTGCCAGATAAAGAATTGTTTATCGACCCTAACGATTCTCTGGTAATAGTTATATTGTAATCAAAAACATTCCTGCATTTCGCAATACATTACGCAAC
This sequence comes from Spisula solida, assembly GCA_947247005.1. Classification (NCBI taxonomy): domain Eukaryota; kingdom Metazoa; phylum Mollusca; class Bivalvia; order Venerida; family Mactridae; genus Spisula; species Spisula solida. The sequence goes on along the minus strand of OX365958.1, from coordinate 11,793,890 downwards.
AACTTACGTTATGAGTTTTGGTACTAACAGGTGCAACTTGAGTAAGCAATAAATCTTATATGTAGTTTATATATTTTGACAGTTTGAGCTGCAACAGTTAATTATTATACAAATACTGTTTTTTTTTCTAAACCATTTTAATCAATACTCGGTTCCAGGCATGAAGACACAGCTCTCACACAGGCACAAACCTGTTCTGTTATACAGATATCACTTTCTGATAAATAAACCAAGCAAATATGCTTCATTTGTCATACTACAATTATCTCAAAGTATTTCATAAATGATTGATCACTTTCATATAAGATCGGTTTCACGCATATAAACATCTTCATCTTGCCAAGCTTCTCGGAGTTCAACTTCACTTCAAACGGAACGTTGAAACGTTGACGGTACATCATTAAGGTCACCAGAATATTTTACTCAAGTGGATATTTGATATTTCATAGCTCACAGACACACCCATTTTATGACAGCAATAATCTAACCTGGGTACTAATAACACACCAGGGGGCTATTCCTTAGTAACAAACAGGGGGACATTAAACATCCTGAGGAACAGTATTTCAAAGCATGTTACAAGCTAGTTTGGCTAGTTTTGACGAAACTTCATCAATACTTTATGAAATAATTTTTCGCCTCATGAAATTTTACATAAAAAACTGTTAGAAGTGTTTTTATTGACTAACGACTAGTCATGTAGTTCCATAATTTAAGATACATTGTAATGACTTTTGAATCAGTTGGGGACTTTAAAAGCCGACACGCAGATAAATGAGATCATTGACTTCACCGATTAATGATAAGCAAGGGGCGCCTATAAAATGGAACAGCAATAACAGCAGGGCTCTCATTTGACCATTTTTGGGGCCGAATATCAGCCCCATTTCCCCCCCTAAATGAATATACATTTTTCCCCTATTTTCTGAAAAAATCCCCTCTAAAAAAATACTTTTTTTTTTTTTGAAAATCAATGAAGAGTCTTTGTAAATGCTGTTCAGCCATTGCTAGATCTGTTGTTATAGCTTGAAATTGGCTTTTTGTTCATTTAATATGCGTTACATTTATAATAGTATTGTTATTTATAAAAGACAAAATTCCCCCTTTTTCTTCAAAACAACGTGAAATTCCCCTACCTGAGGGCCCCTGGCCCCAGTCCCATAAGTGTAGCGAGAGCCCTGAACAGGTACCAAGTAAAGTTTCCACTTGTTAGTTCTCCATCGGTTTATGTAACAGGTTATAACTGTAGAAGTTTTGATGACTTAGATTGTGAATAAGTAACTTGTCAATTTCGAAGACTTAATTTGATCGCAAAACAAGTTATTAACTACAATATTTTTCGATGCTTTACTACAAGTACTTGTGTCTATTTCAAGGAGTAAGGTGAAGGGTCAGCTCTGTCTGTGGCAGGATTCAAATCCATGACCCTTCGGATCCAAGCAGGATTCAAATCTGGGACCCTTCTGATGCTTTAAATGTGTACCTCTCAATCAATGAGAACATTTAATTAAGTCGCTCGGGTATAATTACGCCAGCAGATTCAAAAGTTGTGTTTCAAATTAATTCATAAAGATTGGAATTTATTATCGTTTATTGGACAAAATGTATGACTAGTGTCAGCATTATCAATGCATAGTTTGGCATGTGTCTGGAAGCCTATAAATATACCATAAGTACGATATCAAAGACATTCTATTAACTAACTCGCCCACTTGCTATATATAGAATCTAACCTTTGAGCCGTAACCTTTGGGTATCCACTATTTGAAGCCTAAAGCTAAAAGTGCAGTCACAGCAATAGATGTTTTCAGACTATACCTACGTTCTACGTTTCAATGTAACCCACGGAAACATCAACACAGTAACTTGTAGAGTAACTTGTACGTCTCAAGTCTGGTCTTTGAACCACAGTATCCTAGACCGTTATGATAAATTTGGCACAAGAAAACCCGACATCATCGGAAAGTCGGAAAGCTCAATAAACATTAAGTGATAGACTGGCTTTAGTATAATGGCTTCTGACACGGTATACATAGTGTCTGCTTAGGTCAAGTTAATGTTTATATTCTTTTACAGAATAGATTACTTACTAAACAGAGACTGCAGACTGCTAGAAATACTGCCAGTAATTGATATTATAATAGAATTATTTTTTTTTGCATTCAACTGAGACAGTTGTAGAGGGCAGCCATTCGGTTTTATCCATGCCCAATTGTCCAATGACCTCCCGCTTCGAAGGAGTAACAGTAATATTTTTGCGTCATAGTTTATACTTTTTACAATATTATTTCATTACACTTTTTAATAAATCAACTGACATTGGCAAGGGAAGAATTATAATCATGCAAGGAACCATGGATTTGTAAACACTGGTGCACTTAATTATATTGGACTCAAGGTTGTCATGTTTGTGCATCAAAATAAGTTAATTTATTAGAATGAACCAGTATGCTGTAATCTTTGATGTGTAACCAATTAACAAACATTCATTAAAATTTAATTGCACATTTAACCAACTTAGTGTCTTATGATAATGAATGTTTAATCTCTTAAAAGCATCTTCATTCTAGCATTAAGCTGCATACAAATTATTACGATCCTTAAAAATATAATTATCTAGGAGAAATAATCACAGCCAATTAAAACTCAGCTGTCACACAACATCGCACATGCCTGCCAGTGTACACGGTATGTACACGTATATAAACTACATATTTGTGGTGACGATAATTAGATAGTGATGTATGTTTCACATTAATGAAGAGAAAAAATTAACAGAGCGTAACATAGTTGACTTTTCATACAGAATATGCGTACTTATATAACCACGAACCACAGAGAGGTAAGCCATTCAAACAAGACAAACCAGATTGCTTACTTCTGATACAACCCTGATTGAATTCAATGACCGCCCCTCACATTTTTTCCTTTTGATACAACCCTGATTGAATTCAATGACCGCTCCGCACATTTTTTTCCTTCTGATACAACCCTGAGTGAATTCAATGACCGCTCCTCACATTTTTTTCCTTCTGATACAACCCTGAGTGAATTCATTGACCGCCCCTCACATTTTTTCCTTATCAAATATCACATTATTACCAAGTGCATCTAGGACAACCCCTAAAGTACACCACCGACTGAGTATTATGACAAAATGAGGTTCCCTAACCAACGTAAACACTAAAACCTCCACCATATCGTTGACAAATACCTTAATCGTGAGGATTGCAAAAGAATGTTCACAACTGGTCGCTATATCTTCTCCTGTTATAGGGGAGGAAACGCTTGCTTTAAGGGCTAAAATTAATCTTTGACACTTGGGTGTGGCATGGCAATTTTGTTCATGAAAAGTTAACCACTACTCATGGTAAATGATACATATCCAGGGCTCACCCTACGTGGTATATGACACATATCCAGGGCTCACCCTACGATGAAATATAAACCTTAACTGAAGCACGTTTTTTTTACAAATACATTTCTACCGGTATCTATCGTACTTGTTTTCTTAAACCTTCATATGCAGAGTAAACACCGGAAAGTTTTATACTTTAAAAATATCGAACATATTTAAAATCACATGACCGCTAAATGCCTCTGTCAATTAAACCTTGGTTAGTGTCAATAACAGGTATTCAATGAAGTTCAAAATATTTAATGATAACTTTTGCAGCTGAAATAGGCTTAAACACTCATTCATACAGGTATTCAACGCACTTCATAAATGCAGACTGGCTATTCAAAGGCATATTTTTCATACCAAATATAGTTAACAGTACTCCAATCGACATATGGTGTTTGACAATTGTAAGGATGACACTTCAAGCAGCCGGCAAGTTTGTGCGTCACATTTCATGTTCTAGGTAATTTGTCTCCATTAATCCAACATGAATCGAGAGCATTAAAACGCTAAAATCAAATACAAATTTGAGCAAGAGCGTAAAATCCAATACGAAACTGAGGCATAAAAAACAAAAATCCAATACAAATCTCAGGGCATAAAAAATCTTAAATCCGACACAAATCTCAGGGCATAAACAAATTCTAGGAAGTAAAATTAATCAAATTATTTCCTTTGGTCCCAAATAGGCTTTCAAGCAATAAAGTTTAACGACCCTTTAGTAACAAGCAAAACATTAATCAATTGCAAAAATGTACATTAATTACAGTTCAATAGGCGAAAAATGCTAAAACGACACAACATTAACTGTTTTAGCTAACATATGTAACAGTCACGAACAGACAAACAAATCAAGGAAGCAATAAACAAAATCCACAAAAAAACCTACTTAGGTTTGTGAAAGCTTTTTTTGGGAGTATTACGGAAAGAAGAAATCATTGAAAACTATGATTGTTATTAACTTCAATCGTATTGACCTTTTAAGAATAATGAACAACCGTATATCTTCGCCCATAAGTCAGGTAAAAAGGTGTCAAAAATATTTCAAAAAGTTACTTATTTATTATGATCCATGCTTTGATATCGACATAATAAGGCATAAGTTGTACTTTATGTAGAGAATTTTTGACATTATTCAAAGTCTGGTTGACTTTTTGGAATTTGTTTAACTTGATTTCACCCGACTTATGGGCAAGTATATACAGTAATTCTATTGTATTATTTTCTGCTGTTTTAAGAAATGGAGCGACTTTTAATTGAATGACTTTAATTTCAGATTCACTTGATTTACGATCCTCTGTTGATGTAATTACACATGTGATGGGTCTTAATGCAGCACTTTTAGCATACAAGCCGAGAGTGTTTGTTTATTTGGGATCGTCATGTTCGATTTTAGTGACTTCTGGATCACACCTATATTAAGGACAAATACTCCACAATTATATCACCAAGTTCTAAGACTATTGATTGTGAATATTAATGTAAGTGAATTTAGCCCAGAGACAATTATAGATGGCGAAAGAATTGGATATCTTTAATGTTTGTCTTGTAGAATTATTAAGCGTACACGTTATTTTAATCACATTGTTCAAGAATATCGAACATCATGGAACATGCGGTAGGCATCATTTCAGTTCATTTCCATTAAATGAACTTAGAGCAGGTTATTTTCAATTCCTTAGACATTTTGCTAATACTAAATATGGCCCCAGCTTTCTACGAAACAGCCTAAACAAATACTATTCCATTATCCATAGGGTATGAAATTGGTATAATATTGTGGCTTAGCACGACATTAGCTCTTCCTTCCGAATTTTTGTAAGTGTTTGGCTGGAAGAAACATAACAAGGATTATTGAACGAAGTACAAATCAATATGACAAGCAGTAAGGCAACAGGATAGTTTGGGACAGCTGGCCGCACTAATGGATATCACTATGAATTAGATGCAACATAGGGGAAACTTAAATACACTTTACGATGAGGTAGAAAGTAAATTGATTCCTCAAGCATACTGAATGTCGAAGATTGTGTTTGCTAATTTTCTATAATTGTAGCATCTCATATTCTTTGTATAACAAATTAATAAGGCTAACAATAAGATTGTCAATACTGGCTGATCATTGATTTCACTGACCCGTATGTTGATATGATATGAACCAAGTATTTACTGAAACATCTAAATTTAGCAGCTGGTGACAATGTTTTGACCAAGAGTTATAGCCTCTCATGATGGAAACCATCTGGAATCGAGAGTGGCTATTACACCATCAGGAATGAGGGGTCGAGAGTAACCATTGTAAGTTCAAAAACTTGTTGCCATCAATAAACTTAAAATCAGTTAGAATAAATTAAGTAGAATGGTTTTGCTAGATGACACAATGTTTGGCACATGGAGCACAGACACAAAAACATAAACGTAACACGTACATTAATAGGCATGATGACTAGCATGATGACGTGAAATCAATGACTTTTTGTTCCAAAGTAGATGTGCAACAACTGAATTAAGAAATTTTACAAATGCTGAGCATAGTCTTTATTTGCCAGTCAGCTTTGTGCTGAAATATGGCAGGCATATGACTGCCTCCACCTGTATTTGAACCTCGGTTGTCAGATCAAACGACAATCCCTTTAGCCGTTGAGCTACCGAGGCACACTGGAACAAACATACAACAGGTAAAGACAAGCTGTCAAAGGACAATTATATAAACAAAGAAGAGGGGAAAGCTCTCTAGTCCTTGCCCCATTGTTCCTCTGTGCATAACAAGAACTTGGTAGGTAAGTCAGCATAGGAAGCTAAATGGTTGAGCACAGCAATGTCACTCAGCAAGGGGTAACAGTTAACAGAGTTCCACCAGTGGATTTAAATGTTCTTGTTTCCCTGATTAATTGCAGCACACCTGCCATGGTCCCTATCTTTACTGTTTCCTGGCCATATGTATGGAATATCACAGCATTCAAAGACTGGGTACTGATAGAAATCTTATAAGATTTTGTAAGTGGAGAGGAAGATAGGTACACATGTTGGCACCTATGTACCTTTACTGTAATCACTTAAATCAACATTGTATTTTATCTTCATCGCTGATAATTACTATAAACTAAAACAGTTTTATCCAACATTTTGTAACAAAATGAAAACCTATGTTGAGCTGCTTCCCCCAATGCTATTATGAAGGTCGTAGCGGATGCTGCATGCTGAAATTGTTTGTTTAATCAAGCTCAGTGAAGTCCTAGATAAGCCAAGCCATCAATAATGTTGGGTGACGTATAGGTCTTAGTCTTTCTTCATATTGTATTTCAATATTGTTTCCAAGACATAAAGCATTATGCATAGCAGTTAATGAAAAAAAGCGCTGTGATCGAAGATAGGACTTGGCTAGTATAGTGACGGAAATGTTTCAAAGATATTTAGTATTCTGATATAGGTTCTTTTATACATTGCCAATATCCTTAGAGAAACGGGAAGTTTTGTTAATTGTTGTCAACTACTGTAGAGCAATACTCATGACAATACAAGCTTTGAATACGAAGATGTCAGGAACCAAAAATGATGTGTGTACGAGCAAAGGTCAAGTTCATCACAATGCTGAAATATAGCATTTAACATTAATTGAAAGGACTCGACCATAATGAAAATTTGCTTCCCAATTAGACTCTCAACAGAAAATAAAGAGGTTAGTAACATGTACAATAAAAATTATGTCAGTATGGATTCCATTCTGATATCTACAGTGTAGGAAACATTTTACGTATTAAAAACAAGTAACAAGCAAGGAATTAAAAGATTGACTTCATAGTGCAGAGTTCCATTCCGAGTTTTACCTGCCATCAAGTGAAGGCCAAGACAACATGTCAAACAATCTATTATACCCGGGAATCCCCCATGGTGGGGTCGGATCCATTCTAATTATCTCCCATCAAAAATAACTTAAACATTGAGATTTACAACAGGTTTTTTTTCTAATTTTTTCTAAGAGTATCGAATACCAAAGCATAAATAGATTTAGACTGATCGTAATGCTTATTTCAAAGGAGAGGAAACTATTACAGGAAGTATTAATCACTGAGGGATTCTGGGTACTATCATCCGTCACAGGAAGTACCGGTCTCCGTGGCAACACTAAGCATCCTGGGATATACAAGTGGAATTAGCCACCCCAGGACAAGGATTAGAGAAGATAAGACTAGATTTTGAATTTTTTTCAGAACAAGATATTCATTAATATCCGTCAGACCAAATGGAGTAGATCATCATGGGAAGAGGTTAAAGGTAGATTTATTTTAATAAATGAAGTCTGGGGGCAAACAGATTGAAGCCTTAGATAGGTTCTACCTACATTATCACAGTGTACACTAGATGGACAAGATATCTATCACACATTAATGTTATCAGGTCACATCAAAGATGGGTTTTAAATGAAGCTGTAATTAAGTCAAGTTAAGATATATTTCAAGGCTGTACTGATGGTTGATTCATTCATTCATTCATTCATCTCGCCAACACACATATTTCAGAGGATACAGATTCTGACTCATTGCTTGATTAAGTCGAGCATTTTGAAATATTATTCTGACTACATACAACATGTTTACAAAACCAGTTTGCGAAATAAAACCTGCTTGAAAACCAGTCAGACTTCGGACTTACGTAGGCGGTACATAACGTGAGTAAACTGCTAAGGCTGCAGGGATTTAGAATTAATAAAAGTTAGCTTTTATTACACACAAAGCTAAACAAATGCTTTATAATGATGATCTATCATTCCAATACTTCATATAATCAATTGTGTTTTCAATGCTCCTTGGAACGACCATACCACCTACACAGCGCTGGATCAACAGGTAATGGGAAGCCAAACCCTTTCAGCCAGTTACTGTAAACCTAGAGATTAATTCGCGTGATTTACTTTCGCCAAGTTCGCAAGTGGTAGAATTTCTCGAAATTAAGTTGCCACGAAATTGCTAAAAACTGTAATAAGGACATTGTGTGAAACTTAAAAACGTGAAACTTTGAAGTTGCCAATATGCCGACGATCGGCAAAACGCGAAAGTTAGTATTTGTGAAAGTAAACTGGTTTACAGTATTCAGGGTTTTTATATCAATCCAACTAAGCACATTAATGCATGCGACATTTTATATATTTATGTTCAATACCAAAATAAACCTCAAAAGTGCAATATAAATTCAATGGATCCTTTGTTGCCATTTTTATGATATTCTGTATTATTTAGATTATTTGAATATATTTCAGGTATATTGTACTACAAATAATTCATCATTATAGACACGTTAATCCTGATCGATGGTTGCCACAAGTGTTTGAGAGAAGAGAAGTCAGTTTGCCATTTCAATGGCTCAGACTCAGTGCCAAAAAATGGGAACTAAGGGGAACCGCTTCGGTATGATTTTCTTAAGTTTCTTGCCGACAAAACGAACAAGGAACTAACCCCAGCATCCCTCACTCATAGCAGACAATCTATACCACAACGCTGTTGGGTATTATTACAAACCGGGCTTGAGGGTTTATTTTTTTATTTAACACTTGAATAACAAAAGCATCTGTGTCTGTTGAATCAGTGCGGTCCTTTAAAAGTTCAAGTGATACACAGTAAACCAAAGACCAGGACACAATGTAACCAGTTCATTCATCGACATGTGCAAACTGGTTACCACAGCATTGTATACGAGTACTGGGTATCGGCTTTTAAGGACGATATACATGTAACCAGTCCAACTATCTATGTTCTTATCCAAGGCTGTATGATTTTATATTAGATAATAATGATAATTTCAAGGTGAGGGGAAGAGACATGCTGCTGGGGGGACTGCTGGTGGCTCCAATGTAAAACTGTCTGACAGGTGAGCATGGGAGATAAAATACATTTATAATAACCTTCAACAAATAGCGGCACATCAGGATGTATAATGTTAGATAGAGATAAATAAATCATCACTGGTCTCCATAGTCTTCTTCCTACCACGTGTCAGCAACAAGATCATACCAGAACACTTAACTAAAGTAATGAAACACCCGGTGATGGTATGGCACACCACAGTGTGTATAGTACTAGCCTAGAAGGCGGACTTAGATCATAAGCACTGCATCATGAATCACCACTAAGTAAAGAAAGGGCCTGGAAGGAAGACTTAGATCATAAGCACTGCGTCAAAATAACCAAGCAATGAAATAACCTCTACTATACGTAAAGAACAAGCTAAGAAGGGGGAACAACATAGATCATACTAGAACTAAGTAATCTCTGTATTAGAATAATAGTAAATTATATGTATCTCTATAAATTTCCATATCTTCTTTCGATCATACACATGTGAGCATACATAATAAGTCAGATTCAAACAGTTTCAAATGAGTCGTAAGGTGGTTGGATGAGACCACTGTCTTGCCTTGGATGCCTCCTCTCAAAACACTAGAACTTGACGACATTTCTATGAAGCAGAGATGGGTGATATTGTGGTAGCAATGATTAGTAAGGAATGGAGCCTGTGTGTAATTTGACAATATCCACATGCCGCTCATGAATATTCCTAAATATCCAAAATAATCGTAAAGAGAGTTAACTTGGGAGGACATGGCCGATTGTACAATGTGAACTTGGTGAGGCTAGATTAGTGCTTGCTCCATGTTGTCTACATGTAGTGCCAATACATTAATAAATTTGATCCATTCAACAGCCAAAAGGAGCCATCAGCCTTATCATTTCATGTGCTCATAGCATATAAACATAATCATTGTATCATTTCTTACGACGCTATATGAATCAACTTGTATGACTTATTGGGAGCATAAGCACCTGTAACTTCCAGTCACTGTATCACTTATTGAGAGACTTACAATTTAATGTGTAAGACTTCTCACTTTAACCAGAAGTGGACTTGTTTATACACTGATGCTGGTAGCTCTTTTTGGCCGTCAATGGACATTATTTTCTAAATAAAGTAACAAAGACTTACGGTGTACATAAATTGACAAGATCTTTGTCTGTTGTGTTTGGATTGAGCCCTCGTATATAGAGATTGGTCTTGCTAAGTTGTTCTCCCGACTGGCTACCCCCACTCGACTGAGATGTGTTCGGACTCGCGGCCGGCATGTTGCGCGGTGTGTAGGTCTGAAATGAGAAAGAGAATCGATTGTTTATAAATGCCATAACACACAAACCAAGATCGAAGGTATCGCAATAACAAGCCTCACTGAAACACACCGAGTGATGGTTATAAACATGCATAATAAAATGCTCCAACTGTCGCATCCTTTCATTTTAGTAATACAGCAATATTAAAAAAATTGATTATCAACTGAATAATACAGTATAACAGCATTAAGCTCCAACAACAGTTTTATCAACAGAAACAACAATGGCTGGTAATACTATAAATAGAACTATTTTCTATATTCGAATAGAAACTCATGATACCAGAAAACATCATATGAGAGGAAGAATGAGGCTGGCAATGACTCATGAATACAATGAACAAGTTGTTTTATTGATAAAATTACATCACCATAACAAACTTTTCATCTATAAAAAAACAAGATTTTTCCATAAAAACTGGCTATTTCCATAAACCCCAGCTTTATCAAATATACATATAACTTAATACGCAACACATGTTTAGAAAATATATTCAAACATGGGTTGCAACCCCAATTTATTTTTGAACCTTTTAAGCTTCAATTACAGACAAGTACGATACTATCAGTATCAGGTCTTACGTTTCCAATTTCAATTTGCATCACAAACATATTTGCAATGTTAGCATAACATCTTAAATTGATAGGAAACGGATTATTAACCACCAACCATTAGCATATCCAGTAGAACGTTATCCATTTATGGGGAGAAATCCACTAGCTTATAATCCAACACAAAATGGTGGTACTACAAAATTGTATACAATATTCTGATGTTTAAACAGTAAAACCACACAACCTTACTATACAATAATAGTTAGTTATTCTGTCTAATTTAGAGCGAGTGTATCAACAATGTACATGCCCAAACATTAGCCTGACATAAGCCATTTTTTATGGTTGAAACAGAGTCTGTACGTTGACAGGAAGTAGCCCAAGGGGTCGAGCGATACGAGGATTTCGGACAGTCACCAACACCCCTGTTATTGATGATCGTAAGCCCCTAGCATGACACATTGACAAGGCTAATTGAAATATCCCGGACCTTGTTTTCATTTCACAATAGTGAATTATTTGTGGTATTCAGTATTCACCCCCCTTGCTTTGTTATGCAGCACATAATTTTAATGAACTAAAAAAGGTGAGTGGGATGGTTAAAAAAAGGGGGTTGGCTGAACACCGATTTAAATGACTGATCGTTGTAGCGTATTCTTGTCATTTACAGTTAAACAGATGTATCGTTATTTTCGTAAAGACAACTTGGCGTAGGTTAAATTACGACATGACGATCCCTTAAGTAAATTTTTGCACTTTTGATAAACAGAATTATGATGCGTATATAATTTAAATTTTACTCTCACCACAGAATGGCATGTAAATAAATGTTGAATTGTGGACGATACTTAATTGAGCAAAAAATGTCTAAACCTACATATTTAGTATTCTAAACATCTAACCGCAAAATAACAAGATATAACCATTAACAAACAACTTCAAGTCGCATAGTATAATAACAGGTACAGACACTTTAAGTGGAAAATTATTCCTTCTGGTCCGTTAAGCAATCGTTAAGCACTTGTTCTTGACCAGACAGTAAAATCTATAGTTGACAAGGGGACAATTCTAATTTGCACATACTATTGTGTGTATGAGGATGAATTCAATAAAGCTGACTGGTTTTGGACAGATGGGGAAAAGTTTAAGGGGCCTGGAGACAAATAAAACATGTTATCTTGTTAATACATCCAAACTTTCTGGAATGATCAATAAGGCGTATCATATGTGATATATTTGAAACCTAGGCTGGTTCATAAACCTTGTTACATATGCATGACAAACAAATTTATTCATTTTATTAAATATCAGTAACTTGTCCTTTCACGCCCAGGGGAGAAATTTGGTGTGTACTCCATAAGATAGCTGCCTCATGGGCGGCTATCAATTAAGATTCCCAAGCTTAGCTCAACTTAATAAAGACTTTTTAAGACTAACTGTACTTGTATTAATTTTTTTTCAAAATATTCAAATAAATCAATCAACAACTTTGGTCATTTACAGATGCATATAAAAACAAATACATACAGAAATTCGAGACTGAAATATTGAATTCTAAGATTGTTTTTGGTAAATCTAGATCAGCAGGCAAAATGTACACTTTGAATTCTAAGATTGTTTAAGCTTGAAAAATTAAGACCAAGTGTCCAGTAAATGGAACTATAAAATCAAAATGTGTAGTATTTAACATAGAATGACAGAACACACATTCTGCCTGAAAGACTGTAATGATCACAGACGCTGATCAATCCAGCAGACAAGCCTAGAACACGTACCTTCATCAAACATGGATTATTTTAGCGCTTAACGCTTAATTACAACCACATCAATTGTTTTTAACAGTTACACTACAAAACGTCAACAGTTTAGCTAGCCTGGCTAGGATCATTATGGATGTTCTAATGAATACAGAGATCAATATTAAAGTTGTTTTCCGTTTGGATATACTTAGTTCTATGATCCGCTAGACGACATTTACACGGTCTGCCATTATATATCAAAAACTATCAAAATCATTTACTCTGGATTTCTCAATTGAATCGAGTTGAAATCTTCACAATCTTCTCAATCCAGGGTTATCAGCAAATATTAATAAAAATATTTTCTCACCGTTTTAAATGTGATCAAACACTTTCACTAAGTCGTAGTTCCTTTTTTATCTTAATCCTGAACAAATGAAATATCCAAATAAGAAATCCCAATTTAACACATGGACTGATCTCTTTCTACAAACATCCTATACAAAAAAAAAGATTCGACAATTCTACCAGCGTAGAAAAAAGCCACTCGGAAATAAATCAGTACGAATAATGTCAATGGTGAAGAAACACGATGGCATGCAATTTATTGACGTATATTTGGTATATATTTCGCCCTTGTGAAACATAGAGTGTGTGCATCTATATATCCCAGTTATCTCTTGTGGCGAACTACAGGCTTAAGTAAATTTGCTTTTCTACTCTGCTATAGAAATATTTGATTATATATGACCGACCCACCTTCATTCTATAAACACTACAACCTTAATCTGAGCTGATTAAACTTCGAACATATCTGAGGGTCAACCAAAAAGTTGTCAACAAGTGAATTTTGGTTGTCATGAGAATTACCGCTTTAATTTAGTGTAGTTTATGTGTCAGATCAATACGTAAGTTTAAACAGGGAAAAAAACACATTAGATAAGCATTTAACCATGAAATACTCGAAAATTAAATGCGTTTGGTCATAAAAGCTTGAATTGATATTTAACAACTTTTACTACATTTTTTATAAAAATATATAGAAGGTGTCATTCGAGTTTTTGAGTCAATAACACCATAAAATAAAACTTGTGTGAAATTGTAATTTGACGCTTCAGTACCTACCCACCCTAAATAAAATGAAAATTCAGCAAAAAATGTGTGTAACTCAAAATCAGATTTGGGATCACTTTAGGTACAACCCTTTATACTTGAATACCCACTCAGGTTCTTGATGCAAACATACTTGACTACAAGTTGGTTCATGTTGAATATTTTCAGCCAGGTCGCAAAACTATATAAAATAACAGACCAATATGACTTTGGTCATAAACCACACACCTACACTTGATTCTATTACACATTGCCAAAAATTTATTGTTTCACCATAAGAAAATCTCAAATATCAGATAGCGTCCCATCAAGAGAGATTTATGATGGTGAAATAATAAAATGAAAAGTTCGACTTGATGGCTTTATGCACAAAACGCTCAATCTTCGACATATAAAATCTCATTATTTATGAGACATATTGATAGATCTATCTTTTGAAGTATTTAATATCAAAGATAGAGAAAACAATGCACATTAAAATTTATTTAGCTCTACTTGAGAACTTAAAGAATCAACATACAAAATATCCAACCAACAAATCTTAAGAATTTGAAAGAACGTACCTTAAATATTCAAAAGCACAAAATGCCCCCCTCAATGGTTGGGGCATAAAAAAAGATTTTGAAAGTTTAAAAAATTCAAGCATAAATTTAAAGCATTTGAAAGCAGACAGGTTTTACTGATGGTGATTGAGCCCAAAATTTCAGTTACTAAACTAATCAGATTTCTTTTTGTAATAGCAATTTCCCAACAACATTTTAGAGCAATTCAGATCTTAAAAGCTAATAACATAAGCGGGCACAGACCTCTAAGAACACATTCTCATATTAGCAACCATTCACAACCATAGAGACCATGACAATTATTGCGCCATCGGAACCATAATAAATTATCATGTAAATTGATTCATGCAGTCTGAGCACTATTTTCATGGCCGTGGAAGGCGATACAATGCTAATAGCATGTAGCAAATCAATGGAACATTTTGCATAATTCACTGGCACGTATTGTGAGGCAAATTGTATCATTTTAACATTTCAATCAATCCCTTGTATAACAATATCATCATTCCAATCAGTTAACATGGGGATCATTTACTTCCTATAATTCTACAAGAATCAATAGCAGCTGTATGTATCGGTTGGCTCGCCAAGTGAAGAACATGTTCTAGCTTCGGTTAAAGTACATCTATAGATAAATACATAGATATTTTCTGGCAATCAAGCAGACTCGTCAGCATGGGCACAAAACTAGTAATGGCTGACGTTTCACGCTTCTTGATTGAAAACATAAAACAACAGATACAACATTATGGACAAGAGAAGTGGCAGACTTTGAACTACAGACAACCAGTTGGACATTAAAAGTGTAATTAACACTGTAAAGTTGTCTCCAAAGCATTAGAATTGACACATTTTTGTACACTATGAACTTAATGTAAACAAAGCTTTGGAGGTATATTATACAGTTATTAACACATTTCAA
This sequence comes from Spisula solida, assembly GCA_947247005.1. Lineage (NCBI taxonomy): Eukaryota > Metazoa > Mollusca > Bivalvia > Venerida > Mactridae > Spisula > Spisula solida. Next base: position 11,778,439 of record OX365958.1, on the reverse strand, counting down.
ACAAGCTTTTGACACAAAATAGCTCGAGGACATGGGTCGTAAATCACAGATGACAGAATAACATGACCTCCTTGTTGAACGCATTACAAACCTGGACTGTCCTGATTGACAGATATTAACCAAAAATATGTCAACATTATTTCTGTAACTGTTATAGTGAGATGGTGGTCTGAAGAGCTTGCTTACGCACCTGGGCCTGGTAATCACGCAATCCTTGAACACTCCGAGACATGAACATACAGATCGGTCGGGAGCCCTTAAAAAACCCGTAAAACTCAGAAGGGGTTGCGGGCCCTTGAGATCTTATTTTTATCAGTCTGTACATAAAATCGGATAACAATTTACTATCATACTTTTATTAAAAACAAATGAGAATAATATAAATTTGCAGCTTTATGATATGAGATAGCGGGCTTCTCTATCATAAGGTAAACATGATAATACATAGCAACAGATACACACCTATACATGTACAGACATAGCTCACCACCAAATTAGTATACCACAAATTTGAGTTATCTTAATTTTAATGGAGTCCATACATAACCTACTCCCAGTGACCCTTATCACCCTTTACACAAACCCCAGTGAAGAAAATCCCTAATATGAAATCTTCTATCAGTTTTAGAGTCACATTTTAGGGGATAAAATATTTTAGATTTAGAGTGACCTACTTTAGAATGTTCAAAAGTGAGTTTAAAGGGGAACACTATTAAGATATGTCTGGATTGAATGAGTTGTAATCGTTTAAAAATAATCTATAACTATAATGTTCACTATGAAATCTACGCAAGGTCAAATTGTAAAATTCTCAATGTCGACCCATTTTAACTTTTTTATGTACATTGAGAAAGGTAATTATAAATTGTATAATTCATGTTCATTCAATATACAGATATCAAGCACTCTAAGGTATTGGATTCCATGTTTGTTAAAAAAGGAAATTACGATTGCAACATGAGCACTGATCAGATTAAATAACCAGAGAAACACGATACCATTATGGACATAAAGAATGTCAATGGTATCTTTATGCATTGTATTATTTGTAAGCAAAGAACATTATTCTGATAATATCAACATTGTAACATGGGAAGCTTTATTTCAAATAGTCAGCAAGATTGAAGATCAAGTATCAGGGCAAAAAATATCTTGGATAGCATTAATTTTGTATTTATGTAACTTCTAGAGACTTTCTGAATCTCTCTTGGCAACAATTCCGAAAGACTTACTGACGAAATTGAAGCATATTTTCAGCATCTGATACAAGAAATGTATAAAGATACCATTGATTAAATGTGTACAGCAACGTTATCAGATTTTAAATTTTTGGACATTAAAAGATTGAATAATCCCTATAAAGAGGAATGACAAATAAATATAGTATCTTCAATACCAAAGATTATAGTCCATATACATTGTACCTATAAGAACTAATGAAACTTTTACCTGCCCTTTCCCACCATCATCTATATGCTTGAGAAGTTAAATGTCTATACAAAAATTTGACAGAGTCGGGGGGGGGGGAGGCTTTTATCACCTAGATGCAAACTAGCCATAACCCGAGTATTATGATTAAAAGCTTTCAACATAAACACAGAATTTCTCTAACTTAAAATAAATGAGCAAAAAAACTTTTTTACTACCAAATTTATGGTACGATGTAACATCTATCTCACAGAATTTTTACAACTAACTTCGCAACAACTATTACTCAACACATTAGTGAATGGATTCCCAAGCAACAGTTCACATAATATTATGACTTCTAAGATACTGAAAATATTCACTGAAAAAACATTTTTACATTTTTAAAAATTTGAAAATTCCATGCCAACCTGGTTTTAAAACAAGACATGATACTTTTTTCAAAACTTCATTCCAACAAAATCACAGAACCAGGTGGCTGCAGGGGTGCTTGAATGCTGATTATGGTACATACAAGTTTGACCCAAGCTAGAAAGAGTTTTGAATACCATTTTAGAATGCGAGACTCGATGACGATACAGGTTCAACAGTAGTTACGTTATGAATACTGTTTCAAACCTCACTCAGAGCCTCTTAAGCCCTCTTTCATACAAAATTACAGAATATTTAATGTATTGAAATAAATTTAAATCCTATACTGAATTTGTGACGTGCAGCCTGACACCAGTCCTGAGCCATCCTGTATACCCATCCTATCTATATCAATCACGCGTTCCCTCATGATTGTATTACGTAACTTTCAATGCATTCCTTTGATACAGAAATTGTTATGAAAAAACGCGCATTGACAAAAATTGAATGAAAAGCTAAATTTAGATGCAATAAGTCATTAAAATGCATTCATAAATATTCATATAATTATGTGTCTAATAAAAGCTGCTTTCATAAATGTTTGTCACCAAATGCAAAACAACCAAAAAATGTGCATCGTCTTATTCGAGACGCTGAAACTGAAATACCGTACTACAGTTAGAAACTTAGCGTAAATTTTCATGGACATTAATTGATGATGTAATTAATTATGGAGCACAAGGACCAGATACATTATTCAACAGAACAAAGACGAAATGATGTAACCTCATTATTAGATATCAATAAAAGCTTGAATAATTTATGTAGGACAAAGGAAAGTTACTGATTAAATCATATGCAGAAGTTGTCAGTGACTTTTGTTTTTGTAATGGTGGCATGTGTCAAACATTTTGACCACATTAATATTTAGTATTGATGTATTGCATTTTTGTATAATTATGATAAAACCACCACATTCCAATAATGACCTATATAATATCATTCATTATTGAATGATAGAAAAGAGGAATAATTCTGGCATATGCTAGAACTTCAGATTTTTTAGTGTACCGGTACCAAAAAGTATGTTTTTCCTTATTTTCCCTATATAAATTGTCATTTTTTAAGGATTTCAGGTTTTTCAGAATTTCTAACTTTCACCCATGCCGGAATCTATTTAGTCATTCCTAGTTAAAAGAACAGCTGCTAGTCAAGCAGTCTGTCAGGAAATTGTTAGATCAGATACAAGAAGGTCTGCATACTCATGCAAGGACTCTTTAACAAAACCATGAACACTCTCCCCACCTGCCCTACTTTTACATTTTCCAAAAATGGAAACTGAAACTTAAGAACTTATTTTTTTAACAAGTGAAAAAAAATTGGGGTGTTGCGTTTCTCGAACGAATGATTAAACACAATAATTATCCATTTACAAAGAGCAATGACCAGAAAACAGTATGTTAAATCATAAAATAAAAGTATATCAATGAGTCAATAGAGTCATATATAAGATATTAACTTACACACAAGAATTCATTAATTGTCCCTGATTTGATATGTGCTTGGTTTCACACACATTTAACATTCACACACCCCCTGAAGGTAAAACAATCCTGTACGCAGATCGATTATCAACAATTCAAACAATAATTACATTATGACATTGTTTTAATGGACATAAAATCGTGTGTGCTACACAAACTATCTTTCATGATAGGCCAATATCAATAACTAGAAAGGACAAGAATTGAAACAGCAATTACATTGAGTTAAATGAAGCCGACAAAAATAAGCAACAAAAAAGACTTGTACTCCGAAACAATTAAAATTCAATAGCAGTATTTCTATTCCTGCATGCAATATCATTATGGTGTAAATGAGAAATTTTGTGATTCACTTCCATAATTAGAAAATTGCTATAATTGTTATAAATTGTTGTATTCAATACTATCATACAACTCCCGACATTGTGAAAGGTTGGTCTGTCGTGCCGGTAGACAAAATTACAAGGTTCAAATAAGGACATTTCTAATGTGATTTTTTGCTAATTCAAATTACTAAATTATGGTTTATTTGGTTACAAAACAGACATTGTCGCTCCTGTTGAGCTAAAATGTCAACAATATAAAGAACAGACATTTCATACCAATAAACAGAAGCACCAGTCAGGAACCAATGATAGTTTGAAGCGTGGTCTTTTTTTTTAAAATTCCCATTTACCCCTCCCCCCCAAAAAAACTTCTTCCTACATGTGGCTACTTGAAAACAATACTTGTACAAAGGACTACATGAACGACCCCCATCTACCTTCGTTACACAGCCAGTCTCCCCACTCACCTGTGTTAACACAGCCAGAACCCCACCCACCTTCGTTACACAGCCAGAACCCCACCCACCTTCGTTACACAGCCAGTCCCCCCACTCACCTGTGTTAACACAGCCAGAACCCCACCCACCTTCGTTACACAGCCAGAACCCCACCCACCTTCGTTACACAGCCAGAACCCCACCCACCTTCGTTACACAGCCAGAACCCCACCAACAAATAAAATTGCCAGAGTTTTGTTTGCAGAGTTTATAAAACATGCCTCAACTATTTTATTCAAATGAGTTACATTATTTTTTGAAGTCAAATTCATCATTTCATGATAAACAACAAATACTTCATGTTTATGGTGACATTAAATTTACAATTTATTCACAAAATCTACATAAAAGTCCATGTTAAAGTACAGCCACAAAAACGAAAGTTTGTTGGGCATAAAAATTCATCATGGGGAGTATTTAAGATTTTACCGGGCTAGACAAGAAGGCGAAGTTCATGCAATCCCTGTAGCTTATCACAGCACTATCATGGTAATTTAAATCTTCTTCGTGTATTACAAACTGGGGCGAGACGGGTTGGGTGGACTAGTGGGCTTCACACTTTAACTACAGCTTAATTTGAGGCCCACATGGAAGATTGGGAAGCCAAATATGTAGCCTCGTTAAATTACTTACCTACTTTCTCACACACTATCCATTGTTGACTTGAAATTAAGTTAATTCTTTAGCAGTCAAATATAAACAAGATTCTAATACTTTAAAGGGAGATATTTATATAGATCTAATTTGCAAAAAAACAATACAAAAAAAACTAGCATACTTAGTAAGGACCGATAAAATATTGTATAAAAGAACTATTCATATGTCTACCTTAAAAAACATTAGTTCACTTAAAATGACTTAATACAAAGTCACCAAAGTGAAGTCATAAAAATTCTATACTTTCTGTTTGAAATCTAAAAATAAGATTATTAAATTAGGTGTCAAAAATAGATGAATGGATGCATAAAATGCAGTCTGGGTGGTTGCTAATGACAATATAGCCGTCAGAGGTGAGGAAAGTCACGGTATGCACCTTTAATAGAGACAGTTACAATAGCAGTCAAGTAAAAGGAGGTTCTTGCCCCCAGGTAAATCATAAAACTGACCACGTAAGGTATAAAAGTGACCCAACATGGTAGAGAAAATAACATAGTGTTCTTGTCAAACTGGTGTGCTAACATCGTCATCAAAATGACCGACTTTGACCCAAATATGGACTTTAAACACCATAAAATCACATCACCTTACTGTATGGGCTGGACAGAATTTTTGAACAAAGACACACCAAATGTCAACTACAGTGAAATACAACAATTTTCTTGTACAAATGACAAATTTTAAGCGTAAGGACTGAGATTGTTTGTTGAACACAACCTGGTAACAAGACACGGACTTCCTATCCTCACTTTTCATTTCCTACGATTCAAATTCTACGTCCTTACATTGAGTTCAAAACCAGAATCCATCAATGTGCAACTTTAGACAACAAGAGGCATATTATAACATAAAACTTGAATAATCCGAGAGAATTGAGTACAATGCTGGATTAAAAGCTGCAGTATTTGTTACATCGTTATGACCATGGAAATGATAGGAGGCTGATTGTTACATGAAAAACATGGAGTCATCATGGTGTAATATAGCCTACCATGTATAGTCCAGTTAGGATATTGTGACAGTGACATTGCAGTTTATGTGTACGCAAAAAACCAAAACCATTGTCTAAAAAGGTAGAGCAAAGTTTAGTATGTTAGTTTAGAATTGAAATTATAGTTGTTTGTACAGTATAAGCCTTTATAATTTGGTTTTACACCAGTTATAGTGGGCTCGACCGCTGCGTCACTGGATTTTTATCCTGACTGGACTATATACATTTCATCTATCATCAATATACAGATGGCTGTGTACCAATACCTTCAAACATCAACCTACTCCCAGAGGGAAACTTAATCATATACTCAGGTCACAAGTAAAAATGTTACATTCTGACTTTTATGCTGGTGTTCAACCATGTTACAGTTACATATAGGGGTCATCCTCTACAGTGTTCCTGTGTTACCAACCGGACTACCGACTGGTTCATCTAACGGCAAGCATTAGCAGACAAACAAGAAAGCCTTACTAAATGTTCAAACCTCTGACCTCTACATGTTTGAACCTCTGACCACTCTATGTTTGAACTTCTGATCACTCAACATTTGAACCTCTAACTCAATGTTTGGACCTCCTACCTCTATGTATTCAAACCTCCAACCACTGGTATTCGAACCACCAATGACTCAATGTTGGAGCCTCTGATTATGGTGCACTACATGTTGGAACCTCTGAACATGGTGTACTTCATGTTGGAACCTCTGATCAAGGTGCACTTCATGTTGAAACCTCTCATCAAGATGCACTTCATGTTGGAACCTCTGATCATGGTGCACTTCATGTTGGAACCTCTGACCACCAGCTTAGTTACAATCCAGTGATCTGCAGAGTTAGCTTACTTGGCATGCCAATATATAATGTAACCAGAGAGCCTGGTGATAGAACGAATCCTTCCATTATTTCCAGCCCCTAATTCATCTAACCAGCAAACTAATCAACTTAATACCAAGTTTCCCTATCATAAATCTTCCTGATTGACAGTGAATGTTCAGAGGGTAAATGTTTTAAACCACAGAAAGAAATTGGTCATAAATTATTTAGCCATGTAAGGTTAAGTTAGCTAAATAATAACTAGGAAAGTCAAAAGTCCCCCACAGGTTAAATGACTCAAATAAACTTAAACAAATGAGCATTAAAATGCCAAAGTGACTAAATATAAAGGTATGTGCGCATCAATTTGAAAGTCTGATAGTGAGGAGTAGAGACATATACAGCACAGTTAAATGGCTTATTATGTTGTCAGTTCATGTCCATTTTTCTGTCACCATTTTGGGAAATGATAATGCTTTATACTCCCTAGTTTACCAGTTACCATCCATTATTTTGATGAGATTCATTCATAAATTGTTTCCCCAGATATGTGGAGAAATCTGAAGTGACACATGTACAAAAATAATGTCTAACTCGAACCAGAATAAGTCCTGTTGCAGTTTAAAGCAGCATGAGCACAGTTTGAAGCAGAAATTTACAGCAACATGCTTGTCTTCATTAAAAAGGGGTTCCAGTAGCTTCTCAATCTGAAGGGTTATTTTGATACTTTTGACTAAATTTTACCATTTTATAGGCAAAATACACATGATTTCAAGAGAAACTAACCTTTCAAACCAATATCTTGGGGGTCAAAATGTAGCTTTTAGGAAATTTCAAAGGTCAAAACCCATTACCTATACTACCAGTATTATTCTGTTCTGGTACTAGATGTGCTAGAATGTGTACAAATCTCATGTGCAGAATTGTCTCCCTTGGCGAGGTGTCTTGTTAAGTCCATTTCTATAATTGGATTATCTCCCCTACATACTCATTATTTGAAAATGATAAGTAATGAACATGGGATGGGGTGTGAATGGAATAAGGAAAGGGGGCAAATGAATGAATTAAAGGAAATTGGCCAGAACCCAACACTGCAAGTTGTCCACAAACCTGTCATAGCAGCTTATTATTAAAGAAGGATGTACTAAAGTCTTGCAGGCAACCCTCGATACTTGAATTCTTCACTGACTCAGATTGTTCAAGTTGTACATGTCTTGCTTGGCATTTACCGAGAGCCTTTGATGGTCCATCATCAACCCTTTTTAAGTAAATACATGACTAAGTTGCTGGTCCATCATCAACGCTTTTTAAGTAAATACATGACAAAGTTGCTGGTCCATCATCAACGCTTTTTAAGTAAATACATGACAAAGTTGCTGGTCCATCATCAACGCTTTTTAAGTAAATAAATGACAAAGTTGCTGGTCCATCATCAACGCTTTTTAAGTAAATACATGACTAAGTTGCTGGTCCATCATCAACGCTTTTTAAGTAAATACATGACGTAAGTTGCTTTAATGTTAGTACCTCTAGTTTCATTTAAGTTCAGCTTGAATAACTACTTAATATGGTAAAAATGTTTGTGGAGATAAGCTGAATGATACAATTGGATGCACATGATGAATTATACATCTAGCTGTGGTAGCTTTTGTAGCTTTCATGTAAAACATAAATGATGTAACCGCGGGGAAACTGCCTGACAAAATGCTTGGGGAGAGTCAATACTGTATACCGGGGAAACTGCCTGACAAAATGCTTGGGGAGAGTCAATACTGTATACGGGGGAAACTGCCTGACAAAATACCGTACATAATTATTGGAGCATGGATAAGCTATGGTTACATCCTTGAGCATGATAAAGTTGAAGATACATGGATATCGAAAACATTTTTAGTAGTACTTTGATTAAAATGCAGTGAAATAAGCATCTGAACTTTGGAAAATATTTGTATAGGAGTTTTGATACCAAGGAAAGCAGGTACCCAAAGTTTTACAAGATGTTGGTACTTAAAGCTGAGGTATGCTGGGTTTTATCAGCCAGATGTTCAGGTTGGTTATGATAGTGTGAATGAGTCAAAGGGAAAAGGGAGATCGCTTGAAGTATGAAAGAGGACCAGGAAGAGACTAGATAACTCCTAACATATTTGTATGATGAGTGTGACTCCATGAGGGTATCAGAGCCCACTTCAAACTCGATCGGCCTGCACCTTGTGATCGCAGATACACGGCCTGCACCTTGTGATCGCAGATACACGACCTGCAACTTATACACGGCCTGCAACTTGTGATCGCAGATACACGGACTGCACCTTGTGATCCCAGTAAGATAGAATATAAACTCCCAACAACTGACAAATTTTCAACTCCTTTATGGACCCCCTACCATACCATGGTTGTATTGTAGATATACACCTTCAAATTGCATGGACAAGAGAAATAAATTATCACAAATGGTTTAAACAAATCTTGCTGATGCAAATTATGAAAAATATTTAAATCACCAAGCAAAAAATATGGGTGTATTCTCCAGACTTCATATTCTGATATAAAGGTTTATCACAGGGGGCGTAAAACGATACCCCTATCATACAAGTGTAGTTTTATATAATCCCCTAACCTAAAAAGCACACATAACTTCTTTAAAACCACAAAATATGGGGGTTTAGATTCTTATCTGTCATAAGGTGTAGTATAAACGAAACAGGTTTTTTGTAATAATCAGGAATTTAACAAGATTTCGAGCCAGGTTTCAATCAAACTTAACAAATTTTTTTACATAACATTGTGAAATACTAAATACGAGGCTTCGATCAAAAACCTCTCATAACACGTATCCTAATCCAGTGTAAGAATACTTAACATGGCGCAATCAGGAACAGCCAGGGCAGTTAACATAAATCTGTAACCATTAATCGGAGCTTAACAAATAAACGTGTAATGAAAAGCTTTAAGGCTTAAGTAGTTATTATAATAGAGCAGTTCAAGATTTATCATAAATGTTTTGTTGGGTGGTTTCGTTTGATAGATAAAATAGTTTAAGAAACAGATTGTTTGCATTTCATACCTGAAATAGACGTACTCTACGATTGTATAAAAGTACCCTCAGCACTTCAGCACAAATCAGGACACATCTCACTGAACAATTGATGATTTGTAAAAGGGGGCGTGGCAGGTGGGGGTGTGATTTGTACTCATGCAAGTACCAAAGTAATACTGCAGTATGATTCGAATTATATGCATGACCCCGTGCACAACCCACTAGCCAAACATACCTTCAGCTTGTTACCCTTTGTATTAAAATGTGACAATTTTTTATCCAAATGTTTTATCCCGATTCTAAAAGTGAATTGACTACAATTTAAACATGAAATGAGTGAGTGAACGAGTGAATGAATGACTGAACGTATAAATGAATAAATAAACAACTGTTGTTTTGATGCCATATTGGCAGCTCGTCCCTTTGGCACAACAAGGTTGTATCTCTCTATACACTATATAGTGAGATACAACCTTGTTGCACCAAAAGGACGAGCTCTTGTGCGGAAAACATGTATTATTACTTTATAATAACCCTGCCCGATATTTGCTGCATGACCATATACCATGTAACATATACTGCACAGTTTTATGTGAATAACAAACATTGTTAAGTCTATCAAAGAATAATAAACCGTCAATTGCCAACATGAAAATAGTAACAATTAAATGATTTATATACCAGTACAAACTTACCCTACAACAATAAAACTCGGCATTTAATCAGCAGCATTGCAGACAGTAACATATTCTTTATCATGCTATGTAATATTTTCATTTAATGCACAGCATATAAAACAGATGGTGCTGATGTAATACTTGTATAAAACAGGCATACATCGATGAGGGCAAACCTTTGATGGGGGGCATAAAAAAATTACCAATAATATGAATTTACCACAAAAAGCTGTATAGGAATCAATAAGCCCGTTATTTGCTAATCTCTTGTATTCATGGCTTGATTTTAACCAACAGTGTGCCGATACAATTAAGTCACTTCCCTTTACAAATCAGGAATGAAAATATTTGTCAACGACAAAATACCAACAAACGAAAACAAACCGATGACTGATGTGCTTTCAATAAATTCTCTATAGCACAATAAAAGAATCAGGCAAGGTGGGTTTATGTGGTAATTACAAATACAAACATTGTAAAGAAATCTCCCAATGTCTGATTCAGCCGTAATCAATACAATTTCATGAAATGAACCACAAGTACAAAAACTAGAGGATATAAAGAGAAAATAAAATTACGGAAGAAAAAATCAATAAATAATACAATTTTATCATAATTATCTAATAATAAATACATAATTACCTGTTTTTTGTAATAAATATAATAATTTCGTAGGTCTATTCCTAAGGTCCTCCTAGGCTGTTAAAACACTTTTCCCCTTGATATAACTGTATAATATATTAAATTTCTGTCAAAAAAATCCTATCAGCTACGGTTATATATAATTAGCTTTCCAAACTACGAAACTCCGAATTACTCTGTACACAGCGAGTGTCATATATATCACTCAGATAGGTCCTGTTTGACACTGACAGTATTAATATCCCCTTTACATCAAGTCAGCTCCCCTATTCACTATAATATCCTATCCCCTACTTTACAACTATGTCCATGAATAACCAACCCGTCTTACTATCACTGACCTCAATTGACACGGGCCAATACACAGATTTCCCTATCGAAGTACGTGTTTTAACTGGACGATTTCTTTCATTCACGAATAGGTTTCGTAAATCACAGAGTAGCGAGGTTTATAGAAAACATCTCCCAATGGTGTGTAACAGTATAAGACCGATATCAACCTATATAACCACTTGTGGAGTAAATGATCGACTCTCGGTTAAATGTGTATTATGACAGGCAGGAGAGTTGGTTGCTCAAGGCTTTAAATGGTTCGTTGAATACATGAAATGCAAATACATTCACTAGTGCATGAAACGATCTATACTAATGTAACTCTAACTTATCAAGTGTACGTACCTTTAGCCAATGAAATGAGAAGAATTTTATTAAAATGATCGCTATCTTGCCTTTGCTATTAATGTGTGGGATGTGTAGAAAGTAACTGGGCATCTAAGATAAAAGACGGGGATAAAACCAACCTGTGCATTATAATATGAAAACAAACCACTTTCACAAGTGTCAGAGAATTTTTTCTTTAAGAAATTAATGAATTGTAAGGAAAATGTTTTCTTTTTGTCAAAATTGACAAGTTTTCGTTTTGTTAAAATTATGCAACTCCCCAATTATACTCCCAACAGCTGTTCAGAGTAAAGCATAGTATAACGTTATAAGACAAAAAATAAATTGTTCTGATAAGAAAATGAATAGTTTTACAAGCACACCTACTGAGAAAGTGAAATAAAAATGCCGAATGAACCAACTTAAAAACTTGCGAACAATCTCTTATCCCAGCTGGGTTATCAAATGAGCCAAACATTACAGGGGAGAAATAAATGAGTTTTGTATGCAAAGTATACAAGTAGATCTAAATTTCAAACCTTTACAAGATATATGACCAAAAAATTTAAAGTTAGCGAAAAAAATGACATAAAAAGCATGGATCATGAACATTATTATTTATATAAAAGCAAAAAATGGGTTCAAGGGGTTTGCCACAAGCCAATCATAATGCATGGGTGAAAGTTTGAAATTCTGAAAAACCTGAAATCCTCAGAAATTGACAATTTATATAGGGAAAATAAAGAAAAACATACTTTTTGGTACTCTCAAAAACCTGAAGTTCAGGCATATGCCTGAAAACTTTCACCCATGATAATGGGATAAAACTTGGTGTTTTTATATTGATAATATTGAAGATTATTAGAAACAGTATTTAATATGTTGGTACATTAGTACCATAGTATACAGTCAGAACTCGATACAACGGCGCTGTTCGTTTCCAAGAAAAATGTCGTTGTAACGAATATGTCAGTATACTGAATTGATACAAAGAGCATTTTAATACTTTTGTCCCCAAATATGATGTCAGTATAATGAATTTGTCAGTATATCGAATGTCGTTATATCGAGTTCTGACTGTATTTCACACCAGATAAATTTGGAGGTCATTGGCCAGTCTGCTTGGGAAAGTGTTCATGAACTGCCCTTAATGTGTCTAAGAACATTTTAAGAAAGATATGAGTACTTTCTGAATTTTTGAAATGTTCCAGAATTGCTCTCGAACTGTGTCCATGCACATTTCATGTACAATTATCTGTTCTTAAACAGCAATCAAGAGCAGTTCAAGAACTTTTCCTATTCAAATGATCTAAAACATTTTTTGATCAGTTCTAAAACATGAGAACTATTTTTTTTTCTCAGGGGATTACGACTATCACAGTAGAACATTAACAACCTAGTGTAATGCAGGTCTTATATTATAACACAAACAAATGTCTCATACATTAACATTTCTCCTTCAAAATTTATAAATATTTTTTAATAAGCAACAATTCATTATCGGAGATGATCTCCTGATGTACAATAACATTATTGTCACCGGTTTGGTAGGGAGATCCTGTTTGCATGCCTATCTTGAGTATACACCACTCTGTTAGTAGGAAGTCAGTCCTTTCGCAATAACAGATATTAGTAGGAAGTCAGTCCTTTGCAAAAATACTCAGATAAAGGATAGAATAGACAAATAGTCATTCATCATTCATGTATAAAACAGCTTCACCGTGTCTACTAGACTATCTACTTGACTAAAACATTTTGGCAATATCACATAGGCCCCTACTTGAAATAAACAATCATGATTTCAGCTCTCTTAACTGTTCTTATGCAGCTTGTTTAAGAAGTTGCATCTCAACGAGGGGTGAAAGGTTGTTCCTCATTTAGACAGTCAATATTATAATACAGTATAACCTCTCCAGCGCTGCCGTAGAGCAAAAACCTCTCAATAACAACAACATTTCCCTAAGTCTATATTCACTATAAATTTAACCTCTGTAGAGCAACAAATTCTAAACAATGGCCAATATTTGCAGCTCCCAAAACGTGTTGCTCTACAGAGGTTGCACGTTACATTGTCTCGCAGTCACATAAAAAATTATATGTATTAAATTTATATTCGACTGAGACAATCGGCCAGTTCATTCAGTATCTCCCTACCAGTTTGGTGAAATACTAGCTCTGAATTCTATGGACCAGACAACAATTTTGTGATACAAGGAAACTGGTTGCTTTATAGGCCATGGTACGATTAATCCATCAGTCAGGTCCATCTATCTCTATTATTCTGCTAATTTTGTCAAATTTTGAAAAATTAATTACTACAGAAAACTTTACTGAATGGTGCGTTTAACAGAAATATTATAGTGCATTAAACAGAAATATTACATTATCTCGATTTATTGACGCATGTTAATTAATTAAGTTGGTGATAAAGGATTTCCTTTTCCTTATTGTAAACCAGGAAGATTGTATCAGACTAAGTGATCAATGTAAAGTGTTCCTCTCATATCATTGGACATAAGCTTGATTTTCAAATTTATAGATGTTATCTGATTTTTTTTAAAATAGCCAAAACATTTGTGTGAAATAGAGTGTTTTTTAAATTATAAGCAGGGGCGTAGAAATGTAGGCGGTTGATTCAAAGAAGAAAATGACAAAATTATAAGCTAAATTGTCCAAATGTTTTGGGTGAAATAGCATATTTTTTTAAATTATAACCTGAATTTGCCAATTTTTTTTGTGTGAAATAGTGTATTTTTTTTAAATTATAAGCTGAATTGTCCTGGTGGCATTTTTTTAGATATTATTTGGCATTCACTGAACAGTTCATTGTTGCTCGAGTTGCTAAGCAACAGCTGAAAGATTTTTTTGACAGAAAAGATTGAATTCAAGCCATTGGAAGTCGGTATGCAGCGCCTTTTACGCAAAAAGTACCAAGAAAATGAAATTCTATAATAAATCATCTTAGACACGCCATTCAAATATTGCCACGAGTTACAGGAAAAGTGGATGGGGTAAATGGCTCATCCATTATGCGCAATATTTCTCAAATCAAAGTTTCGTAACAAAACCATGAGCAATAACAAACCCGAAATAAACCTCTAACAAAGATGGCTTAAACCCAACAAAGATGGCAAATGCGTTAATTTTATGATACTGCATCACCATAAAATCAATTTCAGACAAAATTTCATTACTAAAAATTTTAGACTCAATTTTTCATGTCGCTCAACACATTTTTTCAGAAATTTTTTGGTCAATCATTCAAATAAATAAACAGTATGGCGGTCATACACCTTGTCCCATGTAAATGTGCTAATAAAAAATCACAGTGGTGGTAAAAATACCTGAAAGTGTCATAAATGTAAATCATGTACATGAAGGTCAATAACATTAAGTAAATACCCCCTAGGTTTGTATCCGCATATTAATCAGTTCTCAGTACTCATACAAACACATTAGATATTCGAAGTTAATCATTAATATGAACAAAATATGCCGGCTGTCTGTCTCGGATCCTCTCTGGTAGTTCACCAAGTTGGAATCGTTTTTCAAGGTTGCACGCAACATACAGTTTTAATATCTCAACAGTCAAATAATTACGAATTCTAGGAATTCAGACCAGATAGTTTAATACTATGTATAAAATCAATGCATTTAAAAGTCGGCTAGATGTAAAGTAATATCATCCATCTTAATGATTGGCAAACTTCAGACAATAATGGCCATGTTTGCATCTCATAAGAACCCTGCATAGTTGAAGCATTATAAGATCACATCTCCCACAAACTTTAACATAGAGTAAACCGATAGGGTAAACCTTGTTTGAATCTCCCACAAACATTAACATAGGGTAAACCTAATATTCAAATCTCCCACAAACATTTACATAGGGTAAACCTTGTTCGAATCTGCCGAGCATAGCCTTTATTTGCCAGTCAGCTTTATGCTGAAATATGGCAGGCATATATCTCCCACAAACATAACAGAGGGTAAAGGTCGGTTAAGCTTGTTTTTTTAAACAGCAACCTCTGTAAAACAGCCACATTATACTGGATGCATCCTACAACTTGCTGCTAAGCACAGAATAATATCAGACTGTTACATGCAATTTAAACTCAGACTGCCTTCAATTCTGCTGAAGTACTTCTGTAAAGTATGTTAAAATAATTTTCAATGGCATGTGACCATTACACTATTTAAAGCATTAAATTCAATTTATCATGGTGACCATTTGACAAAAAAACCTTGACACAGCTAGCTAGCTAGACAAGCTCATTTAAAATACATGTGTATCTGTGAGGTTCAAGGACAAGAACGTGATTTTAACATGATTGGAGAGATGTCCTGCGGAACGTGATCGGGGAGACTTTTTTTAATCAGGCTGATACACTTACCAATGCATTGATCAAGTGTAGGAGGGTATTAAACACATACTTGCAAGATCATCTTCTCTTACTGATCATGTCAATAAAGGGAGATTGTCTAAGACTTATGTTTCTTATACAAGGGCCCAGGTGTCCTAATACCTATTTAAGGGGGCGATATTGAGCTAAGCTTTTTATAACACTATAGGACTGTTGCAATTGTCATTTTATGACACACCTCGATAACACCCAATACATTGAACAATGCACCACTAAGTCATCAAAAAGCTGGTAGCCATTATAATAAAATTTCAATTTGAATCCAGGCCAGGTATCATAAACAATTGCACTTTTTTACTTGAAAAGTGTCCCTATTCATCTGTTATGGCCCCTGTAAAACAGCAGATATTGCCTGACCAGGCAGGGGGGGGGGGCTAATTAAGAGATGCATGTTGGTTTTCATAATATTCACATGATGTATGGATTGTTTTATAAAGCACATTAAAGCCAAGAATCTCACAAACCATTTGAAATAGATAGGCAATCGTTTAAATCCAAACCGCATTAAAACTTATTGTGCGCTTTTATCTAAGAACCCCAAGAAAGAAACACTTTCATTCACCAAGGGGTTAAAGTGGAACTATTGTAAGAACATAGACTGTATCGGATAACTTAGAACAACATGGCTTTCAGGGTTTTAGAAGTGTTTTAGAAGCACATGCTCCACCGAATCACGTAACCAATGTTTTTTTATCCATTGGGAAAAACAAACAAAGTGTGTTTCCACAGCAAGACATCCATCTACCTTTTGAAATCTCTCATAAACACCTTTACATTTTCAAATAAACTGAACAAAAAACATCTTTTTAATATCAAGTTCATCTGATAAAACAGGTATAAAAATTCTCACAGGAAATGAGTTTAAATTAAGGATGCCACATTTCATGATAGCTGTCTAAAAATAGATTGTTCTTCAAAATTTATTTTGAGGATATGTGTAAAACTCTGCCTGCTCTAAAACCTGAATATTGTTGCCATCTTTGGAAGCTGGACCATAAAATTAAAACATGACACAGCATGTCCAGCTGCCCTGAGCTAATGATAATATTCATCAAGTATTATTATTTTTATTATTATTATTATTATTATACAGTAGAAGAAGAACATTTTCACAATTTGCATTATCAAAGGATTTTTTGTATGCGAAATTTAAGGCATTTTCAGATATGATATTGGAAACCAATAAAGACGATCATATTATCATAAGATGGCCGTGTTGAGCTGATAAGCCTATAACTTCTTTATGTTTAGTCCAATGGTGAAATAAGTTACTTTTTAAAGTCAATTTTTTAAGTTTATAAAAGACAGTTTCCATAAAATTATAACTGCCTAGAGTATTGTGTTTAATAGCTTTACATTTCATTTGTGAAACAATCCTATACATTATGGATGAAAATAGAGGCCAGTGTCACAAAAATATGATCTTAAAATATTCATAAAGTCACATTCCTTACTACCACACTTAATCAACATTTGACACAAAATGTATTCAAGTGTGAAATTTTCCATACGATAAAAATATGGTATGAAAATATTTTGTGTGATGGTGTACGTTTTCACAAACCCAACCAGCGTGAAAATCCCATATTTTACAACCTGAATGATGAGCTATACCTGCGTAAACTACTTTAATTATTAAGCTGTTCCTTTAGAATGTTGCCTTGAGCAGAATAAAATATGAAGGGAAAAATACAAATAACAAACTTCCAAGTTAATTTGTAAAGATAACACCTCGGTAAAAATGAATTTTTAATTTCAACATGTCCATGTACAGTGGTGTCACAGAAGAGCATTTATTGACTTCATATGTACCGTATTTTCTCAAGTATTGCACACAGCTGTGTATTGGATGCGGGTAAAAAATGGTCTCTCTCCAAAAATGTTGTTAGACTTCTGGGTTGATGAAAGCAGGGTCAATACTTGGGAGTAATACGGTATGTCTGGGACTGTGACTGCAATATTTAACACAAACTTTTTAAAACAATGATGTAAGCAAAGTATGTATTGAGCTGCAATCATTTAAATAACAAAACTTCTATTGTAAAACAAAAACAGCGAATGAATGCATTTTAACATGTTACATTGAACCATCTAAAATTGTAAAACACCAACAAATCAGGGGAAAGTTCACCAAGTCAATTAAATATGACTTCAACCTTAAATGATAGTTCAAAGACACCAAATAGGGTAAGTTATATATGACACTTATGAAAATGTATGAAACTTTTCTATAAAGCACTCAAAAAGTAAAAGGATAATTTATCATTGCCATAAATTACATCAAAACCAATGCATACTGGAATATGAATATAGCCAAGTAACCTGATACATCGACATTGATAATAATAAAATATGAAAAACTGGTTTCATAATTCAATAAAGATACAATCTTAGAGTCTGTGGCGGCATAAAGAGGGGAATAGTACAATTTGAACATAAATCAGCTCTTCACTGTCAGGAGATAAGAAACTGGATATTTACAATATATCCTGTAGTATCCATATATCTTCGACTAGTATCACTGTAGTAGAAGGCTTGAAGGGACATGATACAGCTTTTATGTCAAGTACCATAGCAACACAAGGGTTGAAAGATTTCTTCTGAACTCCCACACTCCCCCCTCCCCTATCCCGCAGATTCATTCATTTATTACAAATTATCTCCCCTTTTTATCTCTTCAAGGCAGCATGTATGTCCTCCAGAAGATGCTTATCACAGAAAAACTTGAAGCAGATAAACAATATTGATCATGGGATAGTTAAACGTTTATAAAACAGAATGAGGCAGCAAAACATGTGTTCAGGCAACATTTAGCATCAAACATGTGTTCAGGCAATGTTCAGGCAACATTTAGCATCAAACATGTGTTCAGGCAACATTTAGCATTAAACATGTGTTCAGGCAACATCTAGCATTAAACATGTGTTCAGGCAACATCTAGCATTAAACATGTGTTCAGGCAACATTTAGCATCAAACATGTGTTCAGGCAACATTTAGCATCAAACATGTGTTCAGGCAACATTTAGCATTAAACATGTGTCCAGGCAACATTTAGCATTAAACATGTGTTCAGGCAACATTTAGCATCAAACATGTGTTCAGGTAACATTTAGCATCAAACATGTGTTCAGGCAACATTTAGCATCAAACATGTGTTCAGGTAACATTTAGCATCAAACATGTGTTCAGGTAACATTTAGCATCAAACATGTGTTCAGGCAACATTTAGAATTAAACATGAGTTCAGGCAATATTTAGCATTAAACATGTGTCCAGGCAACATTTAGCATTAAACATGTGTTCAGGCAACATTTAGCATCAAACATGTGTTCAGGCAACATTTAGCATTAAACATGTGTCCAGGCAACATTTAGCATTAAACATGTGTTCAGGCAACATTTAGCATCAAACATGTGTTCAGGTAACATTTAGCATCAAACATGTGTTCAGGCAACATTTAGCATCAAACATGTGTTCAGGTAACATTTAGCATCAAACATGTGTTCAGGTAACATTTAGCATCAAACATGTGTTCAGGCAACATTTAGAATTAAACATGAGTTCAGGCAATATTTAGCATCAAACATGTGTTCAGGCAACATTTAGCATTAAACATGTGTTCAGGCAACATTAAGCATCAAACATGTGTTCAGGCAACATTTAGCATCAAACATGTGTTCAGGCAACATTTAGCATCAAACATGTGTTCAGGCAACATTTAGCATTAAACATGTGTTCAGGCAACAAGCATGTTTTCTGTCTGACAGAATTGATGAGCCAATGTGTAACAGCCGATTTGCAGCTCAATGGTCTGGTTGTCGGGGGGGTACGTGTACTTTTTACCACGGGGTACATGTACTTTTTACCAGGGGGTACATGTACTTTTTACCAGGGGGTACATGTACTTTTTACCAGGGGGTACATGTACTTTTTACCAGGGGGTACATGTACTTTTTACCAGGGGGTACATGTACTTTTTACCACGGGGTACGTGTACTTTTTACCAGGGGGACGTGTACTTTTTACCAGGGGGTATGTGTACTTTTTACCACGGGGTATGTGTACTTTTTACCAGGGGGTACGTGTACTTTTTACCAGGGGGTACATGTACTTTTTACCAGGGGGTATGTGTACTTTTTACCACGGGGTATGTGTACTTTTTACCAGGGGATACATGTACTTTTTACCAGGGGATACATGTACTTTTTACCAGGGGATACATGTACTTTTTACCACGGGGTACATGCTCTTTTTACCAGGGGGTACATGTACTTTTTACCAGGGGATACATGTACTTTTTACCACGGGGTACATGTACATTTTACCAATGACACCAAGGATTTTGAGAACACGTTAAAGAAATGCCCATGAAATTTACAACTCAAGTATCACTAAACGTTTGAATCATATACATGCATATCTTGATTCATACACCACTAATATCATAAGTCATAAAACTGTTGCACAACCATTGAACAGAACTATTGTATGACTGATCATGTGTTTTATAGTCTGGGATCATAATATATTACAGTACAAGCGTTGCATACATGTGCACCATAAATTTAACGCAGGAACATGTTCACACTTCAAATACAGAAAACTCAGTAGTCAAGAGGGGTGATAAAATAAAACATGTAATCTAGCAATAAGATCAAAGTCAGTTAAAAGGGTCCTGTGAAATCACAAAATGTTTCAAAAAAAAAAATCTCAAGGGCAGAAAAAAAACATGTTTATTTGATCGTCATGGAAATCATTAATTACTGTCAGATAATTATCTGTAGGCCAGTAATGTATGTAAGGATAAACCGAAACTATTTCAGAAAAAATTATTACCTGACAAAAAAGCTAACCAAAACACCCTTTATTGTCAGTTCAGTTCATTCAACGGAATTATACACACAAAGTGACGGTATATGAAGATTAGCATCGACATTATCTTTTTTGCTTATCTTTACATAAAGTAGATATTTCTTTGTCTAATGATTATTACCGAATGTATCTTTATATCACCACCTATCCTATACTTCATCCCTCATGTTTCTTATAATTCTATTATCTTTCTCGTGATTTTCATATCTTAGTCCTTCCTGTACCAGTCCTTCCTGTAACACTTCTCATAATTCTAATACCTTTGTCCATCCTGTAACATTTCCACTCAATCTCATAAAGCTATCAACATTTATCAAAGTGTGATATCACTAAATCTTTAATTCTGTTATATTTCCTATCAAATTACTACATTTATCATGTTCTGTTCACAATTTATTTCTGGTTATGTTGAATAATTAACCATTTATGATTGTTGCTGATAAGCCACTGGCAGGTTGGAGTCAATCACCCCCCTCCTAGTCTGGCTACCCGACTAGATAATATATTTTTTTCAATCAATTATCATAATTTTGTTTTCAATTTTAGCTAGATTTTATTAGTAGACTGAAGAGTTGTCTCCTTTAATTAAACATAGGGTATGTATAGACAGACTACCCCCCTCCCAAAGCTGAGCTGGTAAGACAGTTACTTCCCTTCAAAGCAATAACTTCAAGTTTCCATGACTATTTCATAAACAAAATATACAGAATCTTTTACTTGCACTGAGCAACCTTCAACAAGAGGGCAAAGGTGACCCTATATTGCTCACCTGAAACTATTGGCATTTTGAATGAATCAATGTACCATTGGCTTTTACAACCTTCATGTTCAGAAGATCTGAATTACTTGTACAAGTTGGGAAGTGGACCACTATACGATTATTCCTGAATGGTAAAAATCAAAGGATTATTCCTGAATGGTAAAAATCAGAGGATTATTCCTGAATGGTAAAAATCAGAGGAGATGGCATCTTAAAGTTGAGTTTTCACTCAAAACCTAGTTCCGCTGACCCTGTGACCTACATAATGCATCACACCTCAATGGTTGATACTATAATAGTTCTAAGAAGATCCCCCTAAAGATCATGATGTACAGATAGGTCAAAATCCCTTATAATAGTTGGAGGTATCCTTAAAAGATCATGTTGATGGATGCTGGATATACAATTAACCATCCTAAAAGCTCACCTTGAGCGCCTAAGCTCATGCGAGCTAAAAATCCCAAATTATTTTCTAAATATAGAACTCTCAAGACAAAAATAAAGCACATCAAGAGAAATGCACGCATGGTCAATATTGATAAAGCACAGTTTTCAGGAAATTAATTTGCGAGCAATCTTATGTTGGTAATCTAATTAAAACTTCGGGATAACAATCCCATATTTTCTGTTATCAATATATATCAGATGAAGGGTGTTTTTGTGATTAATAATTAAAGAAGAAGTTGTTTTTTTCCATAAAATAAGAATCAATTTGAAACTAGAAATGTTTCAATCAAATATATTGTCAGAGCTGAGTGTGGTACAGTAACTAGGGCATGAGTTCCGGGGAAAGGATGCCAAGGGTATAGATAGATATAGTATTACTTACAAGGGCAGGCTGAAATGGGTTACCACCAGAGAACAGAAAACCATGATGGAAAAGAACCTGATTTCAAGAGAGCAGGAAACATTGTATAGTTCGAAAAAGAGAGGTTAGATAAAGGTATATAATATAGCATTACCAGAAGGGCAGGCAGAAGTGGGCGACTATCAGGATTGGAAAACCAGATCTGATGAAATGAACAAATAGCATAAGAGCTGATTTAGACTGAGATACAAGAAAGCAGTAGACATGGTATGGGTCGGAAATAGAGGTTGATAAAAGGTAAATTTATATAGCATTTTTAGAAGGGCAGGAAGAAATAACTGAGGTCACAAAACATTTTGGAATGTTAACAGCAACATGGTTAAGAGTGTTGTAAGGCTTTTGCATTGGACATCAATGCTAAGGACTGCCCTTCAGATCGTGATGTTTTAATCACCTTAGAACCAGTATTAACAGAAAATGGTGTATTTTGGTAATTCATATATTTGTGAGGGAGGAAATTAATTGTTTTCATAAGGTGGATATCGTTTTGACCTCTTTGGGACCAGTATTTAAAATAGCAAGGGTAACCCAAATTTCTCTCGGCACACTGGGTATACATAGTGAAGAATTTAATATTACATCTTTGATATGGTGGCCTATAATATACATGGTACATCACATGGCCGTTTCGTATCTCCTGGGACCAAAATATACACATTCCCTGATGATGATAAAATGATAGCAGTTGTTTGTTATCTTGTTTTATGATAACTATAACAGTATTGATGTATAATCAAATATTCATTCATATGAACCGAACAAGCAGCAGTCTCAGCTACATGTGGTGTAATTATTTTTATATCAAGAAAAAACTTACCTTTGAACTTGAGGAGAGGCCTTGGTGATAAAATTATACACCATACTACCATCATTATAACAACCTGTTTTATAAAACTATTGAATTCATAATATTTCTGTCACTTTAATAAATAATGTATAAAAAACAAAATAAATAATACATTGTCATAAAACTATCTGATATGAACAATTCATTGGTGCTGGGATACAGTTTTCCTTTGAAGACAGAAATACGCAATATCCACCTAATAACACCGAAATAAATAAAAACTCTGAAACGTATCATTTTATGATGTGGAAGAACATTAAAACGTTACCTAGCAATGTAATACAAACAGTTTTATAGACAGGAAATCAAAGGGGGTTTCTTAATTTATCTTTTTTTTTCTTAGAAAGCTTGTTCAATGTGATGGAAATTCAGCTATAAAGTGATGATGAAATAAATGACTTAACTAAAAGGGTCTTTGACACAAAATGTGTCTCCCGTAAAGGGCCAAAACTTCGGCAAAAATCTTTAAACTCCTGTATAGATCGAATACAAGAAAACAAGGGAATGGCTAAATCATATTGAGAAGATACAAAAGTTATTTGAGATTAGTTGAAATACAGACTTGGAGGTTAAAGTACATTCATTGGTGGATGATGCAGACCAGGGCTGGTATTCATAAAGCATCTTAGTAGAAATCTTAGAATTTTCTTAAAAACATCAAATTTCCTTAAGTGTGTCAGCCTAACAAGATACTCAAAATTCTTGAATTGTGACATAGGTTTAAAGCATTGTAGTAAGAGCTACAATAATCACTAAGAAAACATGGGTTAATCTTCAATGTGTGGGAAATAAGCGCAACCCAAGTTTTTGACTTAAGTCAAAATATTTAAGTTTTCCACTAAGATGCTTTGTGAATACCAGCCCTGATCCTAAACAGCAACTGTCTTAATGAAAATATATTGTTATTCACCCTTAAAGTAGTACAAAGAGTAGTACCAAGGGACACTATTTAAGACAATTGGTGCTGGTACTTGGGTCTTATATATAATCCCTCAGAAACAGCATTAAAGCAGGCCAGACTGGTTGTTCAATGTTAATTTAACAGCATTAAAGCAGGCCAGACTGGTTGTTCAATGTTAATTTAACAGCATTAAAGCAGGCCAGACTGGTTGTTCAATGTTAATTTAACAGCATTAAAGCAGGCCAGACTGGTTGTTCAATGTTAATTTAACAGCATTAAAGCAGGCCAGACTGGTTGTTCAATGTTAATTTAACAGCATTAAAGCAGGCCAGACTGGTTGTTCAATGTTAATTTAATGTTACAACAAAACCTTGTATAAATCAGTATAAAATTGAGATGGACTAGACATTGAAGCTGAAATAACACTGAAGTCTATCCCTTAGAAGCAGCATTAAAACAGGCTAGACTGGTCGTTCAATGTTAAGTTAATGGTATAAAAAAAACCTTGTATAAATCAGTATAAAATTGAGATGGACTAGACATTGTAGCTGAAATAACACTATGGTCTATACCTTAGAAGCAGCATTAAAACAGGCTAGACTGGTCGTTCAATGTTAAGTTAATGGTATAAAAAAAACCTTGTATAAATCAGTATAAAATTGAGATGGACTAGACATTGAAGCTGAAATAACACTATGGTCTATACCTTAGAAGCAGCATTAAAACAGGCTAGACTGGTCGTTCAATGTTAAGTTAATGGTACGACAAAACATTGATTGTATAATTCAGTATAAAATTGAGATGGACTAGACATTGAAGCTGAGCTGATATTACATTGGGTCTGCAATCTTATGAAGATCTTACTGCAATTACTAATCTATACAGTGGTATAGTCAGCTAATTGTCCCAATAAATGCTGAGAGAATTACACACATATTGACTAAGCATTGATTACCCATAGACAGAGATGCAAATAGACAAGATCTAACAGATAACTCCAGTCAAATATGTCAATAACATAACCTCCTATGTCTGACTGTTATACCAGAATAGATATGGTGATTTTCTATCCAAGTCCCGAGGACTAGGTTGGCACAAACAATAGAATGACACTGGGAAAATACCCCTGAGGACTTCGATCATGTAGGGGGATATAATGATAATGTAGTAACTATGACAATAGACCTGAATGCCGGGGAAATTGGATGTGCAAACAGGACTATAAATTATACAATGGCCATAAATGGTCAATTTACATGTACGTCCAAGATTATAGATGCCAATCTGTGGAGATAATTAGTAGTTTAACAGTGGACATTACTTGACCAGCATACCACGAGTGTCAGAACAACATTGCTATATATGGTCAGAACTACATTTCTATAAATGGTCCTATCATACATTGTACAGGGTTGGTATTCATTAAGTTTCTTAAGGGAAAACTTAAAGACTATTTCTTAAAATCATAGAATTTCCTTTCCTGTATCAGCGAAACAGAAAAATCAAGATAACCGATTTCAAAAAACAGTAAACTGAAATTTTGCTTTTTTAATTAAGTCTTGATCTCAAAGTTCAAAAACAGTAAAGCTTTATATACATGTTTATATAAGGCCAAAATGCAAAAAGGTGGTCTGGTCATAAAGCAAATTGGAATTAATAGCGGACAAACTTTGCTCTAAATTCAGAATTGTAAAACTGTCTGCATGATTTCAAAACAACTGAAGTGGTCTTATTAGCGGAACTTGCAGCCATGGGTTATGAATAATCATACATATCATAAAATAAATATTAATTAGTAGTTAATTATACCTCCAAGAACTGAAAAACTAAAATTACGAACATATGTGAACAACTGTTAGTGATGCAGAAGAATTCTGCGTTAATTAAATTTCCAATTATACAAGTTGAGTGCATGAAGGGGGTACGAGTATATGTTTTAATTAAAATAACTGGTTCCATAAAATGTTTACTGGCCATTATTCTGGTACCTTCTTTCTATGCTGTTATGATTAGAAACACTTATGTAGAAGTTTTTGACACAAAAATATATCTCCCACAAAGGGCCTTAACTCTAGCAAATGCCTCCCACAAAGGGCCTTAACTCTGGCAAATGCCTCCCACAAAGGGCCTTAACTCTGGCAAATGTCTCCCACAAAGGGCCTAAACTCCTGCAAATGCCTCCCACAAAAGGGCCTTAACTCTGGCAAATGCCTCCCACAAAGGGCCGTAACTGGCAAATGCCTCCCACAAAGGGCTTTAACTCTGGCAAATGTCTCCCATAAAGGGCCATAACTCTGGCAACTGCCTCCCACAAAGGGCCTTAACTCTGGCCTCAAATTTCTGACAATAATTATGTACATCTAAGCTTGGTATCCAGTACTCAATGCAGACTTCATGACATCCATCCATCCAGCAAGTACAATATGTCTACCCCAATTTTTGCCATAATGTGGTAGACATAATGCTAAACTTACGTATGCAAGCAAGGTGCTTTCTATTATAACTTCACCTCAAACAATACCACTAAACTGATGAAACAATTTTAAATTACTGTACAGGGAATGCTACTTCACTTAATGTACAAATCAAATGCAAATTTTCAAATTGGAAATGCACTTAAAATCCGATTCAATTCCAATATAACAGCAATTATGGAATAAAAAGTATATCTAGAAGCCAGAAATTGATAACATTTCATGCATAGTTGATTCTCATAGACATTTAGTCGGCCCGATTCCAGAAATTACTATAACACTTTTTCTACATTTTGTGAAATTGAATTTAGTTTTGTTTTAAACTACACTGGGAAAGGGGGAGGTCAAACAGTAGCTTACAAAGGGCCAGACTGAAGCGCAGGAAGAGTCAGACAAAAGCATACAAAAGGCTAGACTGAATGACAGAAAGGGTCAGACAGAAGCATACGAAGGGCCAGACTGAAACACATGAAGGTCAGACAGAAGCATACAAAGGGCAAGACTGAAGCACAGGAGGGGTCAGACAGAAGCATACAAAGGGCCAGTCTCATTGATGCTTAATAGTCATAGGGCCAGACTTAAGCATTATGAGAATTAGAACTAGGCTGGAACATGGAAAGGGCCAGACTGCATTATGAAAATTAGAACTAGGCTGGAACATGGAAAGGGCCAGACGGAAGCATAAAATTATAGCCAGACTGATGTCAAGCATAGGAAGGGCCAGGCAGAAGCAATTAGATAATGCCAGACTGAAGCATAAATTAGGACTGAGATAAGTACCGAAAGGGCTAGACTACATGAAGCATAAAAAGGGCCAGACAGAAGCTTACAATGGGCCAGACTGAAACTTACAAAGAGCTAAACTGAAGCATAGAAAATCCAGAAACATTTCCTAAGCCATTTCAAATTGTCAAGACTTAATCACAAATCCCAGTGGTATTTTATAAAGTAATTGACCAAATACCAACAGGGAATAAATTGACCAATTTAGCGTTGTACTTTATTGGTTAAAATTGAATACACCAGAATCCCGTTGTCTCATTTGGCCTTATCTGCGCGCCAATGACAAATAGAGCACTATTAAACAATTTGGAGACAATTTAACTAATGTCAGCGTTCCTGAAAATATCTTTTAACCAAATCACCCCATATACGGAGACAAATAAATTGTCCTCTCTGAAAGTGACACATGTTTAGCAAATCCCAGATACAAAGCTTCAGAATTAACGTGATAGTCACATCTCAAACAGCTTTTTTATGTCTTTTGATCATTAGGTTGGGTTACACCGTTGAAACACATTTCTACTTAAGGGCATTATACTGTCTTTGAACTTTTCCCTGTTGAATTCATTAATAAGAGCATGAAATTCACCACAATCCTGATGCTCATTTTTCATTTGCCGTTTTTAGTCAACACCATTCCCAGTGTTCAGCAACATTAACTTTAACATCAAAATTTGACTCCATATGTATAATGTTAATTTAGATGAGAATAGAGCAAATATGTAAATGCTTCTTCAGTTATTAAATTGGGGAAAATTTACAAAAAAATTAAATGAGCTGTCTATAATTTTCCCCACTTTTTTCATTCATTTCAGCCTGTGATCCAGTGGTTGCACCACTGTTGACGACTCATTTACCCTTTCCTATCCAACAGTAATTGTAACCCCCACCCACCTAGTTACACCAATACCCCACCCACTCAGTGTACACAACACCCCACCCACTCTGTACACACTGTGAAGAATTGACATGTGCAGTTACCCTTAGAGACCCGAGCATTTCCTGGAATATCACAGAATCACGTAAAGGAAGTACACTAAAGATAAGGGATATATATCAAGATAGAATGAATATCCTTGATGTTACCCCACTGTTTACTTACTGACTTTACAACAGTTGGCTATTAAGATAAGTCATCGATATAAATAACTTGGAATCTTGGAGAGGTCATTCCCCCTGGCATGCCACTATACAAGACGGCTAGTAAATCCTACATTCCCCTGGCATGCCACTATACAAGACGGCTAGTAAATCCTACATTCCCCCTGGCATGCCACTATACAAGACAGCTAGTAAATCCAACATTCCCCCTGGCATGCCACTATACAAGACGGCTAGTAAATCCTACATTTCCCTGGCATGCCACTATACAAGACGGCTAGTAAATCCTACATTTCCCTGGCATGCCACTATACAAGAAGGCTAGTAAATCCTACATTCCCCCTGGCATGCCACTATACAAGACGGCTAGTATTTTAATCCTACAAGGATGGTTTTTGTTTTTGTTTTATTAAACATATTTTATTACCCAAAATATTTTTATTATATTGTTTCTATCATACAAATTATGCATAATTATGATATGTATGGGTAAAGGGTTGTGCCACAAGTTCCAAAATTTAGTTACGGCTCTCTCCTATAGGGATATGTCAAAGAAGCAATATTACCAGACTCGTAACTACTGTCTATCATGATGCAATGCCCGGCCTGGGTCAATTGAAAGCCGGCCCAGGTCAACCAATGAAAATCCGGCCTGGATCAACCAATGAAAACGTGTTATCAGAAATATCAACCAATGGATATCAATGAATAATTAAGACGGTTTCATCAAAATTGTTGAAGCGGTTCAGGAGGAGAAATGAGTTGTTTAAAATAGACAGGGATACCCTGCAGGGCAATTGCAATAGCCCACCTGCCCTGCGTTCAAGGAAAAATCACATTATTTTTCCTTGAACGCAGGGCTGAAGCGTTTTGTGATCAGGTGAGCTAAAAGCAGAACAGTGCAGCAATGTGCTATATATAAAAGTAAATTGAGGGAATTTATAATATATCACTGATATTATACACAAATTGTCTACATATTATACCATATACAACAAGCAAATTACCCATCATATAACATGTTATGATAATTTTCTGTGTGACTTGATTTAATGATAAACATTAACAATGCATCCGGAAACCAACCAGAAATTTTACCTTTTTTATAACATAGTTGAAGCTTTAGGACAGTTGCTATACTACTATCATTATTTATGCAATCTCGTTCATATAAGGCATTCACAAAAGATACATATCTAAAATATACTTTTTTTTACTCCCATAATTTATTGCACGCTTTCATAGTCACAAGATTGGACTGCCACGTAAAAGGGTGAAAACCCATTGTAACAACCTGGTCTTTTCCCAAGCCATTCTGCACATTAATTAAATCATTCAAGATCAATGAAATATTCCTTTATCAATGAAAATATTTAATTAAAAAAATTTCATAAAAAAAATATTTTAGACATCAGACAAATTACCTAGCCTGTGAGTGACAGGCTGTAGATGGTATTTTTATATTACCCCCGCATTATGTACAAATAATTTCAATTCAATGGTATCGGAAAGTTTCACAGTGGCTAGATATTGGATAAAAATGTTAAAAGTATAAATAAACAAGAATCTAAAGCCATATGATGTCCATGCAAGAACCAATTTAGGTTTCTCATTATTATTGACCTTTCAACTTAACAGAACTGGGTATGAAATGTGGCAAGCTTTAATATCACTATAATAATAATAATAATAATAATAATAATAATAAAGACTTTATTTTACGAGGAAACTCATTTGACAATTAAATTAAATGGCAATCTTCGATGAGATTCTCACTGTGAATTACATTTGTGCCAGGTAACATTAATGTTTTATTATGTTCCAATGCATTAGGAAATGGCAGCCTTGACAAAGCATTATGTACATTTAGGTTTACATTTGACCTCTAAATGTGACCTTGACCTTTGATCTATTTACTTCAAGTTGAATAACTGACAAATTATTACTGACAGACCTACAAGTTGCATAAATCAGTGTTGCAATTTTTTAATGGTGGAACACAATTTTTTTTTTTTTTAGAAAATCATGCATACAAATCTCCTAGCACATTAACAGCTTTGATGCCTTAACACCAGCCAGACGAGGCAAATATGGCCATTAAATTAGATGAGCAAATTAATTAATTAAGCAGAAAAAAGCCAATTCATAGGAAAAAAATTTTCGCCAGAAAGATATCACCGGTAAGGATAATTTGCCAAATGTTTCCACACATATTCTGCGGACAAGTCCATTAGAAGTCACAATGGTACGATGATGCCAGGCTTGCTAGACGAGCGAATGTGTTTTTGTCATGATTAATACGATACAACATTCAATATAATCTCTCAGAAGCCTCGTCTTTTATGGGAAGCCATAAATTAAGCGTAATTACTACAGAATTCCCTATACTACAGAAACTTACTGTATGTACGTAATGCCAATTGCGTTAAAAATGTATGCTTGTATATTAAGCTTTGGCAACAAGAAGTGGCACGCTAGAGCAGTGTTTTAATATGGAGGTCATCAAAACGTTTGGACAGGAACGAGTCCATATTACCTCTCTTAGCATCAACTTTCCTCTATAGGATCAAAGCATTTCCCTCAATGCACGACCCTACTAAAGATTTAATTAAACCACTAACCAGGATGTACTATAATTGCAAGAATTTTATAATTGTTTCATTTATTTATCATAAAAAATGAAATTATCAGAAACGCAAATTGATAGCATGGTCTATAAATATTAACATTGAAAAAATATTATTTTTTTGTCAATTCACAATTGACTGTGAGATCATTAATATTCATGCTGAGATCATTATTATTCATGCTTGATAAAATGTCATTGATGAACAATACCAAGACATTAAATCCCCAGGATAAAACCACCTTGGAAAATCTACAAAATTACAGCCCCATGAATTTGTCAACAATATATATAAATCCACAAAATTGAATAACCATGGAAATTTAATATTTGGCAGTACATGCATATAGAAATACAATAAATAATGATTGAAGCGAATGTATTGTAATGATAGAGGACTCTGGCAGTCTCAGAATCGGTCTGATCCTTTGAAAATCCGGAAAGCAACAATAAGCCATTTGTATGCGTATGATTGGTTCACTAATTTGCATTAAACATGCATTAAAGCCAGCAAAGGAAATTTGAATTTGGTAACCAGTCTAAATGATTGATATGAGGCAAAAACATCTGAGACACAGTCTGGGGGATTTTTACGTCAGGATCAGGATTAATGAAATTGCATCAAAATGCAGAAATGTGATAGAGAATGACATGTGATCTATGAGGCATATCTAGACAGAAACTGTGACCTGCTGTCTCACAGCGTCTGTACAATACAGAGTAACCTCTACATAGCAACCACCCTAGACCGCCTCTTTAACGGTCAAGTGGTAGGGCATCCGCTGCAAGTGCGAGAGGTCACGCGTTTGATCCCTGGGGCCGCGTCAGAGTGATGTCTTGACCCATCAGCACATTACAAATTTTGACAGACATCTATGTTGCAATTGTGGAGAGGTTGTCATTTTAGAGTAGTTGCCATACAAAAGAGGTCGCCGTTTTTAGGTTACTTTTGTGGAGAGGTTGCCTTGTTTAGGATGGCCATTGTGGCGAGGTTGCCATTGTGGAGAGGTTGCCATTGTGGAGAGGTTGCCATTGTGGAGAGGTTGCCATTGTGGAGAGGTTTTTAGGTTGCTATTGTGGAGGTTGCTATTGTGGAGAGGTTGCTATTGTGGAGTCGTTGCTATTGTGAAGAGGTTGCACTGAACATGTGGGTTAAATGGCAAATCTAAATGCCATAATAGAAATGATAGCATATTTGATCTAGAGACTAGTAAAGCGAACATCTAATACAACAAACCTTTCAACAAACATATAATTATATGAATTGATACCCGGATTTCTATAACACTACAAGCAAACATACGACAATACATCGTACAATACATGAACATGTCCGGTTACTTAATTTGTTATTTCAACGTTTAATATAAACACTCGGGACACAGTGTTTACAACAGCTTGACCAGACTTGTTAAAAGAGATTTAGACAGTTCAACCTTAATATAAATATTTTAACAACTTTGTATTTTTCAAAATAGAAAATCTTCAAATGTGTCTTACAGATTTATTTGACCTTATACACATGACATATGTAAGGATATAATGTTACAGTTAACAAAAAAATTGAATTCCATGTTGACCTTATGATTCGATCAGTAAAAATCTAATCAGTGAAAATGAAATTCAAAACCAAAAACCAACAAGACGAAATGACAATGTTCAATTATCTGTTAACAATCAGACTAGGCAGTTTACAATACTATAACAGTGTTTCCAATAACCTTTCATTCCGACAATTTGACACCGAAATTAAAATACCTTCTCAATATTTATAATGAAATACAATTTAACACCCACAGTCTAGTAGTTTAAAGGTTACTACACCCTATACTGATTGTAATCATTATTTAAACTATAAATGTAGTACTAAAATGTTATAATATATTAGCCACATACGAAATAGTAAATCACAGAAAATCTTATAATATAAGCCACATACGAAATGGTAAATCACAGAAAATCTTATAATATAAGCAACATACGAAATCACCAGAAAAGTTATAATATAAGCCACATACCAGAAAGTAGATCACCAGACACTATGAAACTATAGTTTACTAAAGATAACACCTACATACGGTATAATAGGGCTTATCAGTACAAGACAACATGTGGGAATCCTGCTACAAAAAGTGGTCTTAGTGGACAGGCTGTCGTCTTTTAACAGGTTCAATATCATGTACACCCCACTCTTCTTAAATCCCCTATGTATAAACCACATTGAGTGCCAAGTCATCGAAATTAGCACTTGTCCAGCCGTCCATGACAAGGTATTATAGTTTTGGACAAGTAACTTTTACAGGAATTTTACATCTAGGCTATAAAGGAAATTATTCACTTTTTGGTGATTCGGGAAAAGTAGTTTCAAATCCCAAATTCACAGATTGAGTGCCTAGTACGGGTTACAGCACTTGGTGAGTGCTACAGGTTTGGGGATCACTTCCAACTTGGATAAGCCTAGCTAGCCCTATATGGGTAGTGGTCAAGTATCTGCTAAGAGGCTGCATGCAGAAGGTCTTGTGTTCACTCTTTGAAGGCAATGTAATACTACCAGAGGCATTTCATATCATTTGAGAGTAAATAAAAGACAGAATATCAAGTAGAGACCTTGGAATGTTCTGTAATATCTCAACAAACAACAGTTAGATGAAACCTTAATAATATACTGACACAAAGCTGCAAATAACTGCTACAATAAATTACCATTGATTTTTTGTCTGTCATGAGACGAACAATAGAAGCCAAGAAAATGTTGGGAGTACTTTAAAGGCTTTATACAACTTGACCTTTCCACCCATCTAAATGAATAAGACCGGTTTCCCGTAATTCCTGCTATACTCTTCCTATAAGAGGGGGTATTAGATGCAAATAACGTAGGTCCAGTCAAATAGTAAATGACTGATGGACATATAGCACACGATTTGTATAATAACCATAGACAGTGTCCATTTAACAGCACGCCATATTGCCTATATTACTCTGGCGGACATATTGCTTAAGTAAAACTTGAACCTGTACTTCTACCAATAGCCCCTGTGCTCCCAGGGTATATGTGTTGTGACCAGGTAGCTATGAGAAAGAAAACTATAACAACAAACCTGGACAGAGTAGGTTCTACAGGTTTGGTTGACAGCAATTCTTTGGAAGGACACCCTTAGTAAAAATCTCAAACACTGAGGTCTGCCAGTGTCAACCAAAGACTGTGTCACCCACCGGCAGCAAAGCAGACATTCAGGCCACACTCAATCATATACAGAATGAAGAAGAAAAAGTCTACAACAAATTCTGACCATTTCATATCAAAATACAATACTCAATATTCAGATTTTATATTATTGAACAAAGGGAGACTACTACGAAATGACTATTTTCCCAATCACATGATTACCATACAGAGACAGAGACCGATATTAACCCAGGGCATATTGTTGATTGAATTGTAATGTTAACGCACACTCAAGAAATGTTGTTTGTGAACTCCCTCTAGTATTGCTTATGCAAACAAGAGGTTGTATCAAATTTACTTCAAATTGATTATTGTCGGTTTCTATAAGCTGTAGACATCCGTGTCTGATATAGAAACTACATTATCACTGTATTTTATGTATCAGAGTAACTTATACACTCTCGAAACTTGAAGGAAATAATATTGTACAGTTTGCTATACTGAGATTAAAGATTCTTACCAAAGGGTTTTGATATAATTTTAGCACTTAATTGTAGGAATTTAGGTCCTATGCCATCTAAGCCAGTGAGCTCAAGATTTTAAAGCGCTTGTGATTTCAGGTATTATGAATGGAGGATGTTTTTGGGGGAAGTTCAATGAATTCCTGTAATTTCAGTTTATCTTCTTGTGCCATTGAACCTTAAAACATTATCAGGTAAAACTATCAACCACCATTCATACATTCCATTGTAATAATTTATCAAAATTATTATTATTAATTATTATTGCTATTATTATTGAAAGATAATTCTGAATCAGATAAAAGGTACATTGTAAGAGCACCAGTTTTTACATTTTTTTGATCACTTTAACTTAATATTAGTCGTCATTTATATAAGACAGACTTCTGTTACTTTAATGTCTTTAAAACAGCAATAATTAAACATGGAAAAATGTATCAATTGCTTAAATCAAAGCAAACTCCAGTCCCTTTTCAACGTTATTTAAAAATATGGAAATGGACGAAATACATTCAAACCTGATGTTTAAGCGGTCAACAACCATCATTAAATTTCATAGTTGATATAATTGTTTTAAACATCCACTTGTCTCGATCATACAATTAATTTATCATTACTTTTGATTTAACAATTTTCATATTGGATAGTCACTTTATATTGAACAGCCACCTGAGTAAACAGTCTGTCAGCGTACGTAAGTGAGTAATGGTTGAGAAACAGCCCTACCCCAACCCCCCATCCCCCCTAAAGAAAAAACCAAATATACACGAAACAATGACAATTCTGATTAAACTGTAATATTGACCTATGACATACCGTGGTAGAAGTATAAGGGTACAGTCAGATAGACAGAATTAAGATAGGCAACAAAAATGACTATAAAACCATTGACACCCAACAAACACAGACACCAACACACATATACATTGAAAGATAACATTTTCATTCATCATTAAAAAAACATCCCGTGAAAAAAACACCAACAACATGTAGTTACTGTAATACTCCAGGGATTTCAAACATACAATATTCCACACATATAGTGTACGGCTAATGATCAATCATGTTGGAAGAATAACACCATGTGTGTGTTTGGTTACCAGGACGTGTCACGGATACGATACCACTGCCACATATTGTCACGGATACGAGGATTACAACATTACAATGCAGGAGCTTATTTCTTCTTGTAAAATAATTTCAAAATGAGTCAAAATGATTCAATAACCTTTCTATTGTAACCATGTCAAGAAAATCACTTTTATAATTAGCTTTCTAAGATGTTTGTGGCTTGACTAAGGCGTCCTGTCAAGGAATAACATGATACTACAGGGTGTAACACTTCTAGTCAATGGAAGTATATAATATTATGTCGATGTTGGACAGTGATACACATACATCAAAAACTCCCACAAGCAAATAGGCATCGTTTTTCTAAACATCAACACTGTACGTCATTTAGTCTCAGTGTTGATATAGTTAAACCAATCATTTCACTGACAAGGATGTTTTTTCCAGGCACATCCATTACGGACTTATAGAATAATTGATCTTCAGACCCGAACAAAATTAGCATCTGTAAAAGAATTGAAATAAGAGGAAAATAAATGGACAAATTGGTTGCAAATTGACACCTCTTGTCCCTTCTGAACGGAATGGCAACACACCTCGTGAATAATTACACGTCAAAATATCGAGAAGCCTGATCTGTTATTACCGCCCCTTCACGTTTCCATACATAGTCTGCGTAGTTGCTAATCATGTTGTATGGACGATACATATACCTCATGGTCAATAAGGATAAATTTAAAACAACAGTTTTCCCTCATATGACAACATAGCTCTACAGTCCACTCAATAATGACCTTCATGTTGGCATGTGTGAAACATCCTGCTGATCAAGTGCATACTGTCATTTTGCTGCAAAATAATTTTTTCCTGGAGCATTGAGTAATTACATTTGCAGAAATTTCATTAGTTTTAAGGTCACATAGCAGACAAAGCAACAGCTGCTGAATGTACAGACAATATCAGAAACACCATAATCAACAGTGGTTCTAATAAATAAAACAGCAGTGGTGTTCTGTCCTTTTAATGCGTCATAAACAACAACATAAATAGATAAATAAACTCACCTATAGTAGCAGCAACAGCAATTAACAACAGCATATGAAAATAGAAAAAGAAAGACATATAAGCAACAGTTGCAAAAACAACATTAAACATAATGTTTTACATTTAACAACAACATAAAATGAAAATGTTTATTTTCTGATAAATTTGTAATTTAATCTTCAGGACTTGAGCAAAAACATTATACATATAGTATTAAATACAGAATAAACCTCTCCAGAGTGGCCGTCTGTACAGCAACAACCTCTATACAACAGCCTCCCAAAGGGAATTGCTCTACAGAGGTTTTTACTGTATCTGTATGTTACACCGGTATGTATATATAGATTTCGGGGGGGGGGGGGGGGGGGGGGGGGAGGCAGTAGGACTTGTAGATCAAGATCAATGTATATACCCAACCAAGTTTCACAGACAACAAAATAATTGTCATCATATAAAATTAATGAGTAGTTAATTGACTTCAATTAAGCCAATAAATAAATCTTGTTCTTGAAGCCCCCTCTGTCATACATTGTGCTTGTGTATCCTCAATACATCAAGGACCCTCTGATACAACAGAAAACCATAATATAAGTACAGATGGACTACCTACCAAACACATTAAGGAAACGTTAACACCCATTAGAAGACTGATGTTACATAATTATGACAAATTTGCTGTATAGTGTCTATGAAAACTCACAAAATATCTTATCTATAATGAAATGAACTAAATTGCCTAATTTACCATGATTGATAATGGGAGATTTTGTCTTTGTATAAAACACAAATTTACATACTAGCCCTGTGACGAGTGAGACATGACAATATGCATACATTTTTTATAGTTTTCTACTATTACAAGTTCATATTGCCTCAGAACATTCAATTGTTTAACCCTCCACTGTACATAATCATATTATGATGAGTCTTTGATCAGGCAGGCAGGATGCATTATTAGATATTTAAATATTCATGTACTTGATCGCTATTGTTCAAATTTTTTACCATAGTTGTATGGCAGCAGACTAGAAGACTGTTAACATAGGGGAGCACTACATAACGCTTTCCAGCGGTGGTATTCAATAATGATCTTATTTAATTGAAGAATAAGGATAGCCAATCAAATCGCCTGTTACTGACCAAGAGTTCAATATAGTGTGATCCGATTGGTTGTCCTTATCCTTAAGTCAAGTAAGATCAATAATGAATACCACCCCTGGGAAGGTAATATCCATGCGTTCTTTATTTAATTGAACAGGAGGTAGGTCATAGAATAAAACCGCTTGGCAGCACTTTGCTTAGGCAACGGACCCTTGGATTATAGTAATGATCAAGGTGCATTTTGACCAATTTCCAAAGTGATCACACATGACGTGGAAACATTATATTAAATAAATGC
Organism: Spisula solida; assembly: GCA_947247005.1. Taxonomy (NCBI): domain Eukaryota; kingdom Metazoa; phylum Mollusca; class Bivalvia; order Venerida; family Mactridae; genus Spisula; species Spisula solida. The sequence goes on along the minus strand of OX365958.1, from coordinate 11,739,955 downwards.
TTGCACTGTTATGATCATCTTGGACTTCAGTTAATTGTTGTTTTATTTCAAATCAACCAGTGATCAGGCGAGACATTCTAAGGGCACAAATTACATGTACCTCTATACAGTGCATGCTCCCCTGAAATTCTGGACTGAATTATTTGAAGGAGTCATGACATTCGTTCAATCAACTCATTGACAAATAAAGGCATTTGAGAAAGCAGGATCAGTGTTAGCCTGACACACTGGTCAGTTAGCAAAGCCTTCACTTAAATATTTCTTGGGAAAAAAGTATAGATATACCAAGTACAATATTCAAAGGCTTCCAAAAGAGGGTCTGTGAACCTACTTAGATGTGATGTTTCAAAGCATGGCCTGCAACCCTGCATTCCGAGAGACTGAGAACCCACTTAGACGTGATGTTTCCAAGCAGGGCCTGCAAGCCTGCATTCTGAGGGACTGAGAACCCACTTAGATGTGATGTTTCCAAGCAGGGCCTGCAAACCTGCATACCATGGCATGTTGTACAGTTAAAGCCTAAAATTGGTGATGAATTATTGACACAATAAGCAAGGTAGCTTAAGACAGTAAATGTCTAGAACGATACAAAGTCTATCTGTATTCAACCCTGATTGATCTAATCAATAATTCATACAGCATCAAACATCAACAAAGTCATGCAACTGTTAAAGAACCATAAAACTAAGCGAATCATACCTTTAGTAAATCTGAGATACTGTTTCTGAAGGACGATGACTTTAACCTAGGGGAACAGGCCATAGATGTCAGGCATGCCAGCATTTGTTAGCCCTTAATTCACACCATTAGTCAACCCACCTTAAATCTCTCATGTCCTTATTATTAATACAGAGCACACTGCACAAATCTACAATATTGATCTTATTTGATTTGAGGATAAGGATAGCCAATCATATCGCCTGTTACCGACCAAGAGATTAATACGGTGTAATCTGATTGGTTTTCCTGATCCTTAAGTCAAGTAAGATCAATATTGAATACCACCTATTGATCTTATTTAATTGAAGCATAAGGATAGCCAATCATATCGCATGTTACTGATCAAGAGTTTAATACGGTGTGATCGGATTGGTTTTCCTGATCCTTAAGTCAAGTAAGATCAATATTGAATACCACCTATTGATCTTATTTAATTGAAGCATAAGGATAGCCAATCATATCGCCTGTTACTGATCAAGAGTTTAATACAGTGTGATCTGATTGGTTGTCCTTATCCCTAAGTCAAGTAAGATCAATATTTAATACCACCCCATGATACTCAAGAATGAGGTGGCTACAGAGTAAAGGGTTAATTATGTAGCTATGGCTCTGAGCAAGGACAAATCCCTTAATAAGGGGCTCCATAGAGAGACGACCACAGGCTAATCAGAAAGAGGCAAAGACTAAGGCTTATCAGATAATTATATTCATAATCAATTCAGCTGATCCAGACAGACCAAGACTTCACGATGGTCAACCATTTCTTCAAAGGCCAGAGATAAACCATCATGTGGGCATGTTTGAAAATAATGTCTAAAAGCTCAAGATGATGAAGCAGAGAGGCAAATAGAAACAACACCTAGACCTGAACACTAAGGGAGATAATAGCTACAATCATTGACTACAATTATATAAAGACATCAGAATGTAGTTTTTAACTGATTGCACAAAAAAGGCAGAGGTGTTCTAAAATGAATGCTTCATAATGACTCTAAAAACAAAACACATCTCATATAAACGCCTCGCTTCAGGCAGGCAACAATTATATTATAAATTGTCACCCACAGCAAACATACAATGAAACACCATTTGTAACAAATACACTTCTAGAAAACACACAATGAATTCTAACATTGTTTGTTTTAGATCTTCTTACTTTGCTATTATATTTCATATAATCAAAGAACTGTAATAGCGCAGGGTACCAGGTTACTAGGGGCCATGACACATGAGGCAATCTCTAATCAAAGTTCACAAGTAATTATTGTCAGAGAAAATAAATAATTGACACATTTTTCCTCCATGAATTAGGTTATTCAAACATACCCCAAGCAAAAAAATGCACTGGAAGACTCGCATCAGTTTTAAAAAATTTTTCTAAACAATAATTATTCAGTATAAATAAAAAATGTTTATTAAGGTAAGTGGAACGCACAGTAATTATTTAACGCAAACATGCCTCATGTATCATATTTCAATTGTCATTGATTGAGAATAAAATTGATCCTGTGTGAATCTGAATTTCAGTGAAGTGCGGGGGCTTACTTATTTCGGTGAAATGCAGGGTATTACTTATTTCGGTGAAATGCGGGGTATCACTTATTTCTGTGAAATGCGGGGTATTACTTATTTTGGTGAAATGCAGGGTATCACTTATTTTGGTGAAATGCGGGGTATTACTTATTTTGGTGAAATGCGGGGTATTACTTATTTTGGTGAAATGCGGGGTATTACTTATTTGGTGAAATGCAGGGTATTACTTATTTTGGTGAAATGCGGGGTATTACTTATTTTTGTGAAATGTGGGGTTTTACTTATTTTGGTGAAACGAGGGATTTCATTTATTAAGTATTCGTATTAAATCAACCTCACAAAGCCCGAAGCATTTAACCCGACTAAACCAGGCATACAATGCTTCATTGAGAACAATAATATCCTTCAGCATTATTTTTGATTATCATTAAACTACGCTGAAATGATATGTAAACAGTGTACTGTCTTAAAATAACATAACTGTACGGTAACGAAGCAGTCAGCCATACTGTAACGTGGCAAAATTAATAATTCCGTACCATTCAATATAATAATTTGATGAAATCAGTGTCAAACCATTGAAGCATGTAACTTTTGTACTGGTGTCAATTTGCAACATATTCAGAGGCTAATGAGAATATTTCACGGTAATGATAAGGTTAAACAACTCTAAGCCTAAAGGCGTTTTATATACAGCTAGTGCAACCTCTCCATAGCTTAATGGTTAGCTTGCTTGCCGTCTAATCTGGCGATCCAGGTTCAAATCCGGGTGGAGGTACACATTATATATGCCTGCCATATTTCAGCAGAAAGCTGACAGGCAAATAAAAGCTACGCTTGGCATTTTATTTTTAGAGTGGCCCTTCACAGAGCAACAACCTCTCTTTTAGAAACATAATTTTTTTTTTGTTCCAGAACTACCATTTATACTATACATTTTACCCCTTATTTTACCCAGATTAACAACCATTGTACAAGATCCAAACTTTGTGTTTCCCCCAGGGTATTGTTCTGGTGGAGAGGTTGTACTGTAGATGGAACAGACACATAATTATGTATAATATAAATGTTTTAAATTTTGTATAATATAATTATTATCTATAAAAATTTATCTTAAAGCAATACGCAACCTTATATTTTAAACATATTTATTCAGTTCGTAATGGTACATTTATATGCTTATCAATATTAAAGTATACAATTATATGTGAAATAAATAATGAAAAAACTTATTAATAAAAAATTCCATTAATCAATCATACAAATTAAGATAAGGTTTTTTAATGTCATGCATGTTTAAACACAATTAAAAAATATTTTTCATCGAAATAACTTTTAGAATATAATTTTTATTACATAAGATTTTTTATTAAACTAATAGGAACTTGCACCATAAATAGACAGGTCAATAAAACCGCATGATAGTTAAATAAATTATGGCATTATTGTCAACATACAAATGGTGCCCGCATCACAGTATATGTGGGCACGTTATATATTTTATATTATATATAACAAGAAGACTGATCAGTTTGTATTATAAATCAACAACAATTCAATATAATCTGTTAATTTACAGGAGAAATGTCAAACATCCAATTACCGGACTATAATCACGTAATATTCCACCGAGAATTGACGTGTTGAAATAAATAACTGTATTACACGGACCCGATGCGGCATGAAGATCTTATTATAGATATATCACTATGTGATGCATGTTGCCGTTGTTTGGAACAGTTCTAAGTGCTATATCGGACGCTTCATTAGTTTTGATGAATTGAAGCCCGTATGAAGTATTTTCAAAGCAGCATCAATAGAAAAGTTGCACAGCATTCACTTCTACCCTTCTCTTGTCAAATTAATTGAAACATCAGCAAAATAAAATTACAACGAAAAGGCTTTTTTGTTATAAATTCAATTATTTAATTAAACAGTTAATTATACAGTTATATGACTGATTAAACTATGAAATGAAGTGTTTTCCGCTAATAAATGACATTATTTTATTCTATATATAATAATGATCAAACTTCGGGAAATTTAAATGAATTTCTCCAAGGGAGGTAACTACTGCAAACTAGCACTCCTTTCACAACCCGCCAGATTGTGCAATTATATAGTACAGGGAATTTGACAAGACTATCAACCTTCTATTAGCGCAAATCAACAGCTGATATATTGTCTAAATTTAAAACCCCAGTTGTATGTTTTCATAAGCGGGAACTATCACGAAGACGCTCAAGGTGTAATACCAACACAAATCTTAAGGATCGATATTGCATGATTCGCTCGCGGAAATTTATATATTAAAATGTATTTGAACTTTGTTATATATTCATGCATTAAGGTCAGGATCAGGTCAAATTCTCTTAGCTATATAACATAGAAATAAACTGAAATAAAGTGTAAAAAAAAATTGTAGTAAACTGTGAAACTAGCATTTAAATTGTTCAAAAAACAATAATGACATTAACACAATCATGACAAAGTGTGTTACAAAAATATTATAGCATACATTGTTACAATTTTTTTCTTTGTACTGCTTGTTTGCAACATGTGCAAGGTTTATACGCTTAATTAAAAACTTAGTCACATCAATTTAAGCAAAGAGCAACATCCTCACAGCTGTCTTGTTCAGGAACAACTGGTTCCAAATCCTAAATCATACGAAACATTAATTCTATATTTGGTATTAAATATTCAATATCAGCTGGTGTGGACTGTGTCATAAGGAGCGGTTCTGCCAGTTTGTGTAAATTAATGCTTCTGTTGACCTCTGTGAAGTAACGGTTCAGCCATTACCTCGGTATAGCAATGGTTCTGCCGCCACCTTGGTAAAGTAACGGTTCTGCGGCCACCTTGGTGTAGCAATGGTTCTTCCGCCACTTGGTATAGTAACGGTTCTGCGGTGTCCTTGGTGTAGTAAAGGTTCTGCCAACCTTATAGTACTATAATACTAGAACTATAAGATTATGGACGGATATCATGGCAGAGAGGCTTATAACGATACCATGATACCACACTACGTGATACGAGGTTATAACTCCTTACAAGGTATATACGTGATACGAGGTTATAACTCCTAACAAGGTATGTAAGACATTTCAGACCCAGGGTTATATTTACTATAACCATAAATGAGAAAAGATCAAAGGCTTTTACTGATCAATCAAGTAAAATAGGGGCATTATACCCCATAACATCTAAAACCAATTAATGCATTTTCTAAAGGAACTAATATTACCAATCTTAGACTATGCAGTATTGACATAACGGATCTTTAAAGTCAGAGCATCTTTGCTTAATAATCTGATCTCTAGCTAGACTAAATAAAATAATGGCTAAACAAGGCACTTAGGATAGATAAGCGTAATGAAACGTCAATCCCACGTACATGCCTAATATACATTTCCTGTCAACAGCAATGCTCATATTTTAGCTAAGATTTTAAGATCTTCAAAAGCCTCCAAAATCTTGTAAGGATTTGAGTTACCGATCTTGTCACTGGCATATTTAAACTAACACTTCTGCCAAGACAAAACACACCCCTCACAAAATGTTTAATCAAGAACACAACCAAGGATCTGTAAGATGAAACAATTTTATCAACTTTTCAGCACTACAAAGAACCCTCATTGGCGCCACACTGAAGCTTTTTTCTGCACTTATAAGAGAAGCGATATTTTATCAATTCTATAGCATAAACACCAATGTAAGAACGATTGAAGGTCTTGTTGCAGAATGACCTATGTTTCGCAGACCACTTTGCATGAGATTCACAAGGTGATTGAATGCAGGAGATTTCATTATAATGAGGGAGGTTTTCCTTGCTCAAAACTTTGAACTTAAATTAATGAAGTTTGTATGCAGTTTTCACTTATTTTATTTTTATGGCAATACCACGCATGCTTCATGAAGCAACTTAAACTAATATTTGTGATCATTTTCATAATGTAGTAAAAAAAAATGTCAGGTTCCAGTATTTGTCCCAAGAAATGGGCGAGGTTTATCAGTTTGCCTCCAATCATGCATGAGTACAGTCTCAAATGCGTGAGACTCACACATGATGCAGGAGATCAGGCAATTGTTTGCAAATACAAGGAACAAACATCATCACTCAGTAAAACATAATTTAACATGTTCTTCATTTAGTTTAGACAAGACGAGACATTATGAACTTTGTTCCTGCAAACAATAATAAATTGTTTAATTTCTCCACAATGAATAATGGATATAGAAGACAGACTGTTGTTATAGAAACAATAAAAGAACAATAGGTGCAGGTAACTTGTTGTTTGTTTGTCTGTATAAACAACACATTGACAACTGTGTATATACACCATTATTATAATCAAATATATGATGACATACGGAAGTAATTAAGATCAAACTGTTGCATGTTTAAACTTTGAGGCTGCAGAGCAGACCATGCAGGGCAGGGCAGGGCAGGGCAGGGCAGGGCAGGGCAGGGCAGGGCAGGGCAGGGCAGGGCAGGGCACAGAAGGACAGAGCAGAGCAGGGCAGAGCAACTTTTAGGCTGCAGAGCAGACCATGCAGGGCAGGGCAGGGCAGGGCAGGGCAGGGCAGGGCAGGGCAGGGCAGGGCAGGGCAGGGCAGGGCAGGGCAGGGCAGGGCACAGAGTCGCAGAGAGGAACAGAACATTACATAACATAGGTTGCAGATACTTTCGTGACCCATGATGCGAGTGGAAAATTCATGAATAAATTACATGATTATAATGTCCAATGACAAGACTGGTTAATCATTTGGTCACAGGGGTAAGGCACCTTCATCAGTATGGTGTACCACTTGGTATCAGTATCTTTCAAGTCACATCCAGGACACTAGGTCACACCTAGTTACCAATATAATCAAACTATTATAAGGAAATAATGACTTTAAACAAGCTAATTTTGTTCATTTTTATCACAAAATTACGATACTGCGAAAGAATTATGGGTGGGGTAACTAGGCAGATTTCAAGTTTGTTACGAGTCGACTGAGCATATTGTGTGAACTATCAATGGGTATGGGTTGAATATGACCGTCACCTAAATATGTGTTATTTCTCCCCTCTGATTATCACATGATAACAACCTATCCAATGTCCAGTTATCACCATGGTGACTAGGTTTATTAGCCCATTATCTTATCTAGCACCAATATAAAATAGGTCAGTAATTTGGTTTTAATAACTGAAAGTACACTCTCAGTAAACTTGTTCAAATTTTTATCATATTTGATAAATTTGTAGGTGTCAGAGTACCTTTATTTTTGTGCCTAATTTTTTTTATGTCGAATATACATTATGAGCATTTTTACGATCATTTACTAAAATGTTTCAACATTTGTATGCCACGCCCCCTAAATGTGACTGCCACGCCTACCCCACAATGTGACATGAATAATGACTTAGTTTATTTATTGTATTCACTGTCTTTTAAATACCTACAGTATCGACTGGAATACCGAAATAACTCCATAGAAAACATTAAACAAGAGATTTAAAACACAGAAATAAATATTCATTTGCACATAAGAGATAAACATAATGGGAATTCGATAACCATCCTGCAAGCCTGTTTTTCGTAAACCTGTTTTTCGAGACAAATCTCTTTTACAGTAGATTAAGATAGATGCTTGAAACAATGGAAATGTTTATGCCGAGATCTAAATACATCAGTAAGACTTAAATATGAATTATACTCCTGATAGTTTTTGCCATTTTTTTTAGACCATTCGTGAATATTTTCCGAGATAAAGCCGAGATACCTAAAGTTTACCAGGGTTTCTGGAATCATGTTGAAACACTAAACTGGCATTATTATCACCAATCGGGCAACAATAAATGTGATGATAATACGGAGTTATCTAACATATAAAACATTATATGTGGAGTTATCTTCATACAAAACATTCTATGAGTGAAATTTCATACTTCAACAAGTGGTTTGTTTATGTTAAACAGGACAATATAAGTTCTGTTGTTTGTGATACAATGATGATACTGTCCTGTACTTTTATAACATCCCTCCTCGGTCATGTAATATTATTTGATATCAAATGGGTGGGCGCCGATATAATTTCAAACTGAGCAGTTCCATATTGCCACTTCTACGCCATCACTTAATGAATGAATGTCACATCTTAATGAAGATCACATACAATTTTATATCTAAACATATCTGTCAGGACACTGACCTGTTTTTATTTCTTTATTTCTTTTTATTACAATGTCAATGACTTGTTTTTTGTTTCTTTTTATTACAATGTAAAGAGTAAGTAACATTACTGACCTACTTTGTAACAATAATATTCAGCAGTATTGTGGTACCAAACTGCAGTGATTTGTTTTGGCTATTTTTGGGGCCGAATATTATAAGGTCCCTTCCCCTAGCAAAATAACCTTCATTTTCCCAAAAAATCATATTTTTTTCCGAAAAAGTATGCATATTTTCCCCCTTTTGTGCTCGCTGGTTTCAAAGCAATTACAGTATAGCTGTTTTAAAGTCAAAAGAATGGATTTTCAAACTTGCAAAAGTCGTTGTTACCATATGACTAGAGTATTATCAGTAGAAAATAGCAATTTATGAACAATTTTAACCAAAACAATCTTTTTTAATAATTCCCAAATTGCGCTAAATTTCCCAATTTTAAAGGCACAGGCTGTTTAATTTTGTTCCAGAAAAATCACTGGCCAAACTTGAATTACACCCACCCCTCTACGAAAATTAACTAGCATTCATGTCCCCTTTTTCATGAAATTACACATCGTCCAAATTTCGACCCCAGCACTATTGTTTTTATTAATACCAAAATCCTCGAAATTTTCAGTCCATGAATATATAAATGATAATACAGTATAATATAACTCGTAACTGTGAATGTACACGTATAAAACAGTCTGAATCAGCCACACAGTATAAAACTATGTAATACAGAATAGCTAGAAGGTAATTGATTAGTTTCTTTGATGAAAAAGGTCCTTATGTTAATGGAGGACTCATGCATGTATCGGATGACTTCGGCTTCTCGTTATAATGCAAAGTAATGAGCCTCGAAATAAACCGATAAATATTCAGCTTTTTTTCTTTATTTTTTGCCCCAGAACAAAAGTGAATTAAACCACAATCAGCGTGATTGTACAACAGGTATTTATAGAAATGTGAAGGATTTGGATAGAACAGGTTAAACTATGTTTGAGAGTAATAAATCACCACCACCGCCACTGCGATTAAGGGATTTATCACCCATGAAGTGTAATTAACATATTTCCAAATATGGGCAATTAAAACATTTTTATTGAAAAAATCGGCCCGATCATAAAATTTGTAAACAAACTGGTCATTGTTAAAATGGGTGTATAAAATAAAACTATAAAATTTGAATTTTGAGATTTTACTTCATTTCTATAAAATTTGTATTTTGAGATTTTTACTTCATTTCTTTAACTGTAACACTTAAGTTATTCCATGCCCCGTAATTAACTGTCAGTGCACAGCATAATAATACTCATAAGGCATCCAAAACAAAATCAGTTAATTTGAAGTGATCAATATTTTACTCCCTTAAAACCCCCTTCCCTCTCCTCTCTCCATTGTAATTCAGCTTGAATCAATAAGGTACGAAATTTTAATCATCTCACCCTATAAAGGTACATAAATCAAGATTATATTACAAGCAATAAAGATAGAAATGTCAACTCTGAACTAACACACCCCCCTGTATAGATGCCATAAAAATATTACCCACAATACTTGAGCCGCTACATAAAACTCTTATTGTGTTACCCTCCAAACATACCTCAACCAGTCCTCTGGATTTTCATACTTTGTGTAAAAAATTTCAATGCCAAAAAATCACTACATTTGATCAATCTTAAATATGCTGTGCTTTTTTATATTTAATACGCTTTTTTATACTTAATGCTTTTTTTATACTTAATCCTGACCTTTATGCATGAATATATTACAAGGTACTTGCTTTGAATATATAAATTTCTGCGAGCAAATCGTGCAATATCGGTCTTTTTGATTTGTGTTGGTATTACACCTCGTGCGTCTTCGTGATACTTCCCGCTTATGAAAACACACTACCGGGTTATAAATATAGACTATATTTCAGCTGTTGAATTATGCTAATGAAAGTTCGAGAGTCGTGTCAAATTCTCCGGAATATACTATGCCGTCACTCTTGTGAGAGTATCAATAATGTATTGTTCAAATTATTAGCCCCTTAAAAAATACATGACATAACACAATACATCAAAAACATGCTTTTTTACGTTATAGAAGATACAGTCATAACTTATTACAAATACATGATTTCTGTCCACAAAACCCAATAACTCGAAAACATGTGTAAATAATTTATTCTGAAATGATGTAAAGTCAGGACAGAAAGTTTCAATAATAAATAAGTCGATTATCATGATCAGCAGATTCTACATTATGAAACAAAATAATTTAAACCAATCCTATGTAAGCCAATGTTATTCGTAACATATTGTTGGATTCACTGGTATATACATGTATAATCCTTATAGTAACCTACATGTATACCTGGAAAATGCTCCTCAAAGAACCCCAATTAAGGGGCAATAAAGGGTTTTTATGGAGGGACTGCTTATCAGTGACAAAACTTCATAAAAACTTTATTAAATATATCTATTACCATAAATATTATTATAAGATCCATAAAATGTAATCAATTAACAATTAATAACCAATTTGAGTAATTTATTAATCATGTTGGGTAATCCAAGGTTTTGACAAACCAATATTTATTTAACCATGGTCTGTCTCAAAGTCAATACTGCTGTATTGGCTCTGCAGGTACTTCTATAAAAGTGCCTTAGTACTCTAAGTTATAAAATGTTAATGCCACCTAATCTTTGATATTTCTCAAATGCATTCATTTTGACAGACAACTAATTAAGCATGTTGGCTTTTACCTAACATCAAAACAACACAGACTCCACTGGGATAACAATATCAGATGAAATATTAAAACTAACAAGATCCTATGCACATAGGACACATCTAGATATTGGTTCCTTTTAAGGTGTAGATATGTTTATATATATGATACAATTATAAGTTTCCAAGAAAGAGAGAGAGAGAGAAGATTCTACATGTGGTAAATAAGCATTAGTTATGGGTTTACATCCTGACAGTTGGAGAAAACGAAGTAATGGTGTTTTAGCAACAAAAAAATTAATCAAGATTGAACTTGCTGATCTAGCTAATATAAGACACTTAAACAAAACACAAAAGCTATTATCACCAAATACCTGCAGCATCCAGAAAACATGGACACTAGTTGGTACCACACACAACACATAATAGTCTCACATTAACTTTGTTATCAAAGCACTTAAGTCTTAAAATCTGCACAAATTTAAAGTCTTCATTGCGATTTAACAACTACAAATTGTTTAAGGGATGTGCAAGATTAATTATTGTTCAGATAACTATTATAACAAGTAATTGAGAATTGCAAGCAATACAGAAGTCCCCTACCGGTTTGAAGCCATTTTCAATGTTTCTGTTGCCATAGCAACCACAATTTTTGACAGAATCAAAATATTGTTAGACATGCATAATCCCCTTATTGCCATCAATCCACATACCAAGTTTCATAAACCTAGCTTGGAAACTGTTTGAGTTATGTGAGGATCAAGATTTTTTGACGGATGGACGGACGGACAGACTGACGGACGGAGGACAAACCTATAGACCCCTCCGGTCAAAAACCGGTAGGGGACTAATTACTCACATAACAATAGTTGTCCTAAATTTGTAGGTGTTTTTCATTGTTCCATAATTCTAGATTTCCATTAAATGAGACAACAAAATATTTTACAAACCATTGAAGACAGAACATATAACAAACCTTAAACCATTGAAGACAGAACATATAACAAACCTTGACAGACTATAAACACCATACATTATTTACCCAGCAACTGAATGGCAAGAAAAAAACACCAGTTACCAGTAACATACCAGCATCCTGCAGGCTTCATTCACAAATACACTCATGATAGGTCGGGGAGGAATGTAGTATTATGACATCATCGACAGCAAGGTTATGTCGAGTATAGAAGATATATGCCATGTGTTAACAGAAATATTATACAAACATTTCGTTTCTCATATCTATTATATACCCTAGGTACGTGTTTACAGTCAAGGTTACGTTGATGATAGGTTAGTTAATAATGAAGACAAATTCAAAGACAACAGGTACTCCCAGAATCTGACAACAGGTTCTACTGGCATCTGACACTCTCCAACGTTGTCTATTTCATTCAGAAATTTGTCAAGTATTGGAAGGAGGTTAGGAACAGGGCAAAGTAAATACTGAATTAATAAATTCAAGTAATTTATGTAACATGGAAGCCTCAAATTCTGATAAATTGAATTAAAACAATAAATCACAAGAAACACACTCCATCCTAGTCTGGCTTCCCGACTAGATAATATATTTTTTTCAATCAATTATCATAATTTTGTTTTCAATTTTAGCTAGATTTTATTTTGGGCTTGATTACCGATGTTTGAGGGTGCAAAGGGAATTAATTTCATGAAAAAATAGTAGACTGAAGAGTTGTCTCCTTTAATTAAACATATGGTATGTATAGACAGACTAACCCCATCCTGTAACCCAAACTATGCCTGTGTGCAATATTAATTATTAAAGGGAGGTAATTCACTATAAAATATTAAATGTGTAGAAAACATAAAAATGGCTACACTAATATAATTGCCACTGTTGCCATCGGTGCTTCTTGACTAATTCTCACCTTCCCTACACCTCAGTAAAATGTTATAGAATAATAATAACAATGACTTTATTTTAAGAGTTGTCACAGTTGGGCAAGCAAGTCTTCCCTGTAAAATCAGAATCTGCAGTGACATTTTTATTTAAAGAAGGGGAACAGTGACTATCACCAGCCTGATCCCATATATATATATATATTATATACCTAACCATTCATTGAACTACATTATTATTAAGTTTTAACATACGTATCAGAAGCCCTCGTTTCAATTCTTTTCAAGCACACAGCATTTTGATTCATGAAATGTCGCTACAAAATTTGCAAAACTTGTGAGGAAACATAATTGATTGATAGAAAAAGTTCTCCTAATCTATCATTTCGATGCAATCCGTTTAAGTTTCAATCATGTGATTTAAGTCCCATTTGATTTGAAAAAAAATTCTCAACCCTAAACAGAAGGAAATTAACAGAGGTTCAATTACTTTAAAGTAATTATTTCCATTTCTTCAAATAAAAACATGATTAATAGAGCACTACTCCTTAGCATATCAGTCATCATTATTTAAACTTGCGTTGGAATTACTTTAATTAGATTTGTTTTTAAAGTCACATAAAAAATCATCTTAATTACATTGTGTCTCACAATCTGATATTAATTTTCACGCTTTAACATTTTTTAAATTCTGCAGCAGACCACAATGATTTCAAAACACTATTGCATTCTGGGGAATCATTCTACATTTGGAATGCATCTGATTTGATGGTTAAGTGCATTAAAATATTAATTTTTAATTTTCACACTGTAACATTTTTTAAATGCTGCAGCAGACGAAAATGATTTCAAAACACTGTTGCATTCTGGGGAATCATTCTTCATTTGGAATGCATCTGATTTCATGGTGAAGTGCATTAAAATATGCAATTACATACAAAGGAAAGTAAACACTGAAAGTCGACATTTTAACTTTGTACAAAAAAGGACCTTGAACTTGACAACAGGTTATTACGCATATATGATATCAACTACACGCTATAAACTGACGATTAAATGAGCGCAACGAAGATAAAGGTACATACACAATACTTTTATTACCTCCAATGCTGAAGAGCTCAGAATCTTTATAAAACAGACACTTACCATTAAATATGGATGATACTGTGCTCCTGAACTCTTTCCTTGTTTTATCATATCGTTCATATATATATAAATAAAGTGTTTATATCCAGTCGTTCTATCACTGAGATCCTCTAGTTCATTAAATATCGTATTGTTGTATACCTCCTTGTACGAAAAACCCACTGTTTAAATATCGTCAGATTTATTTAAATCCAGTTTTTTTGCTCTTTTCTCTTTTCGCACATTAAATGTGTGTACCGGTATATAAAGCTATACGAATGAAGTGATATATATACAAGTCAGTAAACATTTGAACATTGAATTACACATCAAACATCTGTAAGATAATATAAGTGTCATATACCAGCCCGGATGGTATTATCAAAAATTTATCTTTATATGTGTACAGTACAGTATATATACTATACCCTAGCTATAGTATCAGAAATCCAAATACCTAAAGCGTATTAAATACCTTGTCGTACATATATATTAACTGTTTACATACATATGAGAAACACTATTGTGTGTTACTGAGGGTTGAAATGACGGATGAGAGCCAGCTACTACAGTAACCAGCTGACTAGGCAATAAAACAACATAAGTTTAATGTTTTAAACGCTGTTACACAAACAACTGACAGATAGTAATCAAATCACACACCCATGAATAATTAATAAGGCATCATATGAAAGAAGAAAATATTGAATTTAGCTTAATAAAGTGGCGTTTATCATAAACATTTGACGAATACAGGCAAGTTTATACGGGCTCAAGGGACTGCTCTGACGTTCTTCTATCATGTGTGTGTGTATTCATGTCGTGCGATTTTTTTTTATCCGAAGCGATTAAGAAATTTCACTCCATTAATAGACTCAATTGAAATTTTGGGTGTATAGATTTGTACACAAAGCTTAAATTGAACATTTATCACAATGGCGTATAGAAATACAAGTGTCTATATGCGTCGCTGTTCACCCTATACCCAGCGATATGATACCGTATAAAATGTACCGCAGCCGTGGGGGCGCTTTATGTATGCATAACAATATAAGGACGAGCGACGACATTCATCACAAACTGGTATTCATA
Organism: Spisula solida; assembly: GCA_947247005.1. Taxonomy (NCBI): domain Eukaryota; kingdom Metazoa; phylum Mollusca; class Bivalvia; order Venerida; family Mactridae; genus Spisula; species Spisula solida. The sequence continues at coordinate 11,724,704 of OX365958.1, read as the reverse complement.
TAGGTAATGAAATTCAAAACACATACAAAAAATCATCAATGCGAGAAAAAAATTCTTTTCTTATTAAAAAGAGTATAAAAACCATCAATTAATCAGCGCATTGCTGAATGACGGGTCGTCTTGATAAAAATGACAGAGAAATTTTTCAATCAGAAAAGCTCCTTTTCATACCAGGGTTTAAAATTGTGACAATATTTATATACCCTATCACATCCCATCAGGTCATGTGATTATAATCAACACCCCAAGGGGCTTGGGAAGACGATCTAATCCTTAAATCTTATTGTCAACTAAACCGACAAAGCAAGACTATACCCTACGAGAGAATGTAAATTACACGACCAAACAATCCGATTGATCAAACAAGATTCTAATAATACCAACACAATGCATTTAAACAAAACGAAAACAAATGCAGTGTTTCATTACATTTTCTGTATTGCAGAAAAAACGAAAGAAAATTGAAAACCACAGAATCGTGGCACAAGCTGTGCCTGATCTGTCAATATTAACGTACAACAGAGGAATAAGCAGCGGTCATGTAAGAAATCCTCTTCCACTAATCCGATTTATGAATTTTGTATGTCTGTAATCCGCAAGTCTCATGCAAAAATATCGGGGGGCCCCCCCGCAGAAAAACGATTTACCAGATGTTAATATCTAACGTTAACAATTGTTTATAGTTGCGTCACTATGATGATAATAGTCAGCAGCTGACGGGTCGGCTAGTGGTGGATGTGTACAGTCCAATTAGGATATTGTGACAGTGACGTTGCAGTTTATGTGTACACAAAAGATTACAACTATTGTCAGAACAGGTAGAGCAAATATAGTATGTTTGTTCAGCATTGAAATTACAGTTGTGTGTATAAGCCTTTACAATTGATTTTACACCGTAATAGTGGACTCGATCGCTGCGTCACTGGTCCATCATTCTTACCCTGACTGGACTATAATTGTATTGAACACAAAAATATGATTATCACAATAGATTTGGCTATCATTCTTTTTAATTAATACTCGTTTATTTTTACTTGATTGTGATTGTTCTCAACAACTTGTTATTAATCACTGGTGACATCTCATTCCTGGTGATCCTCTACACCAGGGTATCCAGAGGAGAGAATAAAGAGATGAGAGAATTAAATTAAACCATAGAATTAAACCAGAAACCAGTTTCTTTTCGGAAATGCCAAACAACAGAAATTGGTCCCATTCTTTACATTCTTTTTATATGATATGGCGAGATCATGTTTGTATACAAAGGCATTCAATTTTTTACTTTGGTGAATGGCAGGTTTTTATTATTCATTTATCCAATAGATTGCTGGTGGGCATTTTGCATATGAATATGGTGATCTCTCCTATATGAAACCTGCAGTCCCTTCCGTCAAGCTTTTATGTTGATCTCATGCAACTGATGTGCATTTTTCAAATTTATTTGGGGCATTTACATCATATGTTATTTTATTTCAATGTAACAATCTAAAAGTTTTTTTTAGAATTTATATTTTAGTCTCATATTTATAATTATACATGTATCTCTAGATGTACTCCTTTGGGTTTTTCAAATTTATTTTGGGTGTATTTATTTTCATATATAATTTCATTTCAATGTAAGAATCTTCAGGGTTTTTTTCAGAATTTATATTTTAGACTCATATTTATAATTATATTTATAAATACATCTCCATAGAATCTCTAGATCTATTCATGCAATCAGAATATTGAAATCAGAAGTTTATGGAATGTACAAATCATGTTTGCATGGTGTTTCTGCACCTAAATTTCATGACCAGATTAAGACCCTACCAGACAGGCTTGGAGTGCAACCAGTACATACCTGAAATACATCCGTATAATTTAACTTTTTTTCGGCCAAAGGCAATTCAGGGCAACTAATCAGACAAAATTATCAGTGATTTTCACAAGTACAAAATATGGGAAAATTTATAAAACTGGTCATTTTATTATTGCAAGATTTTGTTACGCCACAAATATTTTTTCATGATTTTCAAGGATATATAAGCTAAAGAATTTTTTCTTGAATGGTCATTTTACGAAAGAGACATATGGCATGAAGCCCTAGACAGGTGACACCGTGTCATGATAGATCAATGCCATATAGACATAATACAGTACCCCTGAGCATCTTAAACATCTATATACAGTCACGGCAACCAACAAATATTTTCTAGATTAAGGGTAATATGTTCTTAAATAATTCCAAACTTAGGAAACTGCTTAAGAAAGGTGGTCACTTCATTCAGATGATCATTAACATACATTCCATGTTTTGCAGACCCCTTTGCGTGAGATTGGTGATGGAATTGCAGGAGATTTCATAAAATGCGTGAGATTTTTCTGGCTGAAACTTTAAACTTAAATTATTGAAGTTTATATGCTGTTTTCACTTATTTTACTTTAATGACAATACCATGCATACTTCATGAAGCAATTTAAACTAATACTTGAGATCATTTTCATAATTTTAACAAGAAATGTCAGGTTCCAGTATGTCCAAGAAATGCGTGAGATTTGATCAATTAGCCTCTGATCATGTGTGAGTAGAGTCTCAAATGCGTGAGACTTACATGAATTAACATGGACTTGACTAGGTGGTTGCTTAATTTAGATGGCCACTAACACTGATCTGTCTGCAAACCTCTAAGTTATAAAACCTCTTAAGTTATAAATAAACTTGAAATAGATCAAACTAGAGACTTGTTATAGTACCATAAATAGTTTAATCTGGTCCAGAGTACCTTTGAAGTATAAAATTTGAGAGTTTGTTTAGATATTGATAGTGATTCAATAAAACTTTGTGTTTCCATGGTAACAGATACTATACTACTACATCAGGATACCTTAACATCAAAGTTCAATGTTTGCATTCATTTAATTCAGACTATAAAACTATGAATGGAATGATCCATTGATGACAAATCCCATTTCACCTTCAAATACAGAATGGGATGGTCTGATTATAAAGAATGGAAAATCCACTTTGAGAATAAGGGCAAGCAGGATCATGTGTGTAGCAGAAATATATAAGTTCTTAAACGAATAAAAAATAATTTCTGAGTCGAATTCACCTTCAAATACAGAAATTGATAGTCAATACAAATAACTGTATAGAGATGTAAAATAAGGCCAAGCAGGTTCTTAGTCTATTGCACTTTAATCATAAAATATACCTTTTTAAACCAAAATTGAATTCAATACATGTATTTAGAACAGTATACACGAGTGAAGACATAAAAATTTTTGGACAAGAATAAACAAAGCGTTCATACATCCCCACCCCACCCACTTTAAACAGTATGGTAACTGTAATGGTGAAACCATGTAAAAATATTTACCTATTTGATAGATGGGGGCAAAAGATTGAAAAGTGGGTAATCGGATCTGCCTATTCAATATGGACCTATTGAATTCCATCTGCCAAACATCTCCAATGTCGAGAATGTCGGTAAAGTAGAAAAACATTCTCAAATGATCAAATTTTCAAGCAGAATAAATACATGCATTAAACAACCTTCATTTACATAAGATAACTGTAGGGACAATCGCTGAGGCTGAGATGTTTTACTGGCAGTTGAACATACGCATAAAATTAAATCATGTATGAATACGAGTAAACACATTGAGAAAAAAATTACGTAAATATTGTAAAAAAAATGCAAAGAATGCGGTGAACCCAACCTGTTCTATAACGATGGAAATCGTTTTAACGAGGCCATTATCTGGATGCTGAACGGTCCAATGAATGATCTAAATAGGACAATAGCAAATTTCATCCATACAATGTTTCAAGTGGGCAAAAATCGCTACTTTCTAAACCTACTCAAATTGACTCAATACATCTACATTGTATTTTACAATTTCTTCACTAAATTTCTTTTTTTTTTACTTAAATACTTTTTTTGCTAAAATTCTAGTAATTTTGTTTTACTTAATCTCTTAAAATTGTTTTAACCTATATTTAATTTCAGATAAGTCAGTGTAGCAAGTGTTTTGTCACATAAAAGAGAATATTGAAGTCTTTAAGCTGGCTATCAACAAGCAATTTAATCATTTTGTTCAAAAAATTACTAGCAGTATAAATAATAAATAAAGATAACATATTATTATTAATTACTGTCGAGTTAAAACACAGATGGAGACCATTAACTTTAAATCTACAACCTGTACAGTGTCATATCATATAAATAAATAACAGGTTTATTATTCAATTTTAAGTGAATTTTCAGAAACCTCAGATCTGATGGTCCCAGTAGCTCAATCAGTCAGCCTTCTCCAAGCTCAAACCAATTACCATAATATCATACAGCTTTAAACCAGGGTCTTAACCAGCCTGGGAAAGCATTTCTCCATGTTCCAAACATGACGGTACAGTATATGCAACATACAGTCTGAAGTCTGCCTTAACCAGTCAGTAAAGGGGTACATTAAATAAGGCTGGTTCAAAAGGAGTGCAGTTTATATCTGCCTTAACCAGTCAGTAAAGGGGTACATTAAATAAGGCTGGTTCAAAAGGAGTGCAGTTTATATCTGCCTTAACCAGTCAGTAAAGGGGTACATTAAATAAGGCTGGTTCAAATGGAGTGCAGTTCATATCTGCCTTAACCAGTCAGTAAAGGGGTACATTAAATAAGGCTGGTTCAAATGGAGTGTAGTTCATGAATGCCTTAACCAGTCAGTAAAGGGGTACATTAAATAAGGCTGGTTTAAATGGAGTTTGGTTCATGAATGTCTTAACCAGTCAGTAAAGGGGTACATTAAATAAGGCTGGTTTAAATGGAGTTTGGTTCATGAATGTCTTAACCAGTCAGTAAGGGGGTACATTAAATAAGGCTGGTTTAAATGGAGTTTGGTTCATGAATGCCTTAACCAGTCAGTAAAGGGGTACATTAAATAAGGCTGGTTTAAATGGAGTTTGGTTCATGAATGTCTTAACCAGTCAGTAAGGGGGTACATTAAATAAGGCTGGTTCAAATCGAGTGTGGTTCATGAATGCCTTAACGAGTCAGTAAAGGGATACATTAAATAGGGCTGCTTCAAATGGAGTGTGGTTCATATCTAAGTGTTTTTACTATGAACAGATGGCTCTTAAATACTAATTAATCAAGTATTTATTATATAAGATTATTAATATTGAGTACTTAAAGACAAGAGGTTGATAAATTGAGGTGACCGCTATCACAGACTGCTTATTAAACAAATTCACCGTTTACATGCTCCATACGGATGCTCCATTCTGATAGAATTTCAATCAATGACAAACTTAATGTACCAGTTTATGCACTTAAATTTCAATTTCAATCATGAATATAGACTTTGATATCACCTTAAATCTCTGACACACTGGAGAGATTTTACAATATAAACAAAGGTGTAATTCAATATATACTCTACTGCAGGGAATAAATCACAAATATAAATATTGAATTGAATCAAAATCTAACAAAACATGGCTGAACAAGGATATGGGTGAACACTGAACACGGATATAAACTGATACATTATCCGCCTTGTAACAGATCCAGTCACATGATAGCACTAGGAGAGTTGTCAGGAATTCTTCGGTTACTATACTCGGGTAAGAGGCTCGAGGACCAGTGTGACTACACACGGGGACTACTGGTGTCTCACAGAGTGTGGCTGCTTCCTGGATCACGTATCAGACAAAAGACACCACCATCAGAAATTCCAGGGTTACTAAAACGGGTAAGAGGCTAGGGCACCAGTCTGACTACACATGGGGACTACTGGTGACTCCCATAGTGTGGCTGCTTCCTGGATCAGGTACTGGACAAGAGTAATTCCTGGGTTACATTACTCAGGTAAGAGGCTGGGGCACCAGTGTGACTTAGTAATACACAGGGACCACTAGCGACTTAAAGTTGAGCATGGCTGGTTCCTGGATCCGGAAACAGGCGCCACCATCAGAAATTCCTGGGTTACTACACTACTTGGACACCAGAGTGACTGAACAGGGGAACCAGCAGGCTACTGACAGTTAATGTTGCTGGTACCCGGATCCTGTATCAGGCATGAGACGCCACCATCTAGAATTCCTGGGTTACTCTACACTGGCACCAGGATGATTACACAGGGGAACCAACTTACAGTTAATGTTGCTGGTACCCGGATCCTGTATCAGGCATGATACACCACCATCTAGAACTCCTTGGTTACTCTACACTGGCACCAGGATGATTACACAGGGGAACCAACTTACAGTTAATGTTGCTGGTACCCGGATCCTGTATCAGGCATGATACACCACCATCTAGAATTCCTTGGTTACTCTACACTGGCACCAGGATGATTACACAGGGGAACCAACTTACAGTTAATGTTGCTGGTACCCGGATCCTGTATCAGGCATGAGACGCCACCATCTAGAATTCCTTGGTTACTCTACACTGGCACCAGGATGATTACACAGGGGAACCAATTTACAGTTAATGTTGCTGGTACCCGGATCCTGTATCAGGCATGATACACCTCCATCTAGAATTCCTGGGTTACTCTACACTGGCACCAGGATGATTACACAGGGGAACCAACTGGCGACTTAGGAATGTTGCTGGTACCTGGATCCTGTATCAGGCATGATACACCACCATCTAGAATTCCTGTGTTACTCTACACTGGCACCAGGATGATTACACAGGGGAACCACCAGGCGACTGACAGTTAATGTTGCTGGTCCCGGATCCTGTATCAGGCATGATACACCTCCATCTAGAATTCCTGGGCACCAGGATGATTACACAGGGGAGCCAACTGGCGACTTAGAGTGTTGCTGGTACCTGGTTCCTGTATCAGGCATGAGACATCCTGGAGCACCAGTATGATTACACATTTGGGAACCGCTGGTGATTCACAGAGTGTGCATGTTACTGGTGCCAGAATTCTGTATTTAAGGCAACAATTGCCTTCCTCTGGGAGACTACAATTATATAGTTGATCAATTCACCACATTGCATCTTGATCGCACTGTTGTAAGTTTCAGACTTAAGTTCTGAAGTTAATTGTTCTATAAATTAAGTTACATCAGACTATACTGCAAAGACTCAATATAAAGTCCTAATAGAATATGACCATTTCTGTCTTATAGGACAAGGTTCACTAATGGCTTAATTTGGCCCTGTGATTTTTCACAAAATAAAAATGCATGTTCCTATAAATCTGTCCTATAATTCAAATAACTTAACATTTCCTGTGTAAAAAATGAGCATACATATCCCAATTTCCCTTGTAATTTGTTGACAAAACTGCCAAGAATATGAGGTATATGTCATGTTTAGCCCAAAATGTCATTTTTGGCCATTTTCACGACTAATATTGACATAAAATCTTCCAAAAAACCATGATGGCATTCTTGCGACACTTCTATATTTTTACATTACCAGTGTTCTGCAAGTCTTTATATATGTACAAAATATCAAAGTGTCGCAAGAATGCCTTCGTGGTTTTTGGGAAGGTTTTATGCCATGAAAAGCCTTGAAAATGGCTAAAAATGACATTTTTTGGTAAACATAACATATTTCAAGTAGATTTGTCGACATATTACGAGGGAAATTTGGAAAAGTATGCTTAATTTTTTGAAAGACATTGTTAGGTGATTAGAAACATAGAAAAAATGTATAGAAAGATGCATTTCTATTTTTCGATAAAACTCAGGGCCAAATTAAGCCATAAATGAACCTTGTCCTATCACCACTTGATCATGGGTCAAAATTATTGTGACACATAAATGGTGCTTTAGCCCCCTAAAATTTAAGTGACTATTTACACATTACAAAATTGCAGAACCACTGTGGATTCCTTACACTAGGACACAGAAGAAACCAAATATGACACAAATTATTTGGCACTTTTTGCAGTCATCTCGCTTGCACACTTGTTGCTGTATCATTTGCACATTGTAATCACTAAGTATTCAGAGACATTTAACACCACAAAAAGACACAAATATACCCAAGACAATATCAATATATACTATATGAATGTCTGCGAGAAGGCTTCTCATGCCGATGTGGGTCGCAGATGAACGAGAAAAATGATTGATATGCTACCGACAAAAATGTGTAATACAATAATCTAAAATATCCGTACAAAGTAAAATGGTGGTAAAATGATGGGCATAAATAATGACAAAAAGAACGAAAAATGATGAAAAAGTAGCAGAAAATTGAATGAATATAGGCTAGGTGTCATTGAAGTAAGTCATGAAGAAGTGTCCGATGTCAAACTGGTGGCATATAGAACTTATTGAATATATAGATACGTTTGACTTTAATCAACACGATTAAAATAAAGAAAAATAAAATACTGGGTATATATATATATATATATATATATATATATATATATATTTAAGCATCAACATTATTTTGAATGAATGATTCAAAGAAAGGGGACAAAGTAATAGGATCAATTTGTGTTAAATGAATGAGGGATTGAAAGAAAGGACAAGGAAGGACTTACTGATGTTGAAAGAAAGAACCTTATTAACGAGTAATTGATAATGAAAGAGTGATTCAAAGAAAGGACAAATAAGAACTATTAGTGATAAAAGAAAGGACATTAGTAACAACTAATTGATAATGAAAGAGTGATTGAAAGAAAGGACAAATAAGAACTGTTAGTGATGAAAGAAAGGACATTAGTAAGGAGTAATTGGTAATGAATGAGTGATTGAAAGAAAGAACAAATAAGGGCCACTAGTGATGGAAGAAAGAACATTAGAAAGGACTAATTGGTAATGAAAGAGTGATTGAAAGAAAGAAAGAAACAAACAAAGGACACACAGGATCAATAGTGATGGAAGTAAGAACAAGAAAGCACAAACATGCTAATTGATTAAAAGAATGGACAATAAAGACTACTAAATAAGGACTTAATAGGGATGGACGAAATGACAATAAGGATTAATGCGTAATGAATGACTGATCGAAAGAAAGGACAAATAAGCACTGATGTACATGTAATGAATGAGTGATCAAAAGGAAGGGACAAATAAGAACTGATGTGTAATTAATGAGTGATTGAAAGAAAAGACAAATATGGATCGATGTGTTAGTTGAATGAATGAATGCTTAAAAGAAAGAAGAAATAAAGGAACAGAGAAGACGGAAGGAAGAAATAATTGGACAAATAAATTTAACGAATTACAAATTTTTTATAAACAAGAATGTTTAATGGAATAAACGAAGACAAGGTGGGAAATGAATTCACAATCACGAATTTATGTCGAAAATACAAAAAGTGACTGAAGTAAATAATGAATAAATATACACAACATTAAAACCAGCATGATGGAGTGCTGTTGAAACCCGATCTGTCACAAAACCATTAACAATCTCTACACGAAACTTTTAACATATACAGGTATGTTTAAATCTGAAAGTTGAAGGTTTATATAGATAGATAGATATATATATATATACATGCAGAAGTTTATATACTTACATGCTGGTTAAGATAGGGATGATATAGACAAGAGAGTCCGCCGTTTGGAACTTCTGTGCGTATTTTCATCTCTGTGCAAATTTCACCCGAATGATACATTCCAACACAGGCAAAAGATGATGTCTAAATTTCCAAGAACAATTCACCATCTTAGGTAGAAAAACACGTATTATGACAATTAACACTGCTAACGTACAATCTGTTCAGACACGTGTTGAAATTAATCCTGTTAAGCTAATTACCGTTGGACCCCCAATATCATCACCAAAACGTGTCAATCGCAAATAAAATATGTTTTACTAATCAAATCAGAAGTCGTCTGCTAGTCACTGTGAAATCTCACACCGCACACGCTAGCTAGCTATTGTATATACTACCCACAATCTCGATGTCGGTCCAATAATACCAATATATGTAATGTAATCAAATAATCAAACAAAGGCATAAATGGCTTTCCCAGTTAATTCCATTAATGGGTATTCTTCACTCGTCAGTCAGTCGGTTGCACTCCCTGTCACACGAACTACAACCATTTCCAGGTAGATAAAATAATCAACAATCCACTCGACACTACTACCACACTACAAGTCTATTATACACACTGCTTATAACGGGAAACAATTTCCTTGAATCCTCTACAACAGTTGCCTTGTCACTGTCCACCAATAATACTAGAACAAGTATACGATATTATCACCAAATCCTATTAAACACCACACACTATTAAAGTACCTGGACAGAGTTTTCAGATAAATTTATTTTTACAATCCAAAAATATGCAGGGTTGACTTTTTAACACAAAAACGAAGAAAAGCACAGGTTGGGGTCTTCAATACATCAGATACATGTATGAATAGGGCAAATTCACAAGTGGTCGTTAGAATATAGAAGCATTATCCGCCCCTATCACACGTTCCATTATAGTATTTTGAAAGCCGAAGATTCTCTATTTGAAGTTTAAGGAGAAAATCAACTGCACAATATGCTTTCACTGTCGGTTTGTCTTCAAATAGTTCATGTTTTGTACGATTATATTTTATATTTATTTTCAATGATTGGATAGGAGCTTGAATGTAATGTAAAAAGTATGCACTTTTCTTCAACCACTCAAATAATGTGTAAATAGCGGGAGCGAGCTGAACGATATTCTATAATGATAGAAATAAGGAATGTGGCGATTGAAACAATATTTCATCATTGTCTTACAAGCTGACAGCGGTAAAAGTAGCAAGAAAAGTCTGTTGAATATAAATCTATTGATTGCTGATGATTCAGACTGTGGTATAGGAATTAAGTTATAAAAGGGCGTATTAGCTGGACACAGCTGGCCTAAATCTTCCTGAAGGCAAAACAAGCGTATACTAGTATTATGAGACAATAATTTATGCACGAGATTTCGTGTAGCCATGCAACAGATGACCACGGAATCAATACTCGGTTAAATGACTGATAATCACATGACAAGGAGGGAAATGAGGCAATTTGTAAGCATATCTCTGGGATTAGCATTCCCATTATCAATAATTATAAATAAGTTAAACATTACACTTGGTAGATGTTATGGAAATATTTAACAATCTTTCAATGGCAGCTATAAATGTCTATTTCTCCTCGTTAAGTGATGAGTAAATGTTATTACATTATGTTATCGAATATTCGGGTCTCAAATCTGTCAAAAAAATATTTTGGATATACTGGAACTAGAGACAAAACCATAATTACTGTAAGCTACTGTCATACATAAAATTTTCAAAAAATAATTTTTACACCCAAATTTTTTATAAATTGACCATTATATGTTTTGAATGCAAACACAATTTAATGTAATTTGTAAGGTTTTAAAAAATTGTAAAGCAATCATAGAAAAGAAAAATTGATGGGTGTGTCACTTTAAGTCCCTGTTTATGAGTTCTCTCCCTTTTGATTTCCAAGGGGAATAACTATAAATTTAAGTGAGTATGCAATTTAAAAAATCAGGAAACCTCACTTAAGATCTAGCCAAGTTTAAATCTGAATAATTTCAACAAAATCAAACAAAAGTAAAATACTCGTACAAAAGACCAAAAGCTTTTAAGTAACCCAAATATGAGAATTAAAGGCGAAGTTCAAGGTTAAATATTGGTTTAGTTATGTTTGTTGATTCACACCAGCGTGAGTAACCCAACTTACACATACACCTAACACGTTCCAGCGCATTATATTAACACACAAATCATATTACCGACGGCCGACTTAATGAATTGAAGTCCCGAAGGATTACCTACAACCACACACTTTCTTGGACCACGCACGAGATTTCGTACTTTCCAACACTTTGAGTGTGCCATAAACAGTTTCTCAGTAAACACCGAATAAATAAAGACATTGGGCGAATACATTCAGCCCTAATAGGATAAGTGCATTTGACAGAGACGTTCTCTCGAGACTACATTTGGATATAACACAGACTCCCAATATCATGTAACTAAAGTTAACAAGACAAACAATGAGCAAGAAAGACAGTCTCACACTGGAGACTGGAAACACTTTCTTCAGTTTATTCTTGTTATTCGCGGTTTCTCAACATTTTTTCGGTTAAATATGGAGGCAGATCCACCTAATCCGTTTTTCTGGACGGCATCTTGTATTTTATAACCGGTACTCAAACCTACCCTTGGATAATGAACCATGAGCAACTTTTCCACATGTGGAAGAAAACTGACATATTAAAGTTAACTGCTTCAAGCAGGTATTTAATGACATAAAATACAACACAATACAATAGCGATTAAAAGCATGTCAAATATCTTGCCATCTGACTACAATGAATCATTCCAACGGCTTACATCGTTCCAAGCCAGTCACACATCCATATAATAAAACTTGAATAAAAATTTCCCCACAATTCCAAAAAAATTACAATGGCGTGCAGATCAGATCAGAATGCAGTTGCACTCATGTACAAGTACAATCATTCTCTAGTCAACTCCTGTACAAAACGGGCAATTTTTTTGTACTTGTTGCACAATTTTTTTCCAATGTAAAAATAGTTGATGTATAATTCAAAGACGCCAATATAATTAAGAAAACTATGGGGACTTTACAGCTGCCGATTGTCAGGAACATAACTACAGCATTGTTTTTCCGCAAATTCTAAATAGCTTTAGAAGTCAGGGGGAAATTGGGAGGGTTATTGATCAACAACAGGCAAGCTATAGGAGATGATGGAATCCTCAGCTAAGGCACAAGATAGCTATTGATGGGAAAACATTAATTATCAGCTAGTAAGCTTTCAATCTAAGACATCCAAAACGAGACTAGTAACACTTTAAATTAGAGTTTTATAGCCACATTCAACAAGATGTTACGACTCTTTGGTGACAGAATTACGCATGTTAGATCACAATTACTAAGGAATTGTAACATTCTTTGTGTTTCTTTAAGAAGGATCACACTAAGCATTGATGGAAACTGAAAGTGGTATTAAAAAAAATAACTTTTTAAGGCCAAAAAATTATAAGAAATAAGGCTGCATGTTACAATACTTAGGGCTCCTTTATTTTGAATAATTACATGAGTTAGATCGTGATTACTCAGCATTGTCAAATTGTGTTTCCAGTATGTCAAGGATCACAGTCATGTACACTTTATAAGTAGCCTCAGTATGCCAAGAATCACAATTTATAAGTAGCCCATAGAAACAGACAATGGCCCAAGATCGCTCACCTGAGTACCATGAACTGTGGATGCCATATGTGAGTGGATAAGTGTGCGTGTGACTGCATGTTTAATACATGTGCAAGCCCTTTTCTAGAACTGTTCAAGGGCAAGGGGCATTACGCAAGGATTTGTGTGATACTATTGTTTAGGATGGTTGATAGGTATTTGCTAATTATAGCATATTAGATACTTAAGTGATTACTAAATTCAGGGGTCCTTTGCCTAAGCGAAAGCTACCGAGCACCTTTATTATGTTATCTCCCGTTAAATATAGAAGGCATGGATTACCTCCCTTAAATATAGAAGGCATGGATTACCTCCCATTGAAAGCGCTACTGATAGCGCTCACCTATGTTACAAACATGGGTTTGAGACAGTTATTTCTCTTATCTGAAGCAATATAAATCTGTATAAAATATTTGAGACAGTTAATGCAATATAAATCTGTATAAAATATTTGAGACAGTTAATGCAACATAAATCTGTATAAAATATTTAAGTGAGATTTGGAGATATTTCAGCTTGTCGGTGTCTGGGTATAATCCCGTACCAGTCAGTAAACCTTATTAGCATAATTAAACTCTCAAACTAGCACACTAATTAAAACTACGTTAGCATATTTTTGATTAGATAGCTATACAAGGGCTGACATATAATGCTTTTCTAACATACTTAACAGCAATGTAAATGGATACAGTATCCCATTTCTAGAACATTTAAGCCAAACAGTTTGTATCAAAATTTGCATTATAATTGCTGCGTGTTCCAAAATAAAATCTAGTCAAATAAAACTCATATTCATCAAATTACATTGTTTCTCCAAAACGATTAAACAAACGGCATGGAACAGATTTTTTGTTAAACAGAACTTTGGGACATCGCAAGTAAAGAGTAGAGAAATTTCTCTCAAACTGTTTTTCCAATTTACAATTCAAAGATTCACAAGTAGGGGGGGGGGGGAGGATTTCAGAAAACCTGCCAGAATTTATAGCTCTCTCACTTGTTCTATACATAATTTGGATGACATTTAAACAAAGAATGTCCATGATTTATCAGTAATAAAAATGCAATATAACCAGAGCTTTGGAATAATCAATTTGCATGGATCTCTTGCAGTTTTAAAGACACAAAAATGCATAAATAAACCATAAAAAAGAAAACATTTCCATTTCGAGATAAAAGCAAGTGGGCATGGGACATTTAACAAGCAGCCATGAAATATTGAAGTACATGATAACACAGTTATGTCATATCAAGTTTTCTCTTCGTAAATATTTTATGGAACCTGCCATATCACATGAACAGGTCTGGAACATCAATATAATTATGCATCCATTCATATTATATAGGGCATATAATTTGGGGGTTAAGATGACCTTGGACCTGATGCAAAGGTCACGGGACCATTAAGTGGTCAAGATGACCTGGCACCTGATGCAAAAGATGACCTAGCACCCGATGCAAAAGATGACCTAGCACCCGATGCAAAAGATGACCTGCCACCCGATGCAAAAGATGACCTGCCACCCGATGCAAAGGTCACGGGACCATTAAGTGGTCAAGATAACCTGGCAGCTGATGCAAAAGATGACCTGGCAGCCGATGCAAAAGATGACCTGGCAGCCGATGCAAAAGATGACCTGGCACCCGATGCAAAAGATGAACCTAGCACCCGATGCAAAAGATGACCTAGCACCCGATGCAAAAGATGACCTGGCACCCAATGCAAAAGATGACCTGGCACCCGATGCAAAGGTCACATGATCATTAAGTGGTCAAGATGACCTCGAACCCGATGCAAAAGATGACCTAGCACCCGATGCAAAGGTCACGGGACCATTAAGTGGTCAAGATGACCTGCCACCCGATGCAAAGGTCACATGATCATTAAGTGGTCAAGATGACCTGCCACCCGATGCAAAGGTCACATGATCATTAAGTGGTCAAGATGACCTGCCACCCGATGCAAAAGATGACCTGCCACCCGATGCACAAGATGATCTGGCACCTGATGCAAAGGTCACATGTCTATTAAGTTGTCAAGATGACCTGCCACTCGATGCAAAAATGACCTAGCACCCGATGCAAAAGGTCACAGGACCTGTCCCTTTGGTGCAACAAGGTAGTATCACAGTATTAAGTGTATAGGGAGATACAACCTTGTTGCACCAAAGGGACTTAATTTTGACTAGTGTGTACCCCGTTCGAACACAATGTAGCCGAGTCAATGAGTGTGATTTAATATACGTTTAACTTATATTTAGCTCCTAGGAAAGTGCAGTTATTCAGAAAGACGCAGACAATCATGAAGGGGTAAATTTGAATCAATTATCTCATCAACTCTTTTACTTAGAAGACGAGGCTGTTTGGAACCCCTGAATTCGAGCACCTGATCATGGAAAAACCCATGTTTAATTATCAGAACCTGAAAAACCTGTCCAAATGCTGAATCGGAAGTCTCTATTAATCGATGTCTAGAGATTACTTATAGTTGTCAATTAAAATATCAATTAAATAATCAACAAATACATGTTCACACAATATGAAACATTAAATTATGTAACAACTTGACAAAACAATCAGACGGCCCATTATAATAACAACATCTATATACGACATATTTACCCGGACTATTTACCCAGATCAGATTGCGTTATCACAGCCAACATCGCTTCTATACATAGATATAGATTCTCTAAACATACTATATTTACAGACCTAACAAAAATTAACATATACAAACATTTTCCATTATACGGAAAGTAGATAATATTGATGAAGATCCGACTCTTTTGTTAAAGGATAGAACAACCAATAAATACTGCAAATCACGTTTCAAACAAGCAAGCCAATTTCGAATAAATCAATTAATTGTAAAGGGTATCTTAATTAAAAAAAAAAACCGAAAAAAAGCACAATGATAGCGCATTTCGTAAGGAAACTACAATGTAGGAATATAAAGTTGATATTTAATGCGTATCGATTTGTGTACACCTTTTATACCTAATATATAATATCATTGTTTGCCTATTTACATAGATATTACATTTGAAAAATTTGTTCATTATCGGCCTTCAAAAGATTTTGATCCGATTTCATATCTAATATAGAAACGGGAACCGTTCTAATAAATTTTGCTTTCTTTGCAAACACGCAGGAAAAAAACATGAATAAATTAACTGTTATGGTTGCTTAGAGCTAGCATGTAGTCACGTAAATAAACACAGCTTTTTTTATCAATTCTCCTGTAAACTTAATACAACACAAGACTATTGTTCCCTCCTTGATCTGCCTCCTAACTCAAATTTCCTAAATTTTACAATAATGTTTAATCAAATTTCACTCAAGAGAAAAAAAAGGTATTCATATAATTATAGCTTATAAAATTAATTCTGCATTCATTTTTCACACAATAAAACGAGCATGAAGTTTAAGTAAAACCTTGCAGGATCCAATGTTTCTCTGAAGGGATTATTTGCAGTTATGTTTCCAATTATTATAAACCTGACAGTATGAATGACCTCCCCTGTATCCCCCCCCCCCGGAAAAAAAACCTAAGCATAATTCACAGTTAGGACAATTTCCATGAAAATTGACTACCATAACAGCTGAGCTCCTTGAAAGAACTGATCTTGATATGGTATTACATTGTACATTGAAGCATTTAATATTTTGTAAAACTCTTAACTCATACTTGGGTCGCAAATCCAATCCGAATGCTTACCAATAAACGGCTTGCATACTTTTTGGCTAATTGGGTCATAGGCAGAATAGATATCGGCCAGTCATCGAGGCATTGTCTGACAAAATCAAAGCATGTCTCAAATCGAACAAGCTGACTATGACTATTGTATGAATCAAATGCCTGTCCGGCATCCTGAGGGACAGGCACCTTTTGCCCAGGATTCGTTGGCAATATCCAAGCCGGCGTCCCACCTGAACGCAATGCCTAGAGATTGAGTACACATTGGATACAAAGACATCGTTCAGCGTTGGGCGATTTGTGACCAAGGACTATAATACTGTTGATATACTCAAATAAATGAAACCAGATTCTTAGAATTGTTTAGGTTATAACAAGATAAAATAGGTAAGATCAAGATGGCTTATGCTAAAACACCACGGCTTATTTGTCTTCAAAATTTGGTAACATAAGGACTACCTGGTCCTGACCTAACTGTTCTTGGATTGTGCATATATACAGCTTGGCAGTCACCAGGAACAATGCGATAGAGATATAATGAAAACTATGATTGACATAACACTGGACAAAACCAGCTCTCAAGATTTTTAATTGAATTTCCGTCCACACTGACGATACATAGTATAACCATTATTGCTAGATATTGTCATGGTTCAAGCTTTTGTTTCCATCCCTCAAGTCAATAACAACACGTTTATTCAACATCTGTGACAAGTATTCTATTCAATTTATCGTGGGTCAATAATTAATGGTCAAATTATGAATAATACATGCAGACAAACCTGTACCATCAGTGCTCTGATTCCACTACATTATAAATAATTGGCCATTGTATTTTAGGAGTATACCTGGAGACTGGTAGAGTTTGTTTTATGGCTATTCCAGAATCTATTTATGTAACTTTAAAACACTGAAATACTACAAAAGTCAATCAATAACCTATGACATTTTTTTATGTAATTTGTAAAGTACAAACACTTGACTATAGACAATTAACTACCGGTAGATGTCAGCTTAGAGAACTTCATTTCCACTTTTTTTATCGAAAGACATTGACCTTCCTCTAGGTGAATGTGTTACATTGACCTTCTGCTAGGTGAACGTGTGACCATGACCTCCCCCATGGTGAATGTGTGACATTGACCTTTCTCTAGGTGAATGTGTGACCTTGACCTCCCCCGTGGTGAATGTGAGACATTGACCTTTCTCTAGGTGAACGTGTGACCATGACCTCCCATGTGGTGAATGTGTGACATTGACCTTCCTCTAGGTGAACGTGTGACCTTGCCCTTCCCCATGATGAATGTGTGGACAATGACCTTCCTTTAGTTGAACGTGTGACCATGACCTCCGTCGTGGTAAATGTGTGGACATTGACCTACCTCTAGGTGAACGTGTGACCATGACCTCCCCCTCGGTGAATGTGTGGACATTGACTTTCCTCTAGGTGAATGGATGACCTTGACCTTTCCCATGATGAATGGGTGACATTGACCTTCCTCTAGGTGAACGTGTGACCAAGTGACATTGACCTTCCTCTTGGAAAATGTGTGACTTTGGCTGTCATTCCGGTTACTGTTGCTATTTACATCATTCATACAATTTTGTAATTTTTTACCAGTGACCTTGACCCCAGATCTTACCCCCAGAATGCCTCTCATTATTAGCTTTTGTAACAAGTAACAAGTTTCATTAAAACACTATTCCTTCTTTTTTCTCAGAACTTTCGTCACTATTTCGAAGCCACCTGAATGTCAGTCAGACCTACAATATGACTAGGTCACAGAAAATCTAGTTTAACCATGCATACATAGCAAGGGATCATCATACATCATTGTACCTTCAAAGAGTAAAACATTGAAACGATACAACTGAGACAAAGAATGTATATATGATTCATAATTTACTATTTAAGCATCCAAGATCATAAATAAAGTTTCAAATATATTATAATTAGAGGCATAAAACATGTAATATGGCCTATACAACTTGCAGGAGAACTTTAAAAATTTCGATTATATTATAACTAAAGGCATAAAACATGCAACACGGCCTATATAACTCGCAGGACAAAGTTAAAAGTTTTAAATATATTATAACTATGGACATAAAACATGCAACACGGCCTATACAACTTGCAGGATAACAGTTACCATTGTAATTCCATGGGTCTGCTGATCAGTAAAGTAGACAAGACAGTAATTTATGAGATAATGTTGAATAACCTATCGATTTTTGAATATAAAATTCCTGAATACAAACAGTAGACTTTGAATCTCTAAGGAGAGCATTCTGACAAACAGACTGTCTGTTATCGGGGAATAGTAGTTTAGACCTCCAAGTTTGAATATTGTCAAAGTTACTTAAATATATTCTTGTAATTGGTTATTTCAATAACAGATGGCTCTTGAGCTCCTATTTTGTTCTTTTCCTGGCTTTTCCTCAGAGGGCCAGTAATATAGGCTTACGTGAGATATCCATTTTTTGTGGATACGGATAGTATGTCCCATGTCTTGTCTCTTGCGTTGATGGCTATTCGAGTGCTGCCGCCATTTTTATATGGCTTCAAATTGTCCGTACATGTACAGTACATAATTTAGAATCTGTAAACATGACTCAGCATAATTATGTAAAAAAACCAACAAAGGGCCATAACTCCGTCAAAAATGGTTGAATAAAAAAATCCTAACAATATGCACTGGGGGCCTCATAGTAGTAATTCTGTGACAGTTTCATAAAAATCCCAAAATGTAGGAAGAATTGCACACAGAAGAGTCAGATGAACAAACTGATGTCTGATGGAATGACCCCTACCATTATCATATCCCCTTCGCCTTCAGTGGGGGGTAAAAAAACAAGAATTGATTTGAGCTTTTAATGTTGAATCCTTACTTCCTCCTGACTGAAGATGTTTTGTGAGTAATGATGCTAAAAATTATAACCAAGACGATTGTCCTAAAATAGACTGAAATATTTTCATTCAAAATTTTGATCATAATTTATAATTTCACTATCACTGCCAAAGAATGTCAAAGAGTGTCATAAACACTAACACATAACAAAGTCGCCATTTTAACTGCATCTTATAAGAGATATCTAAATATTTATAATAGCGTGAATGTAAACATTCAAATATTGACCAAAATACCAAACAAGCCTCTCGAAAAATAATGAAGTTTCTTACAAAGTAAAAGGACGAACAACGACAGGTCTTCATTCGGTTTTATACAAATATAAGCGTGTTTGTACCATCGTTCATAAAATTGTCCCGTCTATAGTCAGTATGTTTGTGTCCCCGTTGAGACAGTTTTGTTGGTTGTCCACTTGTATATAATTATAGGGATAGTTAAAATTTTCTCTAAATTATGTCAATTTTATTGTGCTATTGACATTGTGTTAGATTGTGCACAGGCCTAAGAAATTATATCACAAAATACAGAGTTTCGAAATTCCCCATCATCCCGTCATTACTATATATAATAGACATATATATATATATAGTAATGACAGGATGATGGGGCATTTCGAAACTCTGTATTTTGTGATATAATTTCTTAGACCTGTGGATTGTGTAACAACATTGTGTTAGATTGTGTAACAAACATGTACAGGAAAAATACATTTGAAAATAGATCAGTTAAGCAGCTGTAACCTACAGATAAATCAGTTTTCCACCTCTCCTATATTTTATAGATCAGTTTTGCAGTGACCAATGAATAGATAGATCTGTTTGCATGTCGATCTCTCCCACATTTGTAAGATAGATCAGTTTTGCAGATACCATTAGATAGATCAGTTTTGCAGTTGCCAATAGATAAATCAGTTTTGCGTTTGACTAGAGAAAGATCAGTTTTGCGTATGCCTAGAGATAGAACAGTTTTGCAGTTGCCAAATATAAAGATCAGTTTTGCGCTTGCCTAGACATAGAACAGTTTTGCAGTCACCAAGAGGTAGGTCAATTTTGCAGTTACCAATAGATAGAACAGTTTTGCATTTGCATAGAGATAGATCAGTTTTGCATTTGCCAAGAGATAGATCAGTTTTGCATTTTTTATAGATAGAATAGTTTTGCAGTTGCCAAAGAGAAAGATCAGTTTTGCGCTTGCCAAGAGGTAGATCAGTTTCGCATTTGCAAACAGATAAAACAATTTTGCAGATTAATGTTAGATCATTTTTGTAGACATCTTGAAGGAACACATTATTCAACTGTGTTGTATTTCTCTATACATAATTTATAAAAGTGTGGAGGATACAAACATGTCGTATAGCAGTGTGCATGTTATTTATATTTTTCATTTAACAACAAAGAAACCAACACCAATAAATCATGAACGAATGATAATGTATGTTGCCACTGAAACATTAACGGTTCTCTTTGCTGAATACCAAATAGTATGAACTTGTTGTTATTCAAATACAGTCTCAACCACTTTTCTAATTGGTCACTTTTCAAACCCGAAATACCTTTAACTGTGATCATATTATTCGATGGCCAAAATGCAAAATTTATCGAATGTGTAACCACGCATACTTTGGCACGTGATTTTGATTTTTAATGATTTGAGTGTTAGGGCTATTGCATAACACGTTTGTGTGCAACGTTTCGTCAAAAATTATGTTCACAGTTAAACGTATTTAGGGTTTGAAAAGTGACCAATCAGAAAAGTGGTTAAACGTATTTAGGGTTTGAAAAGTGACCAATCAGAAAAGTGGTTAAACGTTTTTAGGGTTTGAAAAGTGACCAATCAGAAAAGTGGATAAGTGTAGTTATACAGCTTAAAAAACTGAACTCTTGTTGTTGTGATCAAATAATAAGTGAAAACTGCAAATTTAAGTCTAAAGTTTGAGCAAGGAAAATCTCCCTCATTTTAATGAAATCTCCTTTCCGCATCATCAATCTGTGAAATATGGCATGTATGATGATGACTCCTATAACTATGGAGTTATAATTATTAATATGAATTATATAAACCAGAAATCAAATAATCCAGAATTAACATTAAATTATTCTCAAGGTGCTAAGGGAAACAACTCTATTAGTAACAATACTACAGAAATATGCAAGCAATTCTAAATTTCACGTTACACTTATACAATCAAGACAATAAAATGCAAATTACCATTCAGTGATAAATCACCATTATTTTAACGAGGAAATATTGAGCAGGGAAGCATGGAGGTAGTTACAGGGAGGGGGGCTGAGGGAATAACCAATATCTGCAGATAAATATCTGTTCTTAAAACATTATTTTAAGTCCCACTGGTCAACAGCATTTTGGTCTTATTGAGACAAACCAGTTAAATTATCCCAACACAGGACAAACTAGCAGTTACCTAGAACTAACCAGCAGTTACCTAGAACTAACCCGCAGTTACCTAGAACTAACCAGCAGTTACCTACAACTAACCAGCACTTACTTTAGAACTAGCTTAGTACAATGCTGAGTGTCAAGCAAATGTCGTCAGTACCATTTCTTATGACTCTGGTTATTGCCCGAGATCACACCCAATACCTCTTGCACTGGAAGGGGACACTTTACCACAACTATAAGGCTTTCAAGGCAGTTTGCTTAATACTCGGATTACTAGCAGTTATGACTACAAACTTGCTGAAACTAGTTTATTCAGCTTTTCGATAGCTTGGACTTGGGCGGATCATTACATGTACTTGCTCCTTGGGCATAGTGTCTTGTATGTTTTTCATGTTTTCTGTGCTCGGCTGGTTCAGTAGAGTGCATAATTCCCTGTCTGACTTAATATTATCTTTTCGGTGTCACTATAAACTTGACGGTCAAGTAAATGACCAGAACAGAATACCAAGGGAAGAAATGAATCAGACTGGGAGATACTGAACGTTTTTATTACCAAATTAACCATTGAGGAAACAACTAGACAAGCTATTCTGTAATCAGCGGTTACAGATGTAATATATTAAGAACGTTTTCTTAGATAATACCCATGGACCATGGAAGAGAACTAAATGATACCTTTAGTAAGGCACAACAGTTCATCATATTATAACAAGGGGTCTCAGAGTATTCTATTAAGTGCATAAATGGCACTTTCCCAGCAAATCTTCTCGAAATTGTAGTAAATCATACACACTCTTCCAGCTTTTAACCAACAGACCAGTTTTTCCTTCACAAACTGAGAAATTTTCACTTCCAATCAACCAAACAACTGACTTAATAAAATTTCAGATAAAATAAATCAAAACAAAATTTGACTTGTTATCAGAATAACGCGGCCACATGATTCATGATCTAATCACCAACAGACAGTCACAACCACTAGATCATACCAGGATTGTGTCACACATCTTGATGCTGCCGCAAAAAATTTCATGTGCTAACAAACCTCTGTTCATAGAAAAATTGGTATGGACAGCATAATCAAAGCACTGAAGGCAGAGTTAAGGTGGTCAGCAGGAAAGAGTAAGCAAGCAGACAATAGCAACAAACAAATCTTGTTTTGATCACAGATAGGGGACACACACAGGGGACACAAATAGCGGACACACACAGGGGACACAAATAGGAGACACAATTACACATAGGGGACATCGAAAGGGGACACTGGACCAGTCTCCTGAAATCAGTCAAGAAAAGAAAGCTAGCCAACCGAGCTGCAGCAAAAGTTATCAACAACCTCATGCAAAAAGATGGATACTGGAAACGATGCAAGATTACATGTCAAAGCAACAAGAATTAGGGGGTAATAAACCTCCATAAAACATGTGAATTCTGAAAATCAAGTCTAAAGTTAACAAGACACGATATTAATCAAAGTCAAACAATCCGACATGACTCTCATCTGTCATTGACAAAACCAAGGCGTTGTTAAAGTTAACAATAAAGCTACCTGTATGTTAAAATCAAGATTTACGACTTATATTTCTAATTAATGAACTAGGCAATAAATAAACTATAGCATATAGAAGAATTAATGCCACAACCATCACATGTAAACCAATTGTACTGTTAATTCAATGAGTGTGAAGGCATAGGTTACAACAATCTGAAGTTTGTTTTCTGTTCAGTGCCACCTACTTCCCTGTCCGACATGTCATTATCTGTTTCCATACAGCTTCAGTAAACATTATGTAATATTCTGTGTCATTTATTAGCAGGATAATACTGTAGATAAGTTGAATATCGTTGCTTATCAGTTGTCCAATCAGAGTTGTTATTTTAAGTAATCAAAACATTCTTACAGTACAACAACGTAAACAAGGATTAATTAGTGCTGGGTCAAATGTTCTTAGCTATCACAACACAAAGGTCCTATAGGTGAGCACAATTAACATGTCATCCCTGAATATCCCTGCTTATCAGTTGTCCAATCAGAGTTGTTATTCTAACTAATCAAAACATTCTTACAGTACAATAACGCAAAGACACGAGGATTAATTAGCGCTAGGTCTAATGTTCTTGGCTGTAACAACACAAAGGTCCTACTATTGGTGCAAAATGTCAAGGCACACATGTTCAAGGTCCAGGGTACTATTTTATCAAAGCACTTACGAAAATCTTAAAAGTTACGCTCAAATTTAAATTCTTTACAATTCTTTGAAAACTGCAAATTGGTGACTGGTATAATGGTTTGTAGGAGTTCATTAACTGAATCATTATAAGTATTGCAGCTCCATTTACCAAACTTTATAGTTGTACACAAATTATAAAGACTTTAAATTTGATCATAAGTTTAAAATGTCCGTAAGTGCTTTGATAAAACAGTACCTAGGTCTGTGAACATGACATGTTCAAGGTCTAGGCCTGTAAACATGACAAGAGATTTGACAACCTTGACATGTACACATTTACTACAGTCTCAGATCTATCAGCTTCCAGTATTCACCGCAAATATCATTCTCAGTAAGAGATTTATTACACCCATACCACATACTGTGATCAGATGGCAAAATCTTGAAGGCATTTTTTGTATGTTTCTAGGCAATATAACATTTTCATAACATGAGATCATAAATCAGTGTACTATCTGATACACAAAGCCTGTGATTGCAGTCTTTTGATGGCTTCATCAGAGATCCTTTAAACAAATAAACCAAATTTGTTTGTTATGTTTAGAGCCGAAGCCATTAAGAAACAGCTAAGAGAATTGGGAATTGACATGTTCCTTTATTGATATATCATTATGTATGCATTATTATTATATATTGTTATGTACTCATTTTAATTATCAATATATTATCTTGTAATGGGCATTACAATTCACCAGAGTACAACTGCTGTTCTCAACCAAAACACATGCCTGCACTGCTGCATTCTGCCAATGGAGGGGTTTAAATTAGAGACTGTTGTCAATGGATTGCTGTTGCCGAAGGTGGGCTATAACTTAATGACTGCCGATGGAGGGCTATGACTTAACAATTGTTGCCAATGGAGGGCTGTGACTTAATGACTGCCAATGGAGGGCTA
Source organism: Spisula solida (assembly GCA_947247005.1). Classification (NCBI taxonomy): domain Eukaryota; kingdom Metazoa; phylum Mollusca; class Bivalvia; order Venerida; family Mactridae; genus Spisula; species Spisula solida. Next base: position 11,699,378 of record OX365958.1, on the reverse strand, counting down.
TAACTTAATGACTGCCTATGGAGGGCTATAACTTAACAATTGTTGCTAATGGAGGGCTGTGAAGACAAACTCACTGCTGTGCTCTGCCAATGGTCAGGACTACCAGACAGTACTGTGCTCTGCCAATGGTCAGGACTTTGACTACCAGACAGTACTGTGCTCTGTCAATGGTCAGGACTATGACTCCCAGACAGTACTGTGCTCTGCCAATGGTCAGGACTATGATACCAGACAGTACTGTGCTCTGCCAATGGTCAGGACTATGACTACCACAGTACAGTGCTCTGCCAATGGTCAGAACTATGATTACCACAGTACTGTGCTCTGTCAATGGTCAGGACTATGACTACCACAGTACTGTGCTCTGTCAATGGTCAGGACTATGATTACCACAGTAATGTGCTCTGTCAATGGTCAGGACTAGGACTACCAGACAGTACCAACTTCCAGATACAAGCATAAAGATCTACATATTGCAGTTACAGTGATGGACACATGCTGTGATTGCAATGTGACATGCTGACAATGTAAGCTATAAGACATATACTGACAGGTGGGTGGTTGCTGTCGGTTAGTGAAGTAATCTCATAACTTCCCAACATTTACATCCTAGACAGAACTTGATATTAACACATTAATGCTAGTTATTGCATGTTTTATAGCTGAATATTACATGGCATTCGCATATCAGGTAGACTGCATTACAGAAATGTTGTAATGACACGCCCAATGCATTTTGCAGATACTATATGATAAGCCTATGCAGCGATATGTTGTGTCACACTGAGTTAGTTTTTTTTCTATGATTTTCATTCATTTCCACTTGCAATTGCACCAATGCACAAAGACTAGCAAAACCTTGATCATTATAAGGACCGTGAGCCTGGCAAGCTGTTTGTTTGTAAACCTAAGCCAAAGGTTTTAGGATTATTGTTATAAAGTCTCTCGGTAACAAAGCAATATGTTTGGTATTAATATTGTTCAGTAAATCTCTTACTACCACTTCACATGTACACACACAATCAATGTAACATCACATAGGACCGGCCAAATGTGGCGTTCTATAAGCTGTAAGCATGCAACACATGGGACATAAATCCAGCAGTTAAAGCAGATAAAGACAACATATTGTGCGACCATAATTCACCAAATGGTATGAAAAAATGCAACATTACTTTAAGTCATTACAAAATATTCAGCATTCCGGTATTTCTTCTCAACATAAATGTATTAGGACTGGGGTGGTATTAAATATTGATCTTACTTGACTTAAGGATAAGGACAACCAATCGGATCACACCATATTTAACTCTTGGTCAGTGACAGGCGATATGATTGGTTATCCTTATTGTCCAACTTAATAAGATCAATTAGTACCACCCCTGAGCTTGTATTCTGTATATTGATCTCATTTAATTGGGAAAAAGGGAAAGCCAATCATATTGCCTGTTACTGACCAAGAGTTTAATACGGTGTGATCTGATTGGTTGTACTTATCCTTAAGTCAAGTAAGATCTATATTGCATACCACTTCTGGTAATTTTAGGCCTGACTGTCTGATTTCAATTTTTTTTATTCCAGAAGTTTCCTTCTTTGTTTATATTGAATTAAAAATTGAGTTTCAGGCTTTGAAACTGGGATTTTCAGGCCTGAGAATGATTGCTATAATTACCAGGCCTGTGTATATAGGTACTGGTAAATTCCAGGGAATGTATTTTAGTTAATCCTTGACTTATTGTTTATGAAAAAACTTGAAGTTAATTAACAGTGATGACATACCGACCACAGATTAAATAAATTAACAATTATATACACAATTTCTACAGAACAAATACAAAGGAGCCAAACTTGATGAGCCTTAAATGTGTTTAAAAAATGACGTTGTCAGTGAAAGAAATGCCTTGAGATTTGTTACTATAATTCTGCATGTCAAGATCGGTATGTCCCGTCCCAGCTTCAGTATCTTGTCCATCAGACCCCTATATATAGCTAAGCTGTTCAGTATCTTCTGCAAGGGGGATAAGTGGTTCAGGGGTTTCTAGAGCTACAGATGACTGATCTGAAGGTTGGGGGTTTGACCCCCCCCCCCCCCTCCAGCTGTATAAAAACATGAATGCTTTCAATATTTCCAATCTTACCTTAAATTCACTAACAGCCTTTCAGACAAGACTTTAAAAACTGAGGTCATGTGTATGGAGACACGTAAACGAATCAGGGATGCTTCTGAAACTGGGGCTGCATTGCATCTTCTGTATCATGCAATATTCCCCCCAAGACCTATGACGACAAACCTTATATTCTGGGGGCCTTAAACCCATATATGTTGCCCAGTGACGAAGATAAATAAAAGCATATAAATTGAAATAACTTCTGTCAGTTTCATCTCAGCAGTTTTGTATCTTTCATGTGACTTGACTACAACTCTCTCAATTTGTTTTAACAGCCACAACAAATTAATATCCGATACAGCATACACGAAGACTTCGCTATCACATTGCACTTGTTTTGATGCATTCCTCAACTAAATAATATGCAATTAATGGTTACCATGTCTAAATAATAATAATTCCTGCCAACTTTAATGAAATATCGTGAAATATTACCCTAGCATGCAACAACATATGACATGCATTATTTTATGAAAATATTATCAAACTGTAATGAAGAGAATATTATAACTATTTATAAGAACCAAAGGCCTCGGCGTGCTGGGTGATTCATTTCGCGCGTAACTTTCCTAATCAAATGTAAAAAGATCTTTCTTCCCAGAATTCATTATTACTTAAGCCTAAATCTTGAGGAATTGGCTTCGGAATATTTCATGGACAGAGGGTAAACCGCAGACAAGTAGCTTCATGTGTGCATGCATTGTAACCATATTTCATCCAATTTGATAATGAGAATTAGTGTTTTCTGAGGGAAATATTTGTCTTAATTTCCGCAATTCAATTTTTACTGTATTTCAAGAGGAAGTAAAGCGACAGGACTGAAGCAGTAATGAAATCACTGAAAGCCAATGTCGGAATGGCAAAAAAACAATTGGCCGTAACAAAATCCGAACTTGTTGCATTGATTTGGTCTAATCCAGTTGAGAGTATTTGGAATTGTGTCATATAGTTCAAGTATTTAATTCGGATGATGTCGTCACATTTATTGAAAAAATTGGGATCTCACCACATAATTCAAGCATTTGATTGGGATCTCATCACATAATTTAAACATTGAATTGGGATCTCATGTAATTCAAACATTTAATTGGGATCTCACAATTCAAGTACTTAATTGGGATCTCATCACATAATTGAAACATTCAATTTGGATCTCATCACATAATTCAGGCATTTTATTGGGATCTCCTTATGTAATTCAAACATTGGAGGTCCCGTTAAAAAATAATTCAAACATTTCAGTAAGATCAGACAATTTGAAAATAAAAACATAATATGTGTACAGATATAACACTCGCACAAGTTGATTATGTAAGCAGTGTACACTGTGTAAGACCCTGTATTTTGATGTAATTATTTATTATAACGAAACCATGGTAACACAGTGCGAAATGATTGACTACTCTATAAGAGTTATTGTGCAATTATTTCCTTTCATGTTTTTTTTCTGGGCGCACCAAGACACTCAGCATGTTTATTAACCCAAGTTCTAACACAATGTTGCAACCTTCAACTGTGAGTGTTGCAGGATTTACTGTAAAACTTATGGATTTTATCAGAAAAAATGTCTGCACTGCAATCAAGGGCCATAACTCTGGCAAAAATCATCCAACCACAAATTTCAATCAAGTTGTGTAATTAGGCTTTGTATGTATCATGCAAATTGAATATTCATGTGAAGTTTCATTGAAACCCAACCAGTGATTCAAAAGGAGAACAAGGGCAGACAAACTGTGTGACATGCATCCTGCAGACAGTAGCAGACAGTCAGGGTTCCTACAAGCATTCTAACACAGAAATCCCTGACTTTTCCCTGACCACAGAGCAGTTTTCCCTGACTTTTTAGAGCCATTGGGCACCAAAGCAGTCCTCAAGTTTTCCCTGACCTTAAAAAAACAAATATTCCCCTGACTTTTTCCTGACTGTGGTAACCCTGACAGTGTCAGACAGACATGCCCAGCACAAAAACAAATATTTCCCCTGACTTTTCCCTGACTGTGGTAACCCTGACAGTGTCAAGACAGACATGCCCAGCACAAAAAACAATATGTCTCCCCAAAAACAATGTAGGAGACATACCAGTAAGTATGCAACTTCACAAACAGACACACTTCATACCACAGGTATGTATAAAGTATTTATGTAATTAAATAAATACTAATTAACAATCCCATGTAATTATCACACAAGCTCTACTGCATAATTAATGATTCATATTTAATTAATTAATCAAACATAATTGAATCAAAGGTACAATCCATATACAAAATGCTTGTCTACTTTATTATTTGCATCTGCATTGTTCCAGTCACGGTAACAAAACTATGCCATAAATATAACAAATATATGCTAATAAGACAAAAGTTATTTTCTCATTATAGAGACTATTGTTTTATGGTTCCATGTCAGAGACATGTAACAAATAATAGAGTATCAGCGATGTAGGGTGGTGTTTTAGTATTAATACCAGTCTGTCTGCCTATATCAAAAGTTGCTGAACCAATGCTATGTAGATTGACATTAATGAATATAGTATTAACACCAATGGTGTCATTTCACTCTTCTTCTAAGCTATGGCAGTTTCAAACGTTGCTGGGAAAAAAATAGAGCAAAACCACAATTATAAAACCAGGCTTGGGGCCCATAAAAGTTGGCCCTTTTTTGGTCAGCATAAAGAGCAATAAAGTGCAAATTGAATTGACAATTGTGGTCTAATTATTGAGGTAGTACAGTAACTATTAAAGTAGTTTGTCAGTGCTATTTCACTATAATGACAGAGATGATACTTGAACTAAGGGCAACAACTCTGGATTCATCCAAGGCAACAACAATGGAGTGATCTAGAAGCGCTACAAAAAAGTATATCCGATTGTCAGACAAACATAGAAAAGCACTGTCAAACATAGAAACTCACTCAAACATAGAAACTCACTGTCAAACATAGGAAAGCACTGTTGACAAATAAAGAAAAGCACTGCCAAATCTAGAAAAGCACTGTCAAATATAGAAAGGCAATAAATATTTTCCAAATATTCAGGTATTTTTTCGTTTATGATGAAATTGTATTACCAATGTCAGTGAGGAGGAGAAATAAAGAGCTTTAGCATTAATAGATTCAGTCTGCGAACATAATCCCGGCAGATTTCATCGTCATACTTTTATAGCAAAAATCTGTATTTTACGATGAGAACATGTTGGCATTGACTCTAGAACAACATAGACATTTTTCATTTGTGTATAATCTAATCATATATCAAAAAGAATCCATGTTGTCTATAAATCATGTTTTTACATCTGTGATAATAAAATCAGAAATTTTCGCAAGGTCAGAATTTTGAAATTTGTTATTCTGGAAGCACATCGCAAGGTTAAATGTTTGCGATTTTCTAACTTCAGTGAGAACTTCTTATTCTGTGTTCTACATCTGTTGTTTATGTCAACGAACTTAAATTTTGCACATTTATCGAACTTGCGAACATAGTGAAAATAAATCCCTCGAAAATGTCCTGTTTTTACAGCAATCTATCCAGATTCCAATCAACAGATACTGTCCTAAGTATTTTGCTGAAACATACCCACAGACAATGTTTATAGACACTTTTATTACAGAGGAGGACTATGGTATTACTCTGACTTATGCATAATATGACACTTGGATAATGTTAGATAACTTAAAGGGTTTTTGACACAAAAATGTATGCTTTTAACAAAGGGCCCTAACTCTGGCAACATTAATTGACTAATTTTCCAAAAATACTGCCGACTAAGCTAAATTGGCTGCTGGTTAAATTAAACAGGGGTGTCACCGTGAAGTAAATAACCACTTAAATGATAAAACAAGACTTTATAATAATAATAATAATAAAGACTTTATTTAATGAGGCAACACAGTTGGCAAAGCCAGTCTTACCTGTGAAACCCTTTTGAAACAACAAGACTGCGTTCAATAAACGCTTATGCCCCCTGTGGAAGCCTTGTCCATAAATAAGTCTAAGTCCAAAATTAGGTCAAGGTGAAGGTCAAAATGGGGTCAGGTGATACAGGTTTGTGGAGAGTGTTCATATACAACATCCATGCAAGTTTGGAAGCTTTGTAGCAAGCCATAATGATGCTAGAAGAAACGGTCAATTTGGGTTAACCAGGACGGACGGACGAACGGACGGACGGACAGACAGGTGAATCACTATATGCCTCCCGATCTATCGATACGGGGGCATAAAAATGCATGCCTCCAATAAAGGGCCAGAACTCTGGCAACTTATATCTGACTTAAATTTCCGACAATGGCTGCTGGTTATTCTAAACAAGGGTGTCACCTTAAAGTAAATAACCACCAAAATTATAAATTTTAACAAGAGATCAGCCCTAGTTCAACCTTCGCAGAGAAACAACAATTCACACACAGGTCAGGAGGAGAAAACATGCATATTGTTGTTTTATATTAATTCTGCTCAAGGGCAGGAAGCAGAAACACCAGAAAACACCAGAAAAATGGTGATAATATTACATGAGGAATTCATTGTTAATAATACAACTAGACAACATAACACCATTCAGCTTGTTCCATTCTTGACATTTAATGTTCCTCAACAATGCACAAATGGCAAAAAACAACAACAATAGCACTTGAGAGAATTGTGAACATCACACAAAGGGTTGTTCTTTTACTGATAACTAATGGTTCATCTTGATATCAATACAGCAATTCTGATACCTGGTAAATGTTTCGTTTCATAAGACGTTCATTTTCGTGAGATGTTCCTTAAAGCCTAGGTCCCACTGAGGAATTCCCCTACAGCGATGTTCTCCCTTCCGATAGCACCCGATTCATTCCTATATCACAAATTGTCTCATACCTTCCCCGAAGCTTCTTCTAGAACATTATGAACATGTTCCCGATGTCCTGATAACTCATTAATGTCCATCGGGAGTACATTGCTGAGGTAAAAAATTCTCAGTGGAACCTAGGCTTTAAGCTTAACTTTCCGTTCCTTGCACACTTATAACAACTGAGTAGTGAGCTGTCCAAGTTTAGCTTAAATTCAGACACCAGTGCTGGAAATCAACACCCAACGCCAATAAGTCAATATTGGCACCAATTAGAGGATAAAAAGCATATGAATATATAATCGGCATGAAGGTTTTTTTGCATCCTTACAAAGGAATACAAACATAATGCATCATTAACAGCAACAAGGCACAAAAAACAACAGATAAACAACATCAATGTAACCGAGCTGTCGCTATAGACACAAGAAAACAATAACTTCTATTGTATGATTACTTTACCACTGACTATAACGAGAGATCTATGGGCAAAAATATGTCATAGTTGGCATAATCTAGTCAATATGATCATAACGTGCATCTTGTTACCATGCTAAAACAATTTAGATCACGAAAATCACACCTGGAAACTCTCCTATATTGGAGTCTGAATGAGTGCTTAGTACCTTCTAAATGAAGAGTAATGGTTACCCAGAATGATTTACATGTGCTAATCAAAACATAATTCCTAATTAGATTATTCTATATCAAAGACATGTACTTAATCAGATCAGCTCTTCAAAACACTTTGAGCATCAATATGTAGCTATTTTAGAGTTATAGCACAGAGAATTTGAACTGATCCTGACCTTAGTTTATGCATGAAAATATAACAAGGTTCTTGCGTCGAATATATAAATTTTCATTGAATATATAAATTTTCGCAAGCAAATCGTGCAATATTGGTCCTCGAGATTTGTGTTGGTATGACTCTTAGAGCTTTTCGTAATACTTCCTGCAAATGAAAACAGACAACCGGGATAAAAAATATGGACAATATATCAGCTGTTAATTAAGCTAATAGAGGGTTGGAGAATCTTGTCAAATTCTCCATACTATAAAAGTAGAGAGAATGTGCGTGACAGTTTGAACTCAAGGTACAGCCTCTTTTTGGATAATTACTATCCTGAAAAGTTTCCTCAATAATTCTCAATTCCTTAAATAAATTGTTACCTGGAGTATCATCACCTTGGAATTTAATCAATCAGATTTCAGTCACATTTGCAAGTGTTCTTAGCAAACAATCAAAGGTAGACAATTCAAAGAGAAGCAAAAAGTTAGATTTTTAGGTTTTTTTATGACTTTGTTGTTGCTATGGTAATGTATTTGGATGCATGATGTTACAAAGGGTTAGACTTATCTCCGTGATACCAAGTACAGTTGCATTGCTTGGTGCTCAATAATGATCTTGCTTGACTTAAGGATAAGGACAACCAATCAGATCACACTACATTAAACTCATGGTCAGTTACAAGCAATATGATTGGCTATCCTTATTTTCCAAATAAATAAGATCAATATCGAATACCACCCCTAATCAGCAAAAAAAAAAAAAAAAAAAAACCCTAATCAGCATGTACTAAATCAAGTGTCATACTGAAATACAGTTGGCGAGACTTTATCACTGGGTTCTCACCTTGAAAGTATGTTAGTTACGTCTTAAAACATTAACCAATGTTCAGACCGTACTGTACTACATGTCCTTTACATAATTATAAAAGAAATAACTTTCAAACAACTGTTACAAGTACCATGGAACATATGCATACAAACAGCCTCATAAATATCTTCTCTGTAGTTATCCTACAAATCAAACATCATTATTACAACATATATCAAACAGAGGTTACCCAAAGGGATCACAGAACACCACTACACAGATATCGGGCATCCCAAGGGGAGATCATTCTGTCATTTATTTTCTGCGCCAACGACAGTAATTTATTAAAACCTGATGAACTGGGAATTAATTGTTCAACAGGGTAAAGTCGTTAGCATACCTGTCAATTAATTACTTCAACATTTTGTCATACCTGCGTGTGATATGGTAGTTTTATGCTATGCTATCAAACCAGGGGCAAGAACTCTTTGCAGAGAAAATATAAGATTAATTGGAAATCTTAAAAGACACATGTTCACCCAATACTGTGAACTGACAACAAATATACCTAATTTATTAAATCCCAATTTAAACAAAATGCACAAAATGGAAGCATAGTCAATTGTGTTGTATACATCATGAAATAATGAACTTGTCTCTGTAACGGTAATAACTTTACAGCCTTTATGAAGCAAAGATTCAAATAATTTCATATAACAAATGATTTTTCATGGTCGCTTCATTTTTGCTATAGTGGAATTATAAGGGCCAGAATAGTGGAAATGAAAGTGAGAAGTTGAAAAGTAGGAACCAGTGTCAGACAAAATAAACAATGCATGAAAACCAAATTAACAAACATAAGACATGAAATGCAATCTTGTAGCTATTATCATTATCTTAAAGACTTCTTGACATTGTTTCAACGGAGGACAGAAATTCCATGACCGGTTTCCCATGGATATTTAATAAGACAGAGAAAAGTTCTCACAAATTAAATGCACAGACACAATTTCATTAACTTTATCTCGTTTATTTATTCCCACTCGTTATTAAATACCATACAGTGCCTTACAATACTACCATTGTAGAAAAACCTACACCCAACCCAAGACGTCTTGGTCTTCGTTATTTAAAACATTCATGACAAAACCAGACACGACCACTGATCAGCATCGTTTTAGAAGGCTTTTATTGTATGTGACACAATTCCTGATAGTCTCCCCTTGTGAATTCAGTCTTATGATAACAGTTGCTATGGAAACATACCAAAAACATAATCAGACAGAATCCAGTGCCCAGGACGACCAGAGACAGTAGAAAGGAAATTATCATAATAACTGCTTGAAGTAATGGCAATATTTATGTTTACAAAATTAATAGTAAGCCAATGACAAGACACTCCAACTTTAGGTAAACAAGCCTGAATGGAGGAGGGGCGGGATGGAGGAGTAAATTGTCCAATTACTAGCACAGTATATATCCCGACACACCACTTCTCAGTTCAGTCAGAGATTTGTACTGTTTTCATATGGCTCTGACGGAACTGAAAATCGATGTAATGCTCTGACAGAACTCCGGATATATGACATGTGAGTTTTGTCAGAGCGTTACATCAGTGTTCAGTTTCATAGGAGCCATATGAAAACAGAACAATTCTCTGACAGAACTGAAAAGCTGTGTGTTTCATAAGAGCCTTATGAATACAGAACAATTCTCTGACGGAACTGAGAAGCGGTGCGTTTCATAAGAGCCTTATGAAAACAGAACAATTCTCAGACGGAACTGAGAGGCGGTGTGTTTCATAGGAGCCTTATGAAAACAGAACAATTCTATGATGGAACTGAGAAGCGGTGTGTTTCATAAGAGCCATATGAATACAGAACAATTCTCTGACGGAACTGAGAAGCAATGTGTTTCATAAGAGCCTCATGAAAACAGAACAATTCTATGATGGAACTGAGAAGCAATGTGTTTCATAAGAGCCTCATGAAAACAGAACAATTCTCTGACGGAACTGAGAAGCCATGTATCGGGATTATGTAACTATGATTTAGACTCAGGTACACTGTTGTATCACAATACTTTGATCATCAGGATAGTGACTGGTGGGAGAATCTCCACAGATACATACATACAAGTATATAATTCTGTTGGGACACGGCTCGGGGGGGGGGGGGAATACACATGCTGACGAGACACTATGTATCATGGGACACAAACGGTAAAGGCACAAAGATGCTTGTCTGTGGATTACCTTTACACATAGACTTGTATTGTGTGATTTTCTTTTTTGTGCTGCTCATGCTCGGCTGTTTCTGCTGATGCAGCCTTCCCAGTGTTTGGTTTTTAACATGTTTTTGTCTGATAAATCATTGTGACATCTACATTATCTGAAACTGAGCTTAGAACACAAAATGACAAGCTGAGATTATAATCATATTTAAGGGACGGATTCTTATAGTTGTGCAGTATTAATAATGGTGATGTATGTTATGTAATGTTTGTTTGATTATTAAGGTCTTTTGTGCTATTTTAACAGTTTTTCAGTTATATATGGCGGCCGCATCACCTAACCAGTTTTCCTGGACTGTATTCTAACAATAGAACTGACCCTTCGACAAGGAACCAGCAACTGCTCCACATGTGGAGGAAAATTGATCCGCACTGTCAAATTTTCACTAGAGTATGACCTGAGTAATAGGTAAGTGATGAAAGAAGTTGTATGGGAGAGCTATCAGGATGTTTCTGGTTGTTACACAAGTTTTATTCTAACAAAATTGGATGTGTCAAAACTGGATGTTACAAAAGTTGTCATTCTTACAAAATTGGATATTACACAAGTTGTCATTCTAACAAAATTGGATGTTACACAAGTTGTCATTCTAACAAAATTGGGTGTTACACAAGTTGTCATTCTAACCAAATTGGTTATTACATAAGTTGTCATTCTAACAAAATTGGATGTTACATAAGTTGTCATTGACATTTTCACAAAATTGGATGTTACACAAGCTGTCATTGACATTCTAACATAATTGGATGTTACACGAGTTGTCATGCTAACAAAATTGTCTTCATAACTTCCTGTATCGCTGACACAGTCTATTAAGTCAATTTGATTTGAGTTGTAAAAACCGCATGCGTAAAAAACGGACTTCCTGATTTCCTGATGGCTGGTAACACATGTTTTATCACAGAACGGAACAGAATATATCAGAAATATTGCCACAGCGTTTGATACATATATATATTCCGATTGCTGGCCCAATATCAGCAATAGTATCAAAGAGAAGTACATTTGTCTGATAAGCCTCACAGGCAGGACCATCTGTTAAATATTACACATCAAACATGTTGGAAGATACTTTTAATCAGTGGACAGGTATAATGCACACATTTTGTTGCTCCACTCATTTGTAATTCACAAATTGTGCATCATTAAATAGCACAGGTGTCCAGACTGTGGGGGGGGGGGAGAGATAGTCATGTGGCTGGATTTCTACATTTTCAGAAAACTGTTAATTGATGACACATATATCTGCAGAAATCTGCACGAAACTTCTTACTTCATCATCCTGATTCATACAGTAAACCTTTGCACTTAAACATATGATGAGATCATGCAATATAAAGATCCAATCTAAATTCAACTCAGAAGACAACATATAGTATGTAGCCCAAAACAAAACAATATATATGACTAAACCCTATCCAAACCCTATCCAATAGGCAGTACATTACAAACAACCAGGTCCAAACTTACCCAACACCACCCCTTTCCTGTCCTGCCCCTACCCAGTAGGCAGTACATTACAAACAACCAGGTCCAAACTTACCCAACACCACCCCTTTCCTGCCCTGTCCCTACCCAATAAGCAGTACATTACAAACAACCAGGTCCAAACTTACCCAACACCACCCCTTTCCTGCCCTGCCCCTACCCAATAAGCAGTACATTACAAACAACCAGGTCCAAACTTACCCAACACCACCCCTTTCCTGCCCTGTCCCTACCCAATAAGCAGTACATTACAAACAACCAGGTCCAAACTTACCCAACACCACCCCTTTCCTGCCCTGTCCCTACCCAATAAGCAGTACATTACAAACAACCAGGCCAAAACTTACCCAACACCACCCCTTTCCTGCCCTGCCCCTACCCAATAAGCAGTACATTACAAACAACCAGGTCCAAACTTACCCAACACCACCCCTTTCCTGCCCTGTCCCTACCCAATAAGCAGTACATTACAAACAACCAGGTCCAAACTTACCCAACACCACCCCTTTCCTGCCCTGTCCCTACCCAATAAGCAGTACATTACAAACAACCAGGTCCAAACTTACCCAACACCACCCCTTTCCTGCCCTGTCCCTACCCAATAAGCAGTACATTACAAACAACCAGGTCCAAACTTACCCAACACTACCCCTAACCTGCCCTGCCCCTTATAGACCTCAACCACAATGAGCCCCACCCAGCGCATCTAACTGACCCAAACAAAATTTAATCAAACCCAACTCGATCCGCACCAAACCCATTCAACCCAACCCCAATACATCCTATGCTCTCTAGAACAAACAACCTCTCAGCTACAGCCAATATGTCATACATCTCCTAATAGGTCTTGCATCGTCGAGGTTGTACCGTACATCACAATGCTGACTTCATCTTATAAACAACAAAATCAATCTCAAGTAGTAGACAACATATCGAGAGGTTTGAGCGAAACTGTTCTATTTTCAGATTGATGCCTACGCACTTGAACCAATTTAGCGTACATCCCTAATTACATATTATTACGACTTATAAAACATGTAAGTACTTTACATACCTGCTGGCCTGGATAGAGAATATAGTAATCCAGCGTGGATGGTTGTCAGCGAAATATGTCCAAAAATGTACGTATACTTGTGTATATACTAGCACAAGCAGCTTTCAAATTCAGTTCCTGTTACAGAGCATATGAACTTAGAACAAACGGAATAAGGCACTTAATAGAAACACTTAATCAGTCCTGTATGTATAGTGAAATATCTTACAATATGTAAATATATGGCTGAAATTATGTTATTTATGCATTAATTTAGAAGCTGAATAATTTCTAGAACGCATTCATATTTCGTTAAAATGCATGCAAATACACCCCAAAAAACAAGCTCGAGACATCAATTACACAACTTGGTGGTAAACTTTGGTAAGTATAAACACTGAGTCACAGAGGAAATAAAACCTGGTCTTATTTGATGTAGTTGCCAATTCAACAGAGTACGTTCTTTTTCATCTATATATATTTATAAGTTATAGCATTTTGATATAGCAATATTACAGCTTTAAAAGCCCTATGCAACTATTTAACAACACACAATCGTTACGGTAACAAAAAATATATTACAAAATTTAGCAGTAAAATCGTGAACATAATAAAATGTCAAAAACTTGACAAGTTTTAATGCAGCCACCTGGTAAGATCTTTAATATAAATAAAATACACACTTAATATAATGTCCAATTATTTGTTGCGAAAACTTGTTGAATATTTGTCCGTAACCACGGTAACGCAAAATTATACAGAGAAGCTGACATGGAGTGACATCAGTATTTGTCACCTTGTGTAATAATAATTAATAAAACCTGTCTTAAATGATTAACAGAGCCACATATGTAAATTCAAACAACGAATATAAAAACCTTTGTACACACACTACTGAAACAGCCTTGAAACAGTCCCTAAATAAAACAGCCTCTAATTCCGAAAATGACCCAAAAAATCCTTAAATATTAATTGTATAACAGGCACCATCCATGCAAAAGATGTAACCTTTTGGTTAACGCCCCCTTTTCTCGTACTTAATCAACAAATGTAATTTGACTAACATTAAGATAAAGGAAGAGATAGTAAACATAGACAAGGGAGATAATCTATGAGTATGTAAGAATTATAGACCAATTAACACCGTCTCACAAAGTGCCAGAGTTACATTATCCCTAGTGGACTAATCAACTCATTTAACAAAGATAGGGCCCAGGAGAGTCATACCCAGATAACAGGGGTCTGTATTAATACTTTTATCAACAAATATTGCAGGCTATCTATGATTCTGTTTCCCCCACTTTACTGAAGTATAAAATGTGACAGCACTAACAATTCTCAAGTGTCCGGGGTCAGTCAGGTGATGTAGATGGCACATGAATTTACATCTTTCATGGCTTGACATAATAATTCACTGATATATAATACACTAATGAGTGAAAGGAATGAGTGAAGGTGTTCATTGTTTCTAGCTATTTGTTCACTGTATACAAATAATAAATTCAACAATGAAGAGCTGACACTATAACCTCAGTGATGGTGACCTCACCAAACTTTCCTCTGCCCCCCTAAGTTGTATGTTCATTGATGAAATTGTTCCAGAAAATTTCCTATGCCCCTTTAGTATACTGCAGGATCTCTGGTTTCTCGAACAAGATAATTGGAGACCCGATGAGTGTCTATGGGAGTCACACGAAGAATTGGATGCCTGACGAGTGTCTATGGGAGTCACACAAAGAATTGGATGCCTGACGAGTGTCTATGGGAGTCACACAAAGAATTGGATGCCTGACGAGTGTCTATGGGAGTCACACAAAAAATTGGATGCCTGACAAGTGTCTATCGGAGTCACACAAAGAATTGGATGCCTGACAAGTGTCTATAGAATTGGAAGCCTGATGAATGTCTATGGGAGTCACAGGAAGAATTGGATGCCTGACAAGTGTCTATGGGAATCACACAAATAATTGGATGCCTGACGAGTGTCTATGGGAGTCACACAAAGAATTGGATGCCTGACAAGTGTCTATGGGATACGATGCCTCATGAGTGTCTATGGAAGTCACACAAAGAATTGGATGCCTCATGAGTGTCTATGGGAGTCACACAAAGAATTGGATGCGTGACAAGTGTCTATGGGAGTCACACAAAGAATTGGATGCCTGACGAGTGTCTATGGGAGTCACACAAAGAATTGGATGCCCGACGAGTGTCTATGGGAGTCACACAAAGAATTGGATGCCTGACGAGTGTCTATGGGAGTCACACTAAGAATTGGATGCCTGACGAGTGTCTATGGGAGTCACACAAAGAATTGGATGCCTGACGAGTGTCTATGGGAGTCACACAAAGAATTGGATGCCCGACGAGTGTCTATGGGAATCACACAAAGAATTGGATGCCTGACGAGTGTCTATGGGAATCACACAAAGAATTGGATGCCTGACGAGTGTCTATGGGAGTCACACAAAGAATTGGATGCCTGACGAGTGTCTATGGGAATCACACAAAGAATTGGATGCCTGACGAGTGTCTATGGGAATCACACAAAGAATTGGATGCCTGACAAGTGTCTATGGGAATCACACAAAGAATTGGATGCCTGACGAGTGTCTATGGGAATCACACAAAGAATTGGATGCCTGACGAGTGTCTATGGGAATCACACAAAGAATTGGATGCCTGACAAGTGTCTATGGGAGTCACACAAAGAATTGGATGCCTGTTGAACTGAAGTTTTAATATCAGCAGACATCCGATTCTTCATGTTACTCTCAAAGAGATATATACTTTACAAAGGTCGCTTAATGATGTAGACCATTTGAATTAACACTTCATAAAACGCTAATTCACATGTCAGGACCCTAACTGGACACCCAACACGTTTGTTTAATCATTTAACACTATTTCTCATAAATGTACCGGGGGGGGGGGCTTAATTTACCTTACCAGTTCTGTTGGACTGTACAACTGTACATCACTTTCAAATTTCAAAGGAAGTGTATGACCGTATTGGCTGGCCACTGTGAACCAGATTCAATCCCAGAGCACCGGCTAGGTTACAAATCCGGCGCACTGATTTCATCAGTCCTGAGCCACCAGGAAAGAAATCCATGCAGTTATTTGCAAGAATTGAGTTAAGTATTTAAGGGGCAGAGCATCCAGTTTTATTCAAATGTTAAACAATTATGTAATTATGTACAATAAAATGTATCTCTACTAACACCAGAATAATTACATTTTATGGTGTAATAAATTCAATCAATTGTCCAGATAAAGTCACGCTGACACTCAATAACCCAGCGTGATATATAGAAGCAACATCAGCACAAATTAAACACTATCTTAATACATGACTGTGTCTTCTATAATTGTATCGGTACAGAATCAATTAGCATGTGTGTGCCAATAATGTACAATGTGATTGATTTGAACAATAAACCCATCAATGCAAGAATTCCAAATTGCACAACATCGTAAAAAACAACAATAAAAGTTTATTAGTAGCAATCAGAGTGTGATGTTTATACACCCATCTAATCAAGGAGTTCATTACCAATATTGGCACGGAGCTGCAAGACAATTGGCCAAGGTACAAGCATCTTGACGGCACCCGGGGTTTCTGTACGACCATAAAACACATCACAAGGTGATGCCTGCCTGCATGATTTACAGGCGTTGAAGTCGAATTCAAACTTTTAAATCCTATTTCTATAGTTTGTAAGCCAAGATGAAATCCAGGATAATGCATTTTATGCTAGGTAGATTTAGATTTATTGTTTCCTAGAAACAATTAAGAATTATCCCTGTAATTCAATGGCACAATACCGATGATAGTTTGCCAAGAGCCGAATGTGTGTAAATTAAACATTGTTGTTCTATTGTTTGAGCAGCGATGATGTACACTGACGTATGTAAAATCGTGAAACCTGACTTTTAAAATCGGCTTCAAATCAGGATCAGGCTTAAAATAAAATATTGTTTGTTTCACCATCCCCTACCTACCCGATTATAAAGGGCCCTACCCAAAATATTTTATTGCCCAAATTGAAATAATATTTTTTTATTAAAAATTGGAAGTGAAATTTTTTGTTTTTGTTTACTGGCTTCTTTCTTACCATTAAATTACTGTTGGTTTTCACCCTAGAGTTAATTCTAAATTTCATTATTTGTATGTCTTGACCAATAACTATTATTCTGAAACTATTAAAAAAATATTTAACCTACCTACCTACTCATTCTAAATTTGCTTGGGTCGGGATGGGGAAACAAAGAATATTTTAAGTTTGGCCCAAGTTCTATTGTTTGAGCAGCGATGATGTACACTGACGATGATGTACACTGACGTGGGTAAAATCGTGAAACTTGACTATTAAAATCGGCTTCAAATCAGGACCACACCATCACTTGTATCCAAATATAGATTCTCTGGAAATTGTGGAATCAACTTGGGGTCTAGAATTTTGCTAACATTACCGTTACATTAAAGTGCTCATTTAATATTTTTCTAGTGTCCCCACTAACTTGAAAGGGTCTGCCAATTTTGCTTACAAGAAACATTGAGTTTCTGAGCCCATTAACTGAAAGATTCAAGTTCAAAAGACTCAAAATAATGAAAACTTATATAAATTACATAGTCCAAGTATTTCTCAAAATGCTGAAATAGGTATTTTGGCTGGAAACTTGTACCCAGTACCCATGTTACTGCACGGCTCCTATAAAAGTGCATGACTACAACATAGCATTATAGTTCATGAATTGTTCTTTCATACCCCAAAAATGTACATTATTTCATGTAGCGTATGATTTTTCACCCGTACCCCAAAAATGTACATTATTTCATGTAGCGTATGATTTTTCACCCATACCCCAAAAATGTACATTATTTCATGTAGCGCATGATTTTACACACATACCCCAAAAATGTACATTATTTCATGTAGCGTATGATTTTACACCCATACCCCAAAAATGTACATTATTTCATCATCATGTAGCGCATGATTTTACACCCATACCCCAAAAATGTACATTATTTCATGTAGCGTATGATTTTACACCCATACCCCAAAAATGTACATTATTTCATGTAGCGTATGATTTTTCACCAGAATGGTTCCCTGGAAATAAACGTCAGTATGATTTCTTAGCAATCCCGCTGTAGGGTTCCTAGTGATGCCTTGTAGATGATATATTCACCATAAGATAATAGATGAAGTGACACTAACCAGCCTCCAAATTATATATATATAAACTATAGGCATTTCTACTATACCATCAGTCTGTTAGATGTAGACAATGAAATATCATAAATAATATCATCAGGAAATGATCACGTTTCAATGGTTATTCATTTACAAATAATCTACATGTCAAATCAAGTTACAGTGGTTATTCATTTACAAATAATCTACACGTCAATTCAAGTTACAGTGGTTATTCATTTACAAATAATCTACACATCAAATCATGTTACAGTGCTTATTCATTTACAAATAACCTAGACATCAAACTTTTCTTGGTTATTCATTTACAAATAATCTACACATCAAACTTTTCTTGGTTATTCATTTACAAATAATCTACGCATCAAACTTTTCTACTAAAGAATCCTCTGATAAAATGGTAACTGCTTCTTCTTTTGTTATACATGTGGTCGAAAAATGAGTATTGAGACGAAAACTAGTATTGAGCTGTGACTGCACTTTTAGCTATAGACTTAGTATAGTGAATACCCAAAGGTTACGACTCAGAGCGCAGATTCTATCTATATTATATAGGCCATTCTCAGCATAGTAAACAAGGGACACACTAAACTTATTGGATAATAATTGGCACTATAATACACTACTGTGGCATCGAATGCTATTCAATATGTTCATTAAAAGTCACAGAAGTGACTAGAAGTCATTCCATCGAAGTCGGAGGTCATTGGCCAATCAGGCAGGAAGACAACCGAATGACCATGCTCTAACAACTGTCTCAGTAAAAGAACGCAAACAAACAATTAACAAACCATTAACATTAGTCACAGGTCATAGTGAATGTACTGTGAAAGTAATGGAATCAAAGCACTGAGGGTAGTGTGAATTCAAAGGGTACCATAATTTTTGAATACTACTCCCTGACTGACAAGCAAAGCCATTGATTTGTCCTACATATTCTGACATATATATCAGTACATTCTATGTTAATTACAATGTTTTACATATAATATTATATCACTGAGACAAGGGGGTGTAACATTAGACTGTATTATCTCAAATAGATAAGATAATTATAGATATATACATACATGTATCATTGTGTAATCTCTCAGTCACCTTAATTGACCAAATCAAATATGAGCTTGAGTGTTTCACATGACTATTTGCTGTGAAATAGTTCGAATTTGTTATGGACAAATTTTGTCAAATTTCTTTTTGAAATTAAAAACCCATGAATTGTCTACAGCCCCCACAAAATTTCCTATTTCAAAAATTACAATCAAAACATGTATACAGGACACAAAGATCACACCATGCATTATTAACCAATTTGCGAATGAACTAATCGCTTAAAATAGTGTTTTAATTGTTTTTCTTAAAAATAATGATTTGTTATTATTAATATTATAGAAAGGGCTCCGGCTCAATGCATGGTTTTTTTCTGGTCTTCCTGTTGTCAATAATAATGCTGAAAACCCTGCCTTGGTGACCTTGACATTATGGTATGGTATATCAGAAGGTCATGACTAACCACACTACCAAGTTTGTGAGAACTGCCAGCTCTCAAGTGTTAATTACCTAGCTACCAATAAGACATCAAAGGTTCAATTATTAGGATCATTAATGGATCATTAATCACTCTATGATATGTTAACGCATTGTATTCAATTAACCATTTAATCACAAGATGGTTTTGAAGTCTTCAGAGTTACTTCCCATTATGACAGTCCAAAGATTTTATTTCGCAGAAAGGTGAGAAACTTCACATCAAAGAACAGGAATATGAACTATTGAGGCATTGCCTCAATTGGCGATCATCATTATTTTAGTACCAAAAACAATGATTTAAGTCTTAAGAGTTTTCCAAAGGATTTATAATTAACACCAAGTGGGTTTATAATTAACACCTTTATATGTGCTATTGTATGAGATTATGGAGATAAATCTCTCAATACGTTACAAAACAAAATCAAAGAGCTGAAAGTACATTAATAACAGTACAAAGCTAGGAGGCATAATTATTTCAATATAAAATCAAAGAGCTGAAGGCATAATCTTTGTACCACTAAAATCACCATAGACTATCAAATGAAGGGAGGCAATTCAATATTGCACTTAATCAAACAAGAGGTTTTTTTTCTTTTAGTTTGTTTTCGATGGGGTTTAAGTCCATTGAATTTTCTTACTTATTTTTAAAATGGACTTTCATGTCAGAAAAATTAGCCAATATGTTTATATATAGCCAGAACAACACTTTAAGATTGTTTGAAAGACAGATGAGCAAATCATCCAACTCAACACATACCCTGTATACCAGTTCATACATACAGACAGACAAATACAAATGACTTACCTATAACCATGTAGGATGTTCACACAATACACAATATGAAAATAGACAAAATATAAAATACATGAGAAATGTGTACATTCACCAAAATCAATCATAAAATAAGTCACAATTTTTTTAATGTTATTAATTACATCACATACATGTCTCAGGGAAACTCATTTCCTTCTTCAGTGTGGTTTATATACCAACATGTACACTTTCAACGACCCTATAGTGACATTATGACGTCCCAAATGCCTCACGTATTGGTGTATTACAATAATAAAATAAAATTGTCAAATATTCATGTAATTTTGGTATGGTTTCCTGTATATGCCATAAACAACCACATTGACATAAAAAATAACTTGGGAAACATCGGCATTTGTAGTAATTTAGAATTTTTACACCCAAACTTCTATAGGGTATTAATACCCTATAGAATTAGCACTACTATCACTTAAATTGCCTGAAATTTGTTTCCATTCAATGAATACTGAATTGCGAAACGAACTGAATACCTCACAGATGTTTTGGCTTTATTTTGTTGAAGTTACAGTTTGATCATGTGTGATTTACATAATTTACAAAACATTTTGGAAGGAAACTCTGCGATATTTTCAAACAGAAAAATACTGAGTGCTAATTATCAAGAGTGATTTAAATTGCTTATATGCAATAAATCTTTCATAAAGCAACCACCAGTGGCTTTCTATATATAAATACTTGGTTAGGTAGGAAAATTACGTCATACAAACATTTCAGCCCGATCTGTGAGGCAGCACTTTTAAGGCTCGAGTCTAAATCAATCTCCCACTCAGACACTGAGACAGCTCTATAGTCTGTATTTCAGTACTTACTTATTGCCCGTTATGCCCTCTGGCATGTAGGGCAACTTGTATCTCAGTACATCTGTATAAAGCCAGAGAAGAAAATGTCTACAAACTTTCTTACCACATAATGTTCATGTACACTTATAGAGACTTCAAGAAAGAACATACTTCGAATAAAACACAAATTTATGTAATTTCTTTTATTGAATATATATATTACTACGAAAGGAGTTCTTGCGCTGTTCACACATGAATTACGAATCAAAGAGATTTTATTCAAATGCACATTGCGATGCATTTCTGAGAAACTACCTATTCTTGTACAATATATTCTTAGAATATAGATGTCATTTTAAAGATAAATGATTCACACATGGAAATTAAGAGCATTTCCTTGATAAATTTTGATATGAAATATGCTCTTGTCTGAAGAGTGTTAAAAACTCTTTATAAGATAACATAGATATCAAAATTACAAGGAATTACCTAAGGGAGACAACTAGTTGCATCATCAGAGAGAAAACTCAACTTGTTGTAACATCAAGAGAGATAACTCAACTTGTTGCAACATCAAGAGCGACAACTCAACTTGTTGCAACATCAAGGGAGACAACTCAACTTGTTGCAACATCAAGAGAGACAACTCAACTTGTTGCAACATCAAGGGAGACAACTCAACTTGTTGCAACATCAAGGGAGACAACTCAACTTGTTACAACATCAAGAGAGACAACTCAACTTGTTGCAACATCAAGAGAGACAACTCAACTTGTTGCAACATCAAAGATCAAGGGAGACAACTCAACTTGTTGCAACATCAAGGATCAAGGGAGACAACTTTGATTATGGATAAAGCATGCCACCATATTTTCATATTCGTATTACATCCTTTCTCTCAAACAATAGATAATATCAGAAGGGGTTATGTGACAATATGGTAACAGAGAACATGATACACACATTCTATAACAGATTCATATACAGTACAGAGACTGAAAGCAGCTGTCGCAATGTTACACACTGACATGTACACCGTTTTATACCCCCATAAGCTGAAGATAAATCCTGGATTTATACATAGCACACATGTTGGTAACATTCTGTTCATTGTTATATTAGTCATGCAAATATGTTCAAACATACAACCAGACAGGAGATTAAATACCTGCATCATGAAAAAATATCAATTACAGTGCAATATCTTCATAGCATAACACCCTTTGGAAGGAGCACATTATGTACCGTGCAACATCTTCATAGCATTGCACCCTTTGGGAGGAGCACATTCTGAACATTGCAACATCTTCATAGTATTACACCCTTTAAGAGGAGCACATTATATACAGTGCAACATCTTTAAAGCATTACACCCTTTGGGAGGAGCACATTATATACAGTGCAACATCTTCACAGCATTACATCCTTTGGGAGGAGCACATTATATACAGGGCAACATCTTCACAGCATTACACCCTTTGGGAGGAGCACATGCTGTATAGTGCAACATCTTCATAGCATTACACCCTTTGGGAGGAGCACATTATGTACAGTGCAACATCTTCATAGTATTACACCCTTTGGGAGGAGCACATTATGTACAGTGCAACATCTTCATAGTATTACACCCTTTGGGTGGAGCACATTATGTACAGTGCAACATCTTCATAGCATTACACCCTTTGGGAGGAGCACATTATGTACAGTGCAACATCTCCATAACATTGCACCCTTTGGGAGGCGCACATTATGTACAGTGCAACATCTCCATAGCATTCCACCCTTTGGGAGGAGCACATTATGTACAGTGCAACAGATCCATAGCAACAACCTTTGGAAGAAGCACATTCTGTACAGTGCAAGATCTCCAAAGCAACATTCTTTTGGAAGGAGCACATTCTGTACAGTGCAACAGCTCCATAGAAATGGCATTGGAAGGAGCACATTCAGTACAGTGCAACAGCTCCATAGCAACAACCATTGAAAGAAGCACATTCTGTATAGTGCAACATCTCCAAAGCAACATTCTTTTGGAAGGAGCACATTCTGTACAGTGCAACAGCTCCATAGAAATGGCATTGGAAGGAGCACATTCAGTACAGTGCAACAGCTCCATAGCAACAACCATTGAAAGAAGCACATTCTGTATAGTGCAACATCTCCAAAGCAACATTCTTTTGGAAGGAGCACATTCTGTACAGTTCAACAGCTCCATAGCAACAACCTTTGGAAGAAGCGCATTCTGTACAAGGCTGCACTTCTCCATAGCAACAATGTTTGCAAGTTCACATTTTGTACAGTGTAATATCTTCAAAGCTACACCCTTCGGAAGAAGCCCAGTCTACAAGGCAGCATCTCAAAATTCATTAAGAGATAAACTGTTCCTAGTATTTACTTGTTGCCCGATAGAAGGCCACATTGTCTTGAAAATTGTCATCATGTTTGTGTGCGTCATACAAGCACATGAGTGTTCCCTAAAAATAAAAGCGTATGATTTATTTGATGGAGGAAACTGATTTAAAGTGTTTGCCTTTAGGGCTGAAATCCCATCATTCAGTAACAAGAAATCTAAGCCTTGATTAACTGAAAGCACATCAGAAAACTGGAGAAATTTGAGGAAGCAGTTATGTTACAACAAGGTTTATAAAATTCACAATGATGTAGACAGTTGGTTTGAGTGACAGCTAGCTCCCTTGCTTAAGTGTCTCTCTGCATACAGACAGTTCAAACACTGACTGGTCACTGAGTAGCAATAGTTATGCTTAGGGCAACTGAAATACTGTTGCAATGGGGACTCAGTTTTGTCATTTATCCCTCAGTTTTAGTTATCCCTAATTAATTTACAACAACAGCTGAGTAAATCGGCCACAGATTATTATCATTTAGCTCCAGACCTAATTTCAAACATAATCCAAGCTAACAAGCTATAAATTACAGGTTTGTATTAAAACTTGGCAGTTGTATTAAACAAGACACAGGACAGCTGTTACCAACTGTACCCATAGTGCATGATTGTTGTCACTTAAGCAATTAAAACTTAAAGGCGTGGCAGATGAAACTTAATTCCCCAGGTTAGTATGACAAGAGGCCAACTATAAACAACCAGTCTGAAGTAGTTACTCACACCAAACCTCAGATGGTACGATAATATTATCATTATCATGTCTACTTTGTGTACGTGTTTACAATTCATTTTCAAGACTGTTTACTTTGAATTGAAAGAAAATTCCTTAAGAGTCACAAACATTTAAAGACATCATGGTAGGATGATCAAATATCATTAAAGATAAATAAACTCCCAATGCGTCTTTTTACACACATATATCTGTATGTAGTATGCTTAAGTTTCATCCAGATTACAGTCAAGCTATTTAAATTTTCTTTCCGAAAATCCCCAAATGTATTTCACTGATAAAATTATTTGAAGTGACCACTTGTAAGAAGTCTTTGAACTTAAAAGATGATAGAAGAAGATTGTGCTGTGGTAGCTAACTCTATTTACTATAATATCTTAGATTTCCATTTACAGTAATATTATTATCTTAACTTACAGCAAAGATCTACAATCTTTGCTTACAGTGACTTTCCTGCTCTACTAGCAAGTTTTCTCCAAAAGTCACCAAAAGTGCCCTTTTACCCTAATAAGGTTTAAAGGGACTAAAGGGGTCAACCATGTTGCTAATTCGTATTTGAGTTCGAGTTTGTAAGCATTTAAAGGGCAATAACTCCTCCACAGATTAAAGGATAATGCCCCTTCATGGGTTTGAGTTTGTAAGCATTTAAAGGGCAATAACTTGTCCACAGATTAAAGGATATTAACTGAATTCTTAAACGTTACCTGTATTTTATCCTACAGCTTGTTTCCATTAAATATTTAAAAGTTTGTTGTACAAACTGAGGGAGACACTGATTGAATGGGGAGACAGGGGGTGTGTGTGTGTGTGTGTGTGTGTGTGTGTGTGTGCGCGCGTGCGTGCGTGCGTGCGTGTGCGTGCGTGCGTGCGTGCGTGCGTGCGTGCGGAGTATTTCACTGTGTATGACCTTCACCTTTCTATAGTTATGAGGGTAGAGTAGTGTGTGGGGGTGAGACATCAAATTGGTAACAGGGTGGACAGACAATAATTATTACTGTCCAGTGTTTGAAGGCAATAAAGAGCTCTCACATGTTTCCTTAGGCACATCTAGACCATTCCATTCCCTTTTGATTGTTTTTTTTACTGGAGCTTAACACCATTTCTCAACAATTTTTCAGTTATACAACAAACCAATTTTCCTAGACTCGTTCCTAATCAGTAATAACTTACCCTTCCAAAAGGGACCAGCAACTTTTCCAAATATGGAGGAAAATGGAAATTGTTGTCAAATTTTCATGGAAGCATTCTGAACAAACCTTCTGAGCTCACTGACATCTTTCTACCTTCTGTGTTACTTAATGAGGGAAACAAATTCAGTGGCAGTCCAATTAATTCTACATACTTTAACAAATTACCAAATACATACATCAAATTCACCTACCAGCAATTTTCTTGTCAATTCTGCCTAAAGACCTAAGTATTTAAGCGTACTGAACATATTAATCAAAACCAGTTTACAATTAAATTGCTACAGTCCATACAGACATATTAGGGTAAGGGCAGACTGGCTGGGTCTTTGGAGAGTCAAAAATGCATTAGAAACGGCGACAGAATGAATTGCTATGAATTATTCTTTGATCCCATATGGTATATCATATGACATTGGAGATTTGTTACCCACAGATTATGGTATATAAGAATATTGGAGACATATTTGTAGCTTGGTAATTCAATAAATAAGATGTTTCTGCTAATTAGGCTAAAGTTTTTATTTTTATAGGTTTACGAGAAACTTTGAAAATTTTGCCGAGTATAAGGATTTTTGGGAATCCATTAAGGATTGAAATATCATAAAGAGGGTCCAAAGGGTCATAGCTAAATTGCTCACACAATGGTAAGTGAGGGATCTCAGACCCTTTCAGCCCAATTGTTATTTTTCAATTCCATCATTATTCCAACAGCATGATTTTCAAAAAAAGATCCCGAAAACCTATAAAGATTTTTTGGCCTTATAATGAATATTCCATACAAATTCCAGAAGACTGAAAACATGATATGACAATAGTGGTCACTTGGGTATTCCAGTTATATAGTTTTACTATGGACTGGTGTTACTCTATGGCTTTTTTATGCATATAAAATGAGCACTTCTGAGGTGTCCAATACTCATTCATCATAATAATAAGGTTGTGGCAAATTTTAGTCGAGTGTATGGACAACGACTGACCAATGACAGTCCAAACAAGATGGTGGCACGGTGGTCAAATGGATAACGCACTTGACTACTGATTGAGAGCTCCCTGGTTCGAATCTTGGCCGGGACACTTGGTCATTTCTGAAACGCTTTTCAGTGTTTCCCACCCAACTAGAGACAAACTGGTTTGAAACCCAGAGGTAGTCTCGCGTGTATCGGTGCTATAAACCATGCATGTTTAAGAACCAGGGAGTCTTTTCGGAACGAGCCGGGGTAACCCATCCGGATTCCTTGTACCACAACTCTTTCTCTTCTACTTGCTGTTCCTTCAGCAAAAACACAGGACTCCATTGGAAATAAGTGCTTGCACTTTCATGGGTTATCCTTGACCGAAAGGCCTAAATAATTTCATATAAACATCAGTCCTAGCAATATTCTCCATTTATTTCCCAGCGTATCACAATAATAATGTTAACATTAGTTCAGTATGAGTTATATTGGCTATTTATTCCATATGAACAAAACCTTTTTCCCGTATTTCATTCATTTTTTTGTTACCCTTTTCTATTCCTGATTTTCTTTTTTTTTATAGACCCTTTTTCTGATAATTGACCCTTTTTCTGATAACAATCAAGTGACTCAGTATCAATCAAACAAACAGCATCAGCTTTTAGAGGTACCAGGTATGAACCCAGGAAGAATGACTTTGATCTGTCTGGCGGTGAGCTAGCTTGATCAATGGCCATAGGAATGACTGCGATATCAAAAGTGTGTCCAGTAGAAGGGGATTGAACCCAGGACCTCTTGATCCGAAAGTGCGTGCCCTACCTCTAGACCACCGCTCCCCAATTAAGTCTGTCGGCAGTAGGCAATAACTAAAGGATATTGGAGACGCCAAACATGAGCACTTTCATTATTTTAGTTTATACTAATTTATATTTAAGATAGATTGTAAAACAAGTTTTTCCAACTTATATTAATCAGTCTTGACACCGTATTCCTGATGTTATCCACTGCTACGAGGGTATGACAGAAGAGAAGCCAGTTTCCCTCTTATGCTGAGCGTCTAGCAAGGGAATTCTGGTACCATTTTTATTACGTCTTTGGTATGATGCGGCAAGGGATCGAACCCTAGACCTCCCGCAGTCGAAGCGAACGCTCAACCACTAGGCTATTTTAACTGACCTGTGACAATATAACCTGGTTCATTTAGCATCCAATATTGAAAGAAAACAGGGATAAATTCAATCCTAAATGAATGAACAAAGTCATTACTTTAATGACCAGTATATGTCTAGTGTTAGTTATTAAGCTTAATTTCATTACCAACTATAAATAAGAAATAGAATTAAACTTAAGAAATAGACTTAACCTTATCATGACAGATAACTTAAAACATATCAAATTACCAATACTAAGGGTAATAAAGCCGACTGACATTTGAATTAAAGTCATTAAAATGGAAAGAAAAATCAATCAAACTTCGAAAGCCCGACTCAGATGTCATTATCAATGAACGACTTTCGGATCAAAGTAATAAAATTAAACGCCGTCAAAATGACTCAAATTGAAAATTGTATACGCATAACACGTTTAATAATTTTTAAAACCGTAATTATTTAAAAATTTGACAAAACCAATATTTTATAAAACGTTTTAAAGTTTGATCAGTGATATCAATAGTATGTAATAAAGCATGTGATTAGAACAAGCACTCACCTGAGTACGATGAAAGTTTTGCACAGTTATGAAGTAACATTTTTGTATAATGGCTTAGTTTTTTTTCCTTAGGTAACCCAGTTGCAAACTTGGTCTAGATTCAACAGAGACGAGCATAATGTGACCTCGTTTCATTAAGAAAAGGTCAAAACTGTCACCTCTACAATGTTAATAAGTTTTTTCTTTGATTAGGCTAAGCACATTTTTTTTACTGACAATTGCAAACTTGAGTTTCAGTTGATTGCTGCCTTCCTTGTCTGATTTTTGTTATCTTTTTAGCCTAGACTTTATAATTTGTGCTAATGTGAGCTAAAATTGATTTCTTCCAAAACCTCCAAAATGGGGTCAACCAACAAGCTTTAAAAATGTACTTAGAAAGAGTAAAAGCCGGGGTATTGACCTTAAAATTGTAATCAGAGTAATTTGAAATAACCACTTGATTGAAAGAAGCTTTCATAAATGAGGTACATAGTAACTGCAGGGTGCTATTGTTAATCTCAGTCCCTCCCCTTAACGGCTGACCAAAGTGTTTTTATTCAGTCATAAAATATGGATCACTGACCTCTAATGTATACACCAATTTATATAACAGAAGGACCGATACAACAGTATGGGTGGTCTAAAAATGAATTGTTACCATTTTTTTACCAACCCCCACTGAAAAAAAAAAATGTCATAAATATTCTCGTAGTTTTCTTTAAGTATTCAAATATTTGTCATCCAAGTGCTGTTCGGTTCTTTTTTACAAACCCCCACTGAAAATACTGTCATAAATAGTCTTATAGCGTTCAGTTTTTTAAGGTATCTAAATATTTGTCATGCAAGTGCTGATGTTGATATACCATATCACGATAAAATGTAATAAAACTGTTCTATTCTATAGTTGTCATGCCAATAAATAAATTCAACAGATACATCACACTTGTGTTACAAGCCACGTTTTTTTATCATTAAATTCTCCGGTATTACAGCTATGGAATTTCATATAAGTAAAACTGACACATATTTGATAACAGTGGCACGCCCCCTTTACAAATTTTTTACACACATTGCAAAAAAATCTACTGTCATTTATAAGCGGTACTGCAATTTTATCAGCAAGAAAAAATGAACAATTTTCAGACAATGATGCAGTTTGTTCTAGAAACGGAACAATGCCACAAATATCACGCCAAATGGATTCCAAATAAGTGTTATTACTACTGATAATGAAAACAGATGTCCGACAGAATTTAGAGCAGGCTGTCAGACTATACAATCTAGAATGTCTCGCTACATCTCAAGCTTGTTCGCTTCACTTACTTATAAACTTGATACTATTTGTATAAATGAAATAACAAATTTGTAAACACAGATGATGCACCCCACTATGGACAGTTTGAATTGATCGTATCAACGCATATTTAAAGTAAATTCATTCATTTAAACATGTCACTATAAAACCTGTTATTTATTTCATTAAGATGGTAGATATAAACTTAAAGTGAACTACATTTATTAGAAAGAAATAAAAGACATTATTTAAATTAACTTAATCCCAGAACTAAATATGTGTAAGTAATCAACAAATATGTTGTAGAGAGGTTGTTGCTCTACAGGGGGCTGCTCTGGAGAGGTTGTACTGTAATCAATAAATATCGTATTCTGCAGCCTTATATTGTTCACAATTATTGCGCAATCATGACCATACTGCTGGCATCAAAATTAGACAAATGAATTTTAATGCAGCTCCCAATATTTATAAATCAGAAAGACATGCAGTTGCACACAGCATGGTGTTGTTGCCAAGCCTACCCTTTGCTTTGAAACAAGCAATGCTCACCCGACACCGGTACCCAGCTAGATCAGAATCATGGCTGTCACTGTGCTTGTATATAAGCATAGCAGTCAGGTACCAAGCACACGTTAGTATCATGGCGGTCCCTTAAGCATAGCAGTCAGGTACCAAGCACACGTTAGTATCATGGCGGTCCCTTAAGCATAGCAGTCAGGTACCAAGCACACGTTAGTATCATGGGGGTCCCTTTAGCATAGCACCCGTGCTCAGCACAAATTAATATCATGACCAGTCCTTGCCTACAAGCAAGAGTCATGAGTACTAGTGCCCAGTGCAAGTCAGAATCATACATATATACAGCAGCAAGTTGCCGACAGGCAATGCAGATGCTCACAGACCATCAATGTTGATGTAACATACCAGCTAGTCTGTATTGCAGGTACCACTATTGGCCATGTTAATTGCAGATGCAGACATGCAGACTACACCTGAACTTCTTGTTTGCAAATCCCTGAATTTTGATCAATGCCATGATAATCAAGGTAATGAAACAAGCTTTACAACATTATAAGTATGTCATATTACAAACTTTAAGATGATGCATATTTCTCTTCATCACAAATACAGACCACATGTATATACATACAGTAACGCCACACCACTTAAAAATTGTTCCATTCTTTTCTCAATAATAAAATTTAATACAAAATTTACATGGTTCGTAATACAATAAGTAATTGGGCTAGACTACAACAGGTAATAATGATTGAATCTATAACAGCTACTATGGTCAGCCGATCAATATGCATGAGTGAAAAGTCAACCTCACAGATCATGTGACCTTTCCACAAATCATGTGACCTTTCCACAAATCATGTGACTTTACTCATCAGTACTTTACAAATAATTTTTTGTAGAAAACAATATTTCATCAACAGTATATTCTGTATGGATTGGTTATTAAACATATGAAAGAGCTTTAAATAATAATACGTTCTAAAAGAACAAAAATCAATACAGAATAATCAGCGTAAAATGTCAACTCCAGATCTACTTTCATTTTGTATTGGTAAATTACTTTCACTTTCAGTGCACACTAAACAGTGTGATCGAATTGTTTTGAAACAGTTAGATAAATCACAAAACTTTTTCGAAAATGCAAATTGCACTCACACAAATTTATGCATTAAGAACATAATTAGAATATTATCTAAACAACTTTACAAGCAACATAATTTTTATGCAAACAATTAACATAACAAAATGAAAGACAATGAATTAAATAGCAAAAAGATTCCTACCTGGGGCAAATTCGCAAGTAAGATCGGTCTTGACTTCAAATACTCGGAAATTTCACCGTATGATATAGACATTGGGAATTATTTGTTTACACTGGTTATAGAATATATATATTTATATATCAAAATACACAAGCGTGTAAGTGTAAGTACAGTGAATGTGGAGTATGTTACGCTCCACGTAAAATGATCCAACACAAAATCCCGTCACAGTATCTTGTATAAAACTGGCTCCACTTGAGTTAACGAAACTTTAAGAGATGATAAAACTGTTTTAAAAGAATACTTATTACTGTTTACACGCACTGTAGGTTCCCTACATACATTGAACTGAAAATACCTCGTCACTAAACGTAAACTACTAAACCACGGTAGTTAAAACTGTGTAATACAATAACACTATCACCCTGATTTCTAGTAATTAGGAAATAAAATATGCTCAATTTTTTTTGGATAAATTCAATATTTGTGATTGTGTGAATCAGATTCCGGTTGCTTCGAGGATATCAATAAAGCATGCAGATGTTAATGATTAATTTATGTAACAGCTTGTCAGGCTGGTAGTCTTATCCTCCACGTTTATAAATTTATCACTCCATAAAGAAATTGTCGGATCAAGTAATCTACCCACTCAAGGTCAAAGTTCTTTTCAAACTTCTCATTTGCCGAAAAACTAATGTTATTTTTTCCACACAGAACTTTTAAAAAAATTCCCAATATTTTTTTTTTTTTTAAATAATTCACTCTCAAGTTTCGTTCAAAAAAGAATACACTCAGTTCAACAAATGTATGTCAAACTTTAAAGTCACAAATTAACAATCAAACTGCCTTTCGTACAAAATTCTTGCTCTCAAATTATTACAATTAAACCATTAGACCTTCGCAATTAGTGACACTAATGCAATTTCGTAAACTTGTACTTTAAAGTGCACATAAATCATACAACAATGTTTAATATAACCAAAGCATGTCACACACGTAATCTACGCAGTGTCAACTGAGAGCTGGCATACACTAGAACATCTAAAACAATTAAGACGGTTTTAGTTTCACTTTCCTCCTCTTGCCAATTAAGGATACATTAGAAACATGTATGGTATCGTTAAAAGGATCATCAATGGACCGACTACATGTACATTACAACCAGGTGGGTAGAGTGTAATCTTGTTGGGACACCTGGAGATCACTAAATGTCTGGATACTATGACACAGCTATTTGCAAGATTAGCAACCCAATTTCACTTTTTTGTTCGGCCATTAATTTAGATACAAATATTTTTCTCACATTCCGTACATTATTTCCACAACAAAGAAGCTGTTGATGAAGAATTTGATGTTCACCTTGTTTGTCGGTTGTTAATTGTTTCCTTGATTATCAGGTGCGTAGCAAGACTTGAATTGGTGTTACGCACACAAGCCTTGAAGTTAGGTTATGGTTAAGGGGGACCTCACGATTGTGAAAATTTAGGACTCCATGCCAATTTGGTCATATTCATATTTCTACTGGTCAAATTAATGTTACGCACGTCCATACTTCCGTATCGCTGGCTATGCCCCTGATTATAAAAGGCGAAACATGACTGAAGGATGTATGCACCCGAGGGGTTGGGGTCCATCTACACACCCAAAGGGATCAGTAGCAGATCCATGATTCTCATAATAGAATAAAACATGGATCAACAACTGATCCCTTCGTGTGCACACATATAGGAGGTTTGAATAGTTGCCCTTTAGTTTTAATATGTGCATAACTTTATGGTTTTTCGTAAGTGCTTTGATAAAAAGAAGCATCATGGTTTTTAGTCAGTAGGTGGAAATACTGCTTCAGACAGAACATTGCATCTTTTCCAGAAATAATGATGGATGAATATTATTATGTTGTTACTGGTAATAAAGCACATCAAAGATAACCATGTGACTAGCAATGATTGCGCAATCTTGCAACCTTAGGTGAAATTATTAACTCTTTATTCCACAGCGATGCTGCGATTATTGTGATGCATGTACTGTTCGTATTGCCTTGCCAACACACTGCAATGCATTTCAGACATGTATGTACATTGTATAAAACCGCTTATGTTATGGGTGTCAATCACTCTCAAATAACTACAGTAGAACTATGATATTCAGAATCAATCGGTTTTGCCTCGAACACCTTAGAAACCTCAAACAGGTTCTTCCTTCAAGGCAATATGATGATGATGATGTAGCAAGTATAATTATAGTAGATGCCTCAAACAGGTAGAAATTTCCTCGATAGCCTAGTGGTAGAGCATCCGCTTCGAGTGCGGGAGGTCCCGGGTTCAATCCCAGACCGGGCCATACCAAAGACGAAATCAAAATGGTATCAGAAATTCCCTTGCTAGAATCTCAGCATAAAAGGAAAACTAACATCAGGAATAAGCTGCCGAGTGTGATGATTAATTTAAGTTGGGAAAACTTGTTTCACAATCGACCTTAAATTAATTAGTATAAACAAGAAACTATTTCCGGTCCGAATATAGTTTGATGTGCTAAATTTCTACTCTAGTATAGAGATGGTGTAATAAATATAAAGTGACCATATAATCTCTTATCAGAATAATCAATGCTATAGGTTAATTAATAGGTGAGTGGTCTATGGAGGAAAGGATTAATGCTATGCTATGCTATGTAATACAGTGTTGTGAACCTCAGGAATATAATGACCCTACCATCCATATTGTACTATGTGCACTCTATTATGGAGTAAAGGGTTATATATAATGCTATGCTATGCTATGTAATACAGTGTTGTGAGCCTCCGGAAAATAATGACCCTACCTTCCATACTGTACTACGTGCACTCTATTATATATGCAACAATTCATAACTCCAGACAGTGATGGAAATACCTTGGTTACCCATTAATTAATTATAATTATGACAATAATTAGATAAGAATTATGGTTATTACTTTATACAAATAGAACAAATATATCATATCATGTCAAACCTGTATCATCCCAGTACTGAAATATATAGGTCACTTTGTTTGTAAGGTGAAGTAGAGTTGATATTTAGAGCCCATTTTATAGGAGCATAAAGACTTAGTGCTAGTCTGGTAGAGGTGAAAAAGTTCAAGGCTGGAACGGGTAACACCAAACATCAGCCTTGCATTCAAGGAAACATTATGTGACGTAAATTTCGAACCTGGTACGCACCTGTTATTCGTAGAACGGTATGTTAGAAAATGCATGTTTGTCACGTGCGCCAAGTTTGGCTAACCATATCCGGAGGTGGGGTGCGTGTATAAGTTTAATTAAACAAAATGGCGGACAGAGGCAAACAATAGAATGTGAATAGTAAAACCCGTGTATCCGTACATATTTCGAACTGAGAACGGAAAAAAGGGTATTTATTGTTTGCCGCAAACGAAGCGTACAACGAAGGATTATAGCGATAAAAACCCGTGATTTTTTAACATGTTTGCAGGTAGCTTTCCTTGAACGTAGGGATGGTCTGAAAGTGTCCTATTTATGTCCTTATGATGCAAACTTCGATCAATAAATAATTTATTAAGTTAAAACGATACAAGGGCCATAACTTCTTATATTAAAGCCAAATGTAGAACATACTAGTACATAAAACAATAATTGGTTTGTTATAATAAATTATATTGGTTCGAGATAACAGGTTCTTTTTCTCAGAAGTTCTTACAATGGCATATTTATAATTGCATGTGCCATGGACATTTTTTCCTTACCATTTTTTTAAAGTTAACTAGAACTGTCGCCATTCGGCAGACTAATAAATTTTTTTACTCCCCGCGTGGCAAAAATCATTCCAGCTAATTCTTTTCTTTATGCACATGTACATGTTGAGGTTGTTCATCTGTTTAAGTTTGAAGAAAATGCTGCAAAAACTGTAGGAGGAGCTGCGTCCACAAGAATGCGTCTACGGACAGACAGACAAGCTAAATCCAGTATACCCCCCCCTTACAACTCGTTGTGCGGGGGGGGGTATAACAACCAGTATGTTACATAAGGGCTTCAGAAGTCATGCAGCCCCATAATCACTGTGGATAGCACTCAAGCTTACAAAACATTGCATTCTGTATTTGTCCTGATATTGGACAGGTACATTATAAAGGATAGGTACAATATATGGACAAATCAGGGATTTCAGTCTTATAAAGATATTGATTAAAATATCCACAAAAAGGTGTTACAATGATAACAAAGGTGTCATGCTTGCAATAAGACAGCAACTGGCTGCAGGTGAGCATTCCGACTGAAATATCTCTCTCAACTGAGCGACAAAGATCCGAAACTAGAAACAATACTATGACATCTCCCCTTCCGACCACTCCACCAAAACTGAAAGAAGGCACTTGTTGGTATCTAGGATTCATTATAAAGGCAAACAATGTACGAGTCTACTGTTATCTCCATGAATTGACAAAGTTGACGTTTTTACCGACTTTTTGTTTGCCTATTGTATTGAAAACATGTTAAAGAGATTGATTGATATCATATAAGAACGCAATGCTTGTTTAAAGTCTAATATTGTATGTTTAGATATATACACTGCAGTTTCTGTTTACTGTTTATGATGTTTTTGCAGAAACTGCAAACAATTTTGATGAAATATTAAACAAATGATAAGCCAGTAACTAATACATGGGATAAGCCATCCAGACACAAGTGCAAGTGCTTAGATCCTACGGGGATGTCCAGACAAGTGCAATAAGATAGCAAGCAAGTATTATGACAAGAAAATTAATGATAAACCACAAACGAAAAGTAATAGAGAAAGTCAAATGATATGCGGAGACAAGCGTTTGTTCATAATACGGTCAGTAACCTAGCTTTTGATTCAATACAACCAAATATCGACTTGATCTAGATTCTGTTGTGATGAGCATTGTGACCAAGTTTCATAAGGCCTAAAATAAAATATTGTTTGTTTCCCCATCCCCTACCTACCCGATTAAAAAGGGCCCTACCCAAAATATTTTATTGCCCAAATTGAAATAATATTTATTTTATTAAAAATTGGAAGTGAAAATTGTATTTTTTGTTTGCTGGCTTCTTTCTCACCATTTAATTTTAGTTGGTTTTCACCTTAGAGTTAATTCTAAATTCTAAATTTCATTCTTTGTATGTCTAGACTATTAACTATCATACTGAAACAATTCCAAAAAAAAATATTTACCCTACCTACCTACCCATTCTAAATCTGCTAGGGTCGGGATGGGGAAACTAAGAATATTTTAAGTTTGGCCTAAAGATTCGGCTTCATCAAGATTCAGCCAAAATTGTGACTTCTATTGTGACAACACTCCAGGAGACCATTAACATGGGCGAGTGCTATGTAGTGCTTTCCAGGGGAGGTAATCCTTGCCTTCTATATTTAATTGAACAGGAGGTAACTGAATAAAGGCGCTCAGTAGCGCTTTGTTTAGGACCCCCAGTTTTACTTTTGTAAAGGTTATCAATGATTTGACCAAGTGACCTAGTTTTTGACCCCAAATGACCAAATATGGAACTTGACCTGGATTTTGTTGAGATGATCACTTTGACCTGGTTTCATAAAGATTATGCCAAAATTGTGACCCCTATTGTGACTAAACAAGGTTTTTTATAATAAGACTGAGTAACCAAGTTTTTGCCCCCATATGACCAATTATCAAAGTTGACCTGGATTTTGTTGAGATAATCATTGTGACCAAGTTTCATAAATATAAGTCCAAACATGTGACCTCAACTGCCTACACAAGCAACTATGGATGGACATGGAATGAACTAGAACAGTGATCTAATATTTCATTTATTTAAATGTTTAATTTATTTAAGGTCGATTGTGAAAAGTTTTTCCAACTCATATAAATCAGTCTCGACACCTCATTCCTGATGTTATCCATCGACACGAGGGTATGAGAGAAGAGAAGCCAGTTCCCTTTTATGCTGAGCATCTAGCAAGGGAATTGCTGGTACCATTTTTATTTTCGTCTTCAGTATGACACAGCCAGGGATGGAACCCGAGACCTCCTGCCCTCGAAGCGAATGCTCCACCACTAGACTATCGAGGAGGCGGTTTTTCTACATTTATTTAAATCATTTAATGTAATAAGGATAAACACAAACTAATTACTGAAGCAGTAGGAGAAACAAGAAAGGTTGAGAAAGAACAAAGTGAGGATGTTTACATTTGGTAGGATTAGGGTAATATTTTATGTTAACTGGCAATTGCATAACTGTGATATCCCCAGTATATATACCAACCCCAGACACATCCTGTGCAGGTACACTTGTTTATTTATGTTTTTCATTGATGTACAACCAGAAAAATTATGTTTTTTCCTAAATCTCTGGCACAGGCAACAAAAAAACAGGCATCAGGCCAACATTAAAACTGTTTGTTTATGGTCCCAGTTCTACTTATCAAAATATTCTGTTGGCCTGTGACCAGAATGCCAACAACTAATGTACATCCTTTCTGTGCTCCAAAGGCAAAGTAAAGTGCATTCATACAGTGCAGACATACCTCATTGTATGTGACGTAACTTTTGGTTAAAAATGCAAGAAAAAATCTGTCAAAACGGAGTAAAAAAAAAGTATTTTATTTCTTGACTGATTTTAACAATGCATCCTAGATGCTCAAACCAAGAATGTGTCATATCCATGCAACTTGTATTCTTGCACAAAGGGCCAGTTTTTGCCCAAAAGCAACTCAAATGTTACATCAATATGATCAGCCATGGTGCACACTGTGTATTGTCTACAGTTACCTAGACAACAGATGT
This sequence comes from Spisula solida, assembly GCA_947247005.1. Lineage (NCBI taxonomy): Eukaryota > Metazoa > Mollusca > Bivalvia > Venerida > Mactridae > Spisula > Spisula solida. The sequence continues at coordinate 11,660,772 of OX365958.1, read as the reverse complement.
TGTTAGTCATATGATCAATGTAGAAAATCAGTTGATTTTGAAAAGTTCCAGGTGCTTCAAACAATTGATAACAGTAGTTCTAGAATGTCCGCATCCTCATTTATAGACTTTCATCTCCTAGTCTGTGCAAACTTGATTTTATTGTGGAATATTTTGTGTCCCCTTCCTATGTGAGGTTTTGTCCCCTTTCTATGCAAGGTTTTGTCCCCTTCCTATGTGAGGTTTTGTCCCCTTCCAGTGGAAGGTTATGTCCCCTTCCTATGTGAGGTTTTGTCCCCTTTCTATGCAAGGTTTTGTCCCCTTCCTATGTGAGGTTTTGTTTCCTTTCTACGCAAGGTTTTGTCCCCTTCCTATGTGAGGTTTTGTCCCCTTCCAGTGTGAGGTTTTGTCCCCTTCCTACGTGAGGTTTTGTCCCCTTCCTATGTGAGGTTTTGTCCCCTTCCTATGTGAGGTTTTGTCCCCTTCCAGTGCGAGGTTTTGTCCCCTTCCTATGTGAGGTTTTGTCCCCTTTCTATGCAAGGTTTTGTCCCCTTCCTATGTGAGGTTTTGCCCCCTTCCAGTGCCAGGTTTTGTCCCCTTCCTATGTGGGGTTTTGTCCCATTCCTATGTGAGGTTTTGTCCCCTTCCTATGTGAGGTTTTGTCCCCTTCCAGTGCAAGGTTTTGTCCCCTTCCTATGCAAGGTTTTGTCCCCTTCTTATATGAGGTTTTGTCCCCTTATTGTTGAAGGTTTTAAGTACTCCGATTGCGAGGGCCGGTGTCTTGTACTAAGAT